>OY743163.1:15393451-15993451 GCA_963555695.1 Dasypolia templi
ATCTTAATATTACACGCAAACAGGCTGACTAAATGCCAGTCAACCAAGGGGGTGAAGAGATAAAATGACAGCTGCTCTTTGGGTAATAATAAAAAAAGATAAAGTTATCACTCCATTTTTATATTTCCGTGATAGTATGGTAGCTTTTAGCCTTAGTAAATTAACGCCTTATTCCTATACACTCTTGAAGAGTAACCCCACGTTGATACGTAGATTTTCAACGCTCGGCTCAACACCGAGAGTTGAACATCCAATGCGCGATAAAATTCCGCCGCGATTATTTACGTTCGCGCGTACGTGTGCTAACTTGTACCTCGTCCTACAAAGAAAAACCTAAAAAACGCGGTCGCAATTCGTACATCTAGTTTCCGTCGCTGACACTCACACATTTGTGACTGTCTCTTTCTAAAGACGATGTGCCCTATTAACGCCCAGACTGTACAAACATAACCGTTTTTTTGGGCTCCGCCGCAGTCGTATTAACGAGGTTTTTTGACAGAAATAAGAATCTCATATTTTGTAGAAATTGTTGACAGTTGCTTTAAAACATTGTATATAGTTTCGAGCGAGACGGTCGCCTTCGCCTTTATGGTGTCTTAGTCAACATGTGGTCAAATGGTGCGAGTTTTTTTTAACGGTTTTTCATTTGCTTGTTGTGTGTCTGTGCCTGTGTAAGTAGTTTTCATTGGTTTTGTAACGGTAGCTTGCAGACAAACTATTTTTTTTTTCATGACAAAGAAATACTTGCAGTCTAAGCGCTTATTTACTATGAAAAATTCGCAAAAAAACGCAGTCAAGTTCAATTTTAGCACACTGGGGCGAATGCTGCGCGGGAGTTTTTTCTTGCTGTGACAAACTACGGTACAATACAAATGGATAGGTAGAAAAGAGCCGTGAAAAAAAAGTGTTTGCGTTATTTCCGAATACCATAGTGAATCAATGGTCCTAGCTAAAGCACCAGTCCCACCGCTGACGAATAAGCGACTAGATATCAAATAATCAACGATTTTCTCTTTCAAGAAACGTACAATAGATTGTAGGTCCCTTTTAGGTAAATATGTGTCTCTATATGTGGCGGCATTACTCAAAATCCTGCATCGCGCAAGCAGAGTTTACCGCTCAACTAGCATATTTACAATGTCTCGATAGCATCGGGCAGTTGCCCACCAGACACGACCCCGTCTGGTCGGAGGATCCTCCCTTTTCTATGGAGGATGAGTGAACTTCACACCCTGTTCCTCATACCTCTATAATATACTGGTGACTCCGACGTGAAGCACCAATGAAGTGTATGTGATAGTGGATCGCTGACTGTTGACGCCCTCGAGTACCTCATTTGTCGCAGCGTCCAGAGCTATCAAAGAGTACTCGCTCAGCGACGCTCGCTTGGCGGGCAGAACATTTTTCGCCTTTGCACTTTGGTGCTCGTTTCTTGCCAACTCGTTTTTGGTTGCCTGCTCATACTGGCTTCTCGTTCATCGTGGGTCTGGTGTCTAATGAAATACTAGAAACTAGCATTTTACCATCGCGATCGCCAAATCATACATCTGCTTAAGGGGAAGGGTCAAACTACTATTAATTTATTTTAACTTAAGGGTAACATTAATTAAGATAGAAATGGATAGCAAAGCTTTTAACTCTTAAATTCCCGACAGTTACCCCCATTTTCCTTTGAGTAAAACTCGAGGGTAAGGGTTGGTCTAACCTAAGTGAGAGTAGTTTAACCCATTGGGGTAAAACTTGGGAAAATCTGTTGCCTTTTTACGTTAGAACCATAAATTGTTAGGGGAAATTAAAGTAGGTTAGCTATAAGACCAATAATTATATTTTCTCGTGATAATTAGATTAAATTTAGATTAGGGATGTTTTCTAGGCAAATGTTACCCTAATCTGGCAACTCTTATGAATAGTTTAACTGATTTTAAAAAGGAGAAGGTTCTTAGTATTTACTTAAATTTATTTGAATGAAAAGTCATGGCTTTTATGGGGTTGCCAAATTTAAAATACATTTTGCAGAAGCACGCTTGTTGACAACTCTTTACAGCATAGTAAAAATAAAGTTCTATATTTGTGCAATATCCTAAGGCTGCTGTTTGCTTTTATTAATTAATAACAATTCCTTACATTAGACTAAGTGCATAAAATGTAACTGTGGTTGATTTTAATATTTTTGACACATCTCTCTATTCGCTATTAACAAGCTTAATATTATAATATTGCATCGTGCACCTGCTGGTTACTAACAAAATTATTCAGAACACAGCCTATTACCATGGATTCAGTATATTATTCTGGACAACCCCCTTTTTTAGGGAAGTGGGAGGGCGTGTCAGACTATTATTGACTGAAACCCACCCGTGTTCCTTTTGTTGCCTGTTCCAGGGGCCACGGTATCTCTTTCAAAAAACCCGGTAAATTATGGTCACCCCTGCGTTTTTAGTATTTCGTCGGTTATTAAATAAAAAAGCTGTTGCCTGCAAAAGTGCAATACCAACGCGGTAAAAATTGTAACGAACAGCAATTTTTTTTAAACTGAAGAAAAAAATTAACGCTGGTTAGTCCAGAATTATGTAATCATGTATGTAATTCATAGTAACGGGTTGTCTGTCCATGTCTCTGCCACCCTGTACAGCGTGAATCAGAAAGGTGTGATCTTAATAAGGGTTGTAGTACAGACCATCAAACTGAACAACTTTCGTGGAATCAACATCGTTATCGCGAAAGAATAGGGATTATGACATTTTTATTATTATTTAACTTATAAAAATATTTCTTTCCAAATAGTGCAAACACAATTATAAAAAGTGTAAAAGCTTTAAAAAATGCTAAGTTAAATAGACACGGTTTTAAATAAGTGTAAGACAAGGACAGCACGTCACGTCACGACTAAGTTACTTCATACTAGCGCCATACATTGTCCGTACTGCGCGACAAGGACGGGAATAATCCCCTACAAAAAAATTCAAAGCTTGTAGCTTCTTCATATTTACATCGATTTAACGGATTTTTTCGATTATCTCATTTTTACAACGCCTTCTTTGAAAATACATTATTTTTCGAACATTTTTAATATTGGTCATCATCCCTATTATCAACTGCTCCCTAAAAAACATCAATACTCGACCCAAATGTATTAATTTTTTGATAATGACCTTTCTGATACATGCATAATAAATAGTTCGTTTTGTAGTTCTTGTAATGTACATAGAATAATTTTGTTACTCTTTTTTTTTTGCATTTTTTTATTTTTTTTCTTCATCCTTTTCAGATAAAAGAACGACAGCGTAGAGATTATGTAATTTATAAGTTCTTACGAATGCTTGTTTCTACCGAATGCTAATTAAATTAGGGCCCTGAAATGTTGAGGATAAAACATTACCCCTCCTTTAGGGGCGGTCGAGTAAGATTTTAGGGCCAAGGGCCGCATATTCGAGATTCCTATGAGAGTAAGGAAAACCGAGATCATATTATTTTTAGGTACTAGTTATTAAATTAGGAATTTAATCTACAAGTAATTTGCAAAAAAGCAGGAAAATTGCTTTAGTGACAGCTGTCAAGCTATTTATTGCTCAAATGACAATTACACTATTTTAATTTATTATTTTAAAACAAGTTCCAGATTCTTAAATCGAGCTACCATTCATTTTTGTATAAAGGAATTCGAATTTGGAACAATGTTGTCACCAACATGATGGCCAGTATGTCAGCTTCAAAATTGCAACAATACTTTTTCTATGCCTCATCATTGTTTTATTATTTAATACCTCACATGTAAATGCCAGGAAGCTCGATTTAGGAAACCGGGAGTGTAGTTTTGACAAAATCAGGGCTCTACATTGACTTTATTTAAATATCGAACGAATTGTAAAATCGAAGGCCGAATATGTCGGTCTAAAGCCGAATATCGAAGTACGACTGCCGAAAGGCTGAAATGATATAAACGATGCTACATCATTGCACCCATTTTGACTTAAATTTAAACTTACACATTCATCTAATAAAATTACTTCGGGTTTCGGCTTCAGTAATTTTTTTTCTAAGAAAATGAAATTGTATTACAACCTTCGCTAAAAACTGACGGTGCATTTTTGAAACACCCAGTTTTTTTAAAATATCTTACCAAACACTTGTCATGTTGGAAGTGATGGTCTACGGTGGTCGCACATCGGATGGAAGATGCGTCGCGTAACGCCAGATGATCAATTAGATAATAAAACATTCTAGTTTACACACTCAACCGATGATGCGTTGAGCGTACTAACCAGGGCCTCAAAAACACCTTCATAATTGAAACGGATTTATAAGTGTTACATTTTGAATTAATAACAGAATCAAAGATGTAACACTTATAAATGCGTTTTTCAAAGTCTTAACCCAAAACACTTACAAAAGTGTAACAGTAACATTTCTGTAACCGAAATGAAAGTGTTAACAGTGTTAATAAGTGTAACAGGTAAACGCGGCGTTGCCAAAATAGCCGCAATCCCGATTTTGTCATCGCCATGTCTGTCTGTCCGCCGCGCGTTGATGCGGTATCGTGCCATTTTAACTAAAACTGCTTATTTTTGTTACAATTATTAACACTAAGAAAATGTTACACTTTGATACTGTAACATTATTGTATCTGTTACATTTATTGATGTGTTACTGTTGCAGTTTAAAAAAACAACTGAGTCACTTTGAGTCAGTGGTTTTGTCGGCGGAAGAATAGACAAATTGACAGATTTCTTTTTTATCATTTGTCATTTTGTCTATTCATTCGTAGACAAAACTTGTTTGTATTGTGGTCGTGCGCGCGTGCAGATGTGCCACCACCCTTGCATATTTTGACCTCGACTGGCACCTACATGGGCGTATACCTTGAGCGTTCACTGAGTATGTGTAGTATGGATAAAATTGCGAAATAACGCCCCGTGTGTTTTTAGTGATGGTTCGCTGCAATATTATTATAACCCAGTGCACATTTTATGCTTAGTCTAGTTAGTAGCTCAAGTGTGTAAGGCATGTATTATATATATATTTATATAACCGAACCTATAATAAAACGACTGCGCCTCTTTTTGAGAACTTCAAATAATTTATATTGTGGGGTCCTCAATATACTGAATATCCAAGCAACTGTGACCAACTTGGATGTAGCACTCGCGACCGCGGTTGGCCACAGTTCTAACCTAAACCACAGATAATATAATACTACGTACAGATCCAATCCCATACAAAGAAATGACACCTTCCTAAGTTCTTGACTTTTATACATTATAGTACTATTCACAAGATTTATAAAAAAACAAACAAAATTAAAGACAAAAGTCATTTATTCAAATTATGCTGAGAATCAGCACTTTATGAACGTCAAAATTACATGAGACAGTACCCCGGCACGCACTTCAGCACTCCCTAGTGCTTTAGCTTAACAATTTTAATCTCGATCGTGAGAAATCTAATATACAGGGTGGCAGTGTGACAATGATTCTTAATTCACTTTACTATGCAATGACTATAATATTCTCTTTGTTACTATGAACCAGCTGTTTTTTTATAACCGATGGTAATTTTCTACGCTCTCAAGAATCACGTGCAGAATTCATGGTTACAATTTACGCGTTGATGTCCCTGCCACACTGTATATTTTTACGCCCGACTGTGCCGATTCATGCCGACCAGAACTAGTGTGTTGCACGCCCTATAAGGATATTTGTTCAGGCATTCTATACAGGGTCAAATTACAAAAAAAAAAGTATGGGCGTTTTTTTATACATTTGTAGTGTAATTACATCATGTTAAGACACCGATATCCATCAAGACTGAGCTGAAAGCTTGAAGCTCGAACAAAAAAAAAAGAACAAATCGTTTTTGTTTTATCATATTTATGTATTGATACCCACCATGATTGATTTGACAATGTATAGTGGCCGTAGCACAATATTTAACTGCATGATATGCACGTGGCAATGTGATATTTCTAGTTTTTCATTATTTATTTTTGGTCTTATACAAGGTCTAATTGAATTAACTGATAATCTCTTAAGGGGTATCTCAATATTCTCAGTCCTTCACATGGAGCGACTGCCGATCTAACCGCCACAACCTGGTAACCGGGTAATACGATAAGACTGGTTGTCAGTCTATTGGGCTTCTTACTACCCGTAACGACTGTCAAAGAACTACGAATGACAGCCGAGATCGACGGCTTACCTTGCTTTCCGATGTACAGAAGGGTCTCAATATTTATAATGGATTGACACCCATCCACGGGCCAACCGCAGCAAGTGTAGGTTTACTTTCGATTGACCCCTGCGGCTGTTATCATTTACCCATGAGTCCCAGATACGCCCCTTGAGTGCTCATTTGTACCCATCGTTTTGAACAACTTTTATTCTGAAATCGCTAAAACGAACCAGCTTCTCGAAACATTTATATTCGCATAGCTCGTTAAACTTAAAATGTACGACCACCTTGGGGGTAAGACCGACTCACCCGTTTCTCGTCGCCCGGGATTCCAAACGGCATGACCTCTCTAAGGCCGGTCATTTTTTTTGTGTCTCTTAATAAAAGTTGCTCATTATGAGGCCAACGACCCCTAAAGCCGCCTTAAATGGTCATTGTACGCATCATAATTAACATGAGCTGAGTTATTCTCGAAATTTTAATTTCCTAAGTTTTTTGCAATTTGCAGGTTACAAATACAATCGAAAACTGTAATGATAAATTCATGCCTCCAATGTCATGATTTCATGAATGAGTCATTCAAGTTGTACAACCTTATACTGACCTGAAAATTGCATAAAAACGTAAGATTTCGCAGGATACTCTGGCGTTTTCGCCTTAAGAGGTTTTTAGTTTTTTTCAAATAACATCTTGTGTGGATTCATAATGTAACGGTCAGGTTTGCAGTTGTAAGTGTTTTACGGCTGATTTAAAAATAATGAATTATTATGCATACTTGAACATAACTGTTGAAATGTGGGTGTACTATAGGTGCACTTCTACTTAACACATTGGGAAATACGGGCGTGATGTTATTTTACGCACAGATCGACAGTGATGATACCCATTTTAATACGAACAAACATTTTATTGGGACATTTTTTTTTGGTGTTTTTTCAAAAGAGCCTCCTCTACGTCCCCAAGCGCAATATGATTTTATAGAATATAATTATTTTACTTAATTATATTTTGCAAAATAGCTTAGTGCCTTCAAATTGTTATATTATCTCAAAATTATATTGTATGAAACTTTATAAAGTTAGGAATCTCATAAAAAATCTCGATACGTAACGACCAATACCTACGTAATTTTTAAGGATTTTTTACGGTTTTCATACATTGAATTTTTTTTTTTGTTATTTTATATTTTTAAATTCTGGGCATACATATAATCAGTACACTTATTTAAATTTATGCTTTATATTCTATGAATTAAATTATTTTATTTATTGCTAGTACATATTAAAATAGGGGTAACCAGCAGTCTTGAAATTATTATTGTCACAATTTACGTGCCATAAAATACATAATAAACATTCAAATTTACGATAAAGATTTTAAATTTGTGGATAAAAATAATAATGATGTATATTTTTTTTTGTTGTAAAAATTGTCGCGACACCAGTGTAATTGAAACCAGTAAAAATTTAAAAACTATACAAAACGTTTTCTTTATTAAGAAGCAATAAAATCAATGCATTTATATGATGTGGAGATACGACGATAAATGAAAACACTAATGCATAAGAGTATTTTGGAACTACCAAATAAATCCTAAATTAAAAGTGTTTTTTTCATACTGATGGACCGACTATGGGTTTGGCCAATCTTTGATTATGTATAGTGACTTATCTAGTGGATATATTTGATTGCATTGCATTTAATATGCAGACTGTGAAGGTGATGAGATGTGCGCAGTTAAATTTATTGTCGTCTCCATCTTGTATAAAATAATATCACAACGATTTTCAGTTTAAATAAAAAACCCAGTTCCAAACATAACCGGTCCAGTAGTTCTCAAATTCACATAAATATAAAACTTTTATACCATTCGTCCTGTAAATAACTAAATAAATATAAAAAAATGTACATAACATGTTATTATATATACTAGGTAGGTCGTAAGTAACTAAAGTGGTTTTGTATGTGCCTATACCCGATTTGGAAGCGGCGTGATGTAAAAAAGTACGCCAAAATATGTTAGCCAATATTAGAAATTGCAAAAATTAGTTAAAGCTGGTATTGTCTGGGTGAAACAGATAACTAATATAAATATTTACGGTCAAGGATATTCAATTGTTAAACAAATTTACATCCAATTGCCGTGCTAGAGTCATTTCATATAACTGTCAAATAATGACAGGTGTGATTAAAAATACGGAGACTTGGTAGTCAATTTATTTCCCTAACTTTACTTTTCCCGTAGTGTAAGATTCATATCAAGTAATTTTTATATCAATTGTAAATATTTATTTTTTCTTTTTGGCCATACTTATTTTATTGTTAACTTTAACGTTAAATCTGACACCAGATCATTTCAAGTATTTATAAATATTTGAACAAGAAAAAAGAGATTATAATTGGTCACAAAATGTGAAACATAAAAAAAAAACTAATTTATTTCTGAATCAAAAATAATTTAAAATCGATTTCGGCAGCACTTTTTGAAAGTCAAAAATACTTAGGACAGTCACTTAAAAGGCCCTAGTGCCACTTCCTAGTGCTTTTTCTGGGAAGCAGAAATGGTACAACGAACTCCCCAGCAGCCCTATCTGTGTGTTCACTTAGATGAACTCTATTTACTCCTCGGGTCCCTTTTATTTTTTTATATTGGATATTTAAAATTATAACTATTTATAACTCTGCATTTGTTTTTTTTTTGTTTTCATTTGATATTTTAAATTGGCTACATTCCATAAAAAAGCGCCTTTTAGCTTTGTCCAAATTATTTGCTCAATATTGATTATACAATGTCAAATTAAGTTAGCTAGCGAAACTCTGCAGGCGTGATGGGTATGTCTAAACAGGATAAAAATAAAAAAAATGAAGTTTTTTGAGGGTCAGTGAAGTTGCTTGAGATATGAGTTGAGAAGTTCTGTTTTCTGTTGTTTTTTTTTAATTTATTTATTTATACATACAGTCATAATACATTATCATGTTTGTATTGCACCACTGAACCAGAAATGGTTTATTGGTACTTACATTCGCTCTAACAACACTGCTTAATCACTAATAAGTAAATATAATCACATAATGTAGGTACATGAATAATATTTTGTACGTAACTATTAAAGCCGTAAACATCTATGAGTACGTACGTGAGTCACATGTAATGTTTGAATCTAAGCTACTTGTTATTGTATTGAGAAATCGATTCCCACCACGTTTATGAAGTTGTCAAACAAAACAACTGATTTTAAAACTGATATTTCGCGAGAATACACCAACTGAGGTCAATGACCCCACAGAAAAAAACATTAAATTAATTTTCTTTTTTGTTTTATCAAGTGTTGAAATCGTCTACGAAGTTTCGCTAACTAATATATTTCGACCATTTTTTTTAAATCTATTGAGAATTGAAATTGTACGTACTTTATGGACCTATGTTTTTGTTAGTTATTTTGTCTGGGGTAGCACTTCTGACCCAGTTAAGGGGCTGTCGAAAAATATTGTTAAAGTATAATGGTGATAGATATAAATAATTGGTTTTATTATATTAAGTATTCTCAAAATTATATTTGATTACAAACAAACCAAAACTATCAGCGGTCGTAACACTTTCAAAATTATGAATTAAATAAGTGTGCGAAAATCAATGGAATTAACTATTTAGCCGCTTTTCTTGAAAGCAATAGTGGATTAAAATTAATAAAATCATATTTTAGGAAATTAAAAACTTATGGGAAAAACTAGTTTAGAAATGTTAGGTAATGAAATAAATTAGAAATAATTGGCGGTAGATAGAAAATTAAAGTTTTACCGTTTAAAGATAATACATTTCCTTAGAACTAGGCAGTACCGTATCCAAAAGTAATTTCCTATACAAAATAATCTTAAAATGATCAATAGTTTCAAATGAGTAAATTATACACAAGTAAAGTTGCCTTTAATAATAGTCAATGTGTAAAACTAAGTCCTTCGCTTTATAAATATACAAATCTCTTTTAAAGTGAAATGTAAATTGATAAAGTGATACAATAGCCAGCCCGTTGTTAAAATAATATAAGAAAAATGATCGACAGGAATGTGTAGATAGTTACATAAAATAGTATTTAAATATAAGATCTGGTGCCGTATTGTTGATAGTTGTTTAGAAAAAATATGTTAGTCCAAGAAAATAATAAAAAATATTTGAAAAATTAAAATAAGGAGTGGTATTAACTAAAATATTTCGAACAGATACTGTTCGGGAAATTGAACAAAAAACGTTCTCTCTTCACAAAAATTGAATTAATAATTGATAAAAAGATCTGGTAGAGTGAGAGTGGACCACTTGCCCATCAGTAATTAATTTTAGTGGTAATCGTATTTAAAACAACGTTCTGTTTTTGTCAACCGTTGAAGATTAAAGAGACAGAAGTCTGTTTTAAATTTCGCGCTACACGCATGTTTTGATTTTTGTTGGCCAAGAACCTTTGGCCACCGCGGCCATCACCAGTACCTTAATTGCGTAATACACAATCAATCGGAATCTGAATCGTTTTGAAACAGCTTGCTAATCCATTGTTTCATAAGTTCGATAAAAAATCTGCTCAACAATGTGAAAACGCAATGAATGTTGTTGAACTGAAAAAACAACAACAGATTAGTCGTAATCGTTAACTAAAATGTGTTACGCAATTAGGGTGCATGACGTCACCGAGAACGAGATGACGTCGCCAGAGTAGCGATACATACATTTAATTTTTTTGTTAAATTTATTTTCAATTTGCCTGCCTAATTTAAGGTAGATTGTACAGGGATCACAAAGTTTGTAAACACCTTATTTATGTACCAGTACGTACATAAATAAGGTGTTTACAAACTTTAAAATAAATAAAACTTTAAAATAAATAAAACTTCTAAATCAATAAAATATTATGATTATGATTACAATGTCACGTTAAGTTCGAATAATCTCATTTCTCGGTGACGTCCCGGTGACGGTGGCGGTGGACAAACGCACTAAGTCTCTATCTCTAAATGCCACAGGTTGGGTATCGCTGATTTTGATGCACGATGCATCGCCATGTCTTAGAACTTTGCTCATACTTAGTGATTCCTAAAACTAGTTTTTCTATTAAGAATCTCTAATAGATCTAATTTAAGGACAAAGCGTTCTAAATAATATTTTTACATTATTTTTATATTGCTCCATTATGATACATTAATTGTATTGATACAAATTAGAATGGTGATACAATGGCAGTAGACTAAATACCCGGTTAACGAAAGATAAATCAAGATTTAAAAAAATACTAACTGATCAATTAAATTTATGTGAACTGGTGTGATTGGCTGGCTGAAACAACAACAAGCCAATCGAACCACTTGACATGAGTTGGACTATCTCATCAATTTCCTGCCCTTATCCCAATTTATCTGTGCTTGGCGCTATCGTTCTCCCATACTTATCTCTTTGTAGTCCGGGGGGGACTACAAACAGATAAGTATGGGAGATTCTATCCATATCATCTTCCACGCAGTCCATCCATCGCTTCTTCGATCTTCCCCTACTCTAATAGCCATCCACATTCATACTAAAACTTTCCTTACGACATTTTCAGTCACTCTGTTTCATGAGTTTAACAACCTGTCAGTTAGTTTTTGTGCTGATAGGTCTTTCAGAAACCGAGTGTGTTTCTAGCGTGTATCATTATAATCTTGATTGCCGTCCATTCGTTCGTCAAGATCACTGGATGTGTGTGCGCAACTTTCAAATCGCGTTCAGTATCGATATAAAAGATGTTTTAACAAAACTTAATTTTACACATTCAAATTATGTTTAATTTATTTCACTTTTATTATTTCTTAAGACAAATATATTTATGTACAAGCCTTTAATATGCTGTAATTTGCATTTTAAACCCATACAATCAAATTCTTTCAATACAAAAACTGTTGCGTTGCGAATTATTAATTCATTTGGCCCGTCCCCTATTACATGGGACTTTTAAACATTACTAGCGAAATGTGTGTAGTAAAACTAAATACTGCTGCCTCTAGAGAATGCAGGCGTGATGTTTATTACCTAATTTTTATTATGGGTCAGTTCTGCAATGAAAAATAATTGTGTCTTTAGAATATATTTCCAATCTCATAATATTTTAATGAAGTGTCTCAGGAGTATCTTAACTCAATACAGTAAGGTCGATGAATCATGGCCGGTCCGAACTTTTACTCAGAACCAAATGGTAACAAGAGGCTAGTGTAAGTGAAAGCACATGCGCAAGAGTACGGAGAGCCTATGTTCAGACCGGCCTTGATTCCTATGTCGTATTGTACTATTAATGTTCTAGCAGTTAATAGTACCTTTTTCATTCCTCCAATAAAAAAAATCTCAGAATAGGTCTGTGATAATGCCTATTTTAAAACACGTAATAAATATAATAATATTCATAGTGCTGTTAGGTGGCCAATTATTGTTTATTTATCTTTTTTATTTCTAAAAGAATAAATTATTGTTTGTGTATGAAAAATCGTTTTTCTTTCTGTAAAATTGTTGATAATAAGGTCTTAATAAGAAAAATATTGTGCATGATAATTCTTTAGAGAATATTATTGTGTGCCTGATAAAATAATTTATGAATATCTCTGGAGAATTATCCTTTGTAAGGATAGTAGTATGTAAAGCCTGCCAATTATGTACCTACAATATATATTGTTGCACTTATTAAAGTTAGTGAAACATTCAATAACTAGCTGTATACATTAAGAGGCAAACAAAGTACCTGAACAAACTTTAACAGGGCACAGTAATATTGAAAATGGAGAATTTTGAATATGGGACAACTCTGAAATATAAAAAAATTGTTATGGGGCCTGCCGATAGAAGGTAAAACTTAAAATCATATAATATCGTTGCACAACGCTCACCCTTATAGATACAGACCGACAAATATACTGGCATTATGCTATTACAGCATTTAGGTAGAGTTGCCAACTTTTTGTACAAGAAATAAAGTATATTATGTTTAAAGTGGGAACTTTTTTTTTATGTTTTAAATAAATATAGTATTATTTATTTAAAACATAAATAAATCTAACATCAAGGCTTACGAAGCCTTGATGTTAGTGAAAATAGTTTATTCATATACTTTATTTTGTTGAACCGTAAACAGTATTCTAGAGTGAAAAACAGAATTGTCCTTTTTTTAAACAATATGGTTGACAACCCTACATGGAGGTGACGAACGCCTAAAGAAGTTATCACTACGAAAACAAAATAGCTGTTCCATATAAAGAGGAATGCCCATTTTTCACCTGACTATGTATAGAAATGACATAAATATTAAAATACAGCTAATTAAATTGTATATTAATTGCACTTATCACAAAAGAAACGCAGGTTTTTTTTAAAATTTAAATTTTCTTTATGCTTATTCTACTTCAACGGTAAACATATTAGCATGTTTTGAACGCATCTCAACTACCCTTATTTACAACGTTCCATTTTACACACTGCTACTTGACTTTATTCTACTCTGTTTCTGAGTTTCATACATTATTTTACGTTTTATTTACTCAGTAAGTATTTCTTTTTTAGTCAATGTATAATACAGATTAATTAAAAAAAAATAACAATTAAATTAATGAATCATGCAATATATAATTGAGTTAGGACGATTTTTTGACGTTTGACATTTAATGCTCGACACTCAATTTATAGTGACAATCATCGAGAGTCTAAGCAGTGACATAAGGGCAGCTGGATTTAAGAAATTGAAAAGTTAAAAAAGACGTTTTAGAGCATAGATATGTATTATTAAGTAAGTATTACTATTTTAGACTAAACTTCGAGTGTTAAATAATTCGTTCTAGCACATTTATTTCTTTAGAACGGCAAATCCTAACCTAAAAAGTAACATTAATTTTTTTTGGACTTCGTAGGGTTTCAATTGTGAAAATGACGACATGACATTGTTTTCTAAACTTACAGGTAGTGTTTCTACTATACCTTATAACTATACATAAACTTTCACTATCAGGTTTTGAAATGCATGGGAAGTGGGCATTGTTCTTTACTAAACGATCAAAATATATGAAGTAGCATTTTTTTTTTAATTCTCATTGTTGATCCCTTATTAAAAGTCGGTCATTTCATAAGTACCTACTTTGCTCTATTAAAGTTTGTCCAGGTACTTTGATTGGACCAACTTTGAATCTCAACTTTTTATCGTCAAGTTAATGATTCAATAATTAAGTAATCGTTGATTTAATGCCTTATCAACTCAGTTAAACAAAAATAGGCCGCCTCTCAATATGTAGTGAAATAATAAAAAAGTGAGAGTTTTGGAGTGAGTCCCAAACGATTGAATATTATTGTTAAAATTAGTTTTTCACAGATACTATATAAATATGAGATGTTTAAGATATTGTTAAAAGCTTCGCCTGTCCGTACGCGTAGTTCTAATGTCAACCAATTTTATAAATATATGTTTTTAAAACTGTGTCTTTGTTTCTTTTAAAAAACCTAGAAGGTACTGCAACATAATAATACCTACGTCATAAGGCCGTTTGTCCACCGCCACGTCAACGAGTAAAAATACCTTCATACTAAGGCCGTTTGTCCACCGCCACGTCAACGATTAAAAGTTGAGAAAAAGCTAGGTTGATGATGATGTTGGAAGATGGCAGAAAGAGAAAAGAAAGAAGTATCATTTATTCTTAAATAGTGGTGTGAGAAAGAGTCTTTCAAAATTTACCACCGATATTTTCAGCGACTACAAAATGTAAAGGTAAATGTGCCTATCCAACATATATTTTATTTATTCAATAAGCTCTATGCAACATAAAATGTACAAAGGCGGACTTAATGTCCCAGGTCTTAGGCGTACGTAGTAATTTATAATATGTTTCATGGTAGCATCCAACACGAAGTTTCTTATCTAATTGCCTTACCGACGAACCCAATGAACTATTTTCAGTGAAAGACAGATCACTTTTGCTGATAGATGTGTGGATTAATTTGACCATTATAATAAAAAGGTCATAAATTATGCAGTTACAATGGAACTTTAACTTTGTCATGTGTGACATAGATTTTGTTTTTGAGGTTGTTGGCACTTTGATTGATCACAAAACTTCCAATTAGATTGCCTAACTTGTATTAATTAAGGATAAGAGTGATCCAGTTATCTATTTAATTATTTATGGCACTCCAACGACTTATTCAGTAATACATTTTTTCACAAAATTGCATACCAAACGGGTGATGCATATTCCAAAACGTTTCGTACAAGTGAGTTATAGAGTACTGTTAAGGTTTTCACAATTATATCACTAGAAATAGGGACCAATTAGTTCAACCAGGTTTCAGGCTTGCTAAAGAAGACTCATCTTTTATGGGGTACTGTTTAAAATGTTACAATAATATACCTCCCCACATACATCAACTAAATGAAACCAAATTTAAATCTTGTATAAAACGCACACTATGCAGCCGAGCATATTATAAGTTAGGGGATTACATTGCTGATAAAAATGCTTGGCTAATCGCTGGTCCTGCTCCTCAAGGACGCATCAACTAATTGATTAGCATTTGAAAATACTGTTGAAGCTGCTGAAGATTAAAAACAAGAATCTTTGCATTGTATAAACTCAATATTTTAGTACTGTATGATTGCTATATGCCATATGTGAGTACTATGTACATGCATTAAAGCTACCATTTACTGGGTACGTCTGTCATTGACTTGAATGTGTCCTGGCGGCTGAGAGTATGTCATGCTCACTCTAATAATTCGCTGATGGTGGCGCGTGTGTTGGATCATTTAGCTCCCTTCAAAATGGTTGAGTTAAAATACGCCGTGGCAGCTAAGAGATGACCTGTCTCAACTGACGGCGCCCGTTCACGAACATGACGCATGGATATGCTGGTGCATATCCATGCGTCCCTGCGTCACGGCGTATTTTAATTAAATTTTAGTTTTGAATTGTTTTCATATTTAAACATCGGACGCTTGCATCGTTCTCACATGCATACTTTCAACATGAATGATGTAACCAATCTATTGTAAACATAATTTGATTTAAAAGAGTGTCCGTGGAGTTTCTTGCCCGTTCTTCTCCATAGGTACCTACTATGCATTGGAATGGGCAACTAGCTTCATTTTTCTGACCGACCGACCTTTGCCTGTAATTGGTTTATTTGAAATAAATGCTTTGAGTTTGAGTTGAACAAAGAAGTCATAATAGGTTCTTTTTATGAATACAAGTGTTTTAACAGCCCTAGAGAGAATAGTGTCAATGTGTGTTAAGAAGGTAAGCTTGCTGTCAAGGAGAACACCTAAGTCGTTACGTACGTAAGCAACACTTATCGGCATTCAGAACCATGTGATTAATAGTGCACCAACTATGTAGAGAGTTGAGGTCTTCCTGGAGCAGAGCAATGTCTGTACTTGCGTCAACAACTTGATATAGTTTCAAGTCATCTGCGAAGATGGAACAGGTGCTGTGCTTGATACTGTTTATTATACCATTTAAGAACATAATAAACAGTATAGGACCCTAATGGGAACCTTGTGGGACTCCGGATGTTGAAGTGTAAAGCAGGGACTGGTAATGAGATTGTTATTTTAATTCATTTTAGATAAGAAAATGATGTTGATTGATGACGATGATAGTTTTAATGATCTAAGATTTTAAATTATCATTACTTATGGCAAATAGATTAGCCATAATTATCTATTACATTTTATGGAAGATGATTTGAATTCCGCATTTTATAGGATAAATAAAAAGAAAACTCTTGATATTTTGTTTGAACATAACATAAACATAACATCACGCCTTGCACGCATCTCAGTAGCAGCCTGGAGTCTTGGATTTGTGCCCGGTTATAGGCAGTGGGCTCGCCCCCTATTACATGGTACCTAAGCGTAACTGGCGAAATGTGGGTGATCTTTAAGTTCACCTCTGCCTAACTCTTCTGGGATTCTGGTACGGGCGTTTAAAAAGCGCCTCTTAAGTTATGCGAGAATAAAACAAAATTTACTATATAGGTATGATTTTTATTTATACGAAAAGCCCCCGACGACGCCACTACCGATCGCCGTCCTACCGTCCTCGCCGCCGAGGCCCGCCGCGACGCCCAAATCCACGCCCCTCCCGACCCTTGCTCGAGCCAGCCCGCGCCGCTGAGCCTGTAGCTTTAAATTCGTCCCTTAATCACTAAAATCCTGATCCAGCTAGTCCCTTGCTGCCCTCTTCCAGCGACGCCCTAAGCTGAGGTTCGTACCCCACAGGGGGTGCCCTTAGCGTTGTCGCTTAGTTTTTAAGTTAGTACATAAGTTTAAGTCCTGGCTGGAGGCCTTAATTTATTAGGGCAACCACAGGCAAGTCCGTCTAAGCAGACGACAACCTCATAGGTAGACCTGCGAGTTGCCATTCCAAAAAAAAAATAATAATACGAAAAGCTTATCAATACAAAGCAAAGGCAAGAAAAGATGTCATTCACGATTGCTGTGGCAAACAACCTAAAGATTCAAATTAAATAAAAAAACCTCCAGTCATTCAAATGAAAAAATGACAACACAACAGGGGACAATGACAATTTTATTATTTTTATCTCTTGTAAATAGTTTTTTATTATTTCATAAGTGTTAGACAAGGACAGCACTATCGTAGGAGTGACGTCACGACTATATTTCATCATACTAGCGCCATACATTGTCCGAACCGCGCGACAAGAACGGGAATAATCCTCTCCAAAAACTTATTATTTTATACTAGCTACTCCCCGCTGTTTCACCCGTATAAGTCTCGATCCCGTGGGAATATAGAGATAAAAAGTATCCTATGTGTTCCAGGTTACATACTATCTGTGTGCAGATTTTTATACAAATCCGTTCAGTAGTTTTTGCGTGAAAGAGTAACAAACATCCATCCATCCTTACAAACTTTCGCGTTTATAATATTAGTAGGATCATTTTCTTATTTACATCGATTTAACAGATTTTTTCGATTATCTCATTTTAACTATGCCTTCTTTGAAATTACATAGTTTTTCGGACATTTTAAATATAAGTCATCATCCATAATCTAAAGATGATTTTCAACGACTTATTCCATTTGACATAGTTCGCCGACTTTTTTTTTTCTTTTTCACGTTATTTTATGGCGTCTGGCTATCGCCGTATTGAATTTGGATTACTGTCAACTCTTTAGTGATACTCCCAAGATTAAGACACAAAACTCGCGGGAAACTTCGAACTTGAACTTCCTTTTTGAGAAAAATTGTTTAAATTGAAAAAACTTGTAATATAGGATCAGTAGTCGTAGTTTTAGTGTTCTTTTCTATTTTATATATAGTTTAATATTAGTTTTGTGTATTTTCTTCGTTGGTGGTAAGTTTTTTTTATTTTGTTTTAGCGGGAAATGAACGAACCGCGTGACCCGGGGGCCTATGTGCCCCCGGCAGGCAATTTTGTTACCGTATCGAATGAGTCGGGCATGGATACCGATGGGTCATCTTCAGCTCGTCATTTGAAAAGAAGCCGTGTGCATGTTTGCAAACACTGCAATAAGCGTCGCCGTACCCGTAAAAACCACGGTGCCGATTCTTCGGGTTGTGGCACGGACTCTTCATTAACTCCTACATTGGAGCCTAACTGCTCCGAAACACTGGTTTCCAACGTTGTTCCCACAAAAAAAATGCCTGATATTCCTGCTCCGTCCTTAGTTCCCACTCAGATTGGCAGAAAAAGTTATGAAAAAACTGACAACTCGCCATTCGTTATTCATATTCAAAAACATAAATATTACACTTGATGATGGAACCACATTGCACCCAATCACATTTGGCAAGTTTTTAAAGCGCAACGCTTTCAAAAATATAATAAACGGTAGCGTCAAAGAAATCGGGCGCAATAAAATATCTTTATCTTTTTCGAATTTCTTGGACGCAAATTCCTTTATTACAAACAATAGTCTCGAAACACATAATTATAAAGCTTTTAAACTTACTTTTAATGTTACTAGAATGGGTTTAGTGCGTGGTGTTCCTGCGGAATGGTCTCCAGAGGAAGTTATTGATAATATAACTGTACCTATTGGTTGCGGTCCAATTTTAAAAGTCAGACGCCTCAATTTTAAAACGAATGTTGATGGTACAACCACTTGGAAACCTTCCCAATCCATAGTTGTTACATTTGATGGACAGGTTTTACCGAAAAGAATTTCTATGTGCTACAATGCATTACCTGTAGATTTATATATTTTCCCTACCGTTCAGTGCTTCAATTGCTGTCGTTTTGGTCACACTAAAATTCAGTGCAGGTCCAAACCTCGCTGTTTTAAATGGGGTCAAGACCACACTGGAGACAGTTGTGAAAGAAAACCTGAAAGTGCATCTTGCTGCCATTGCTCTGGTTTTCACTATGCTACTAATAAGTCTTGCCCAGATTTTTTAAGGCAAAAATCAATTAAAACATACATGGCACAAAGTTCAGTATCTTATGCTGAGTAACTAAATCATATGCTGATACACTTTTATCTTCTCCCACCAATAATTTTGCAGATATTCCTTGAATCTCTTTACTGAATATAATGCCTACTACGAGTTTATAGCTACTCGTAGTAGACATTATATTATATTAAAGACTGTCTTTCTCAATCCACGCTCCCCTCCTAAATCTGTACAAGGATATAATAAAGAGGCTCACAATGCCATTATTAAAGATTTTGTCATTCCCCAGCCATCAAATGGTTGTGCTCTTTCTAATAATCACATTAATGAAAAAAAAGACAAGTTTTTCATCCAAAATAATCCAATGGAACTGCCGCAGTCTGGTGAACAAAAAGAGTGACGTTATTTATATTTTAAACAAATATGAGTCTTTTGCCTTTACCTTAGCAGAGACTTGGCTGAAATCCAATCATATTTTTAAAATTAATGGTTATTTAACCATTAGAGAGGATAGATCTGATGGGTATGGTGGAGTTGCTTTACTTATCAAGAATTCTATCACTTTCTCTATAATTTCCTTACCTCCTCATAGTGAGGAAATTTCAATTGTAGCTATTAAAGTGCACCATATTTGTCTTGTTTCTATTTACATTCCTCACCGAGGGGTGCAATGAGGAATGTCAATAGAAACAAGCGGTCTGCGGTTCTTCAAGAGATGAATAATCTCTTTTCTTCTCTTCCAAAGCTATTTTTAATATTGGGGGACTTCAATTGCCATCACCAATCATGGGGTTGTTCAACTTCTAATAGTTATGGTGATGAATTACTAGATATAATAGACTTACATAACTTATGCATCTTGAACTCAGGAGCTGCCACTCGCCGTTCAGATCCCAATCAGAACCAAAGCGCAATCGACCTTTCTATCTGTTCTCCAAACTTTGCCTCTTCGTTAAATTGGTGTACTCTAACCTCTACTTATGGTAGTGACCATTTTCCAATAGTTATTTATTTTCCTCTTTCCAAACCAAATGCACCATTAAGGCAACCAAACTTAAAACATAAACTTCCTAATAGAAATAATAATGACTGGGACACATTTAGAAAAATTGTTGACAGAAATTTATGCTCCTTGCCTGTTATTTCTGATGGCAATGAAAATAGTTGTAATAAATGAAACCAATAAACTTTTTAAGAAGAAAAAAATAGATTCTTGGCGTAGTTTTTGCTCATCAATTTCACCGAATACTCACCCTACGATTGTCTGGCGCAATATTCGCAGATTTAGGTCCATTTATAACAACCCTTCTCCTATTCCTCTTTCTTTGGCTAGTGAATTTTTAGATAAATTAGCTCCTCCTTTTGTACCTGAGAGTATTAACCATAACCTGTCTGTCGTAGCCATTAAGCAAGACACGACACTAGATCTACCATTCACTCTCACTGAATTAAAGGGTGTTATTCATAAAACCAAGGATTCTGCAGCAGGCATCGATGGCATCCCGTATTCCTTTTTTGCTAACTTAAATGAGGACGTCCTCAGTTATTATTTAGAGCTTATTAATTATATAATGAAAACAGGGAACATCCCTGCTCAATGGGAACGTCAAATGGTATTGCCATTCCTTAAACCAAATAAAATTCCATCTGACGCTTCTTCATACCTTCCCATAGTTTTGTCTTCAATTCTGATGAAATTAGCGGAACACTTAATAAAAAATCGCCTTGAATGGTACGTTGAAAGTAAGTTTCTTTTGGCAGAATCACAATATGGCTTTAGAAAAGGTAAAAGTACAACTGACTGTTTAAGTATTTTCACAACTGATATTCGGTTATCCTTCTCTAATAACCAATCTACCGTTGCAGTTTTCCTTGATATTAATGCAGCATACGTTAATGTTGTTTTATCAGTTTTACAAAATAAACTACAAGCCTTAAAAGTCCCATTGAATTTGTCAAAAAAAATCAAAATCAAAATATTTTATTTCACATAGACCTACATGGGCACTTATGAAACGTCAGATTCTAGGTGCACGGTTCCAATTGGTCGTTTCCCATGGAGAAGAGCCGGCAAGAAACTCCATGGTTACTCTTTTAAAAATATGTCTTTTACAATGTTTTCCAATTAGTGAACAGGTATGGGAGGACAGTGTAGGCCTGTCAACAGTTATATGTTAAACAAATAGACAATTGTCTATAATTTATAATCCACAGGGCCTACGACGTTCTCACATTTACAAAATATAAAATAATCTAATAAAGTAAAATAAAAAAATAATAAAAAAAATTAGGTATATAATGTCAAATAATAAAAGAATTATGTCAGAGATATGTAAAAGTCCATATCTAATAATAAAAAATAAAAATTAAACACCATGTCGAATTTCATTATTAATATCCTGACTGAACGCTCTGTTAACATGCTAATAAGAGATCAAGAAGTATCTTGTCTTGTATGGAGAGGTCTCCCACAGGGTTCTGTGCTTAGTCCCATTCTTTACAATATTTACACATTTGATTTAGACACGTCCTTAGCTAATCATGTTAAGGTTCTTCAATATGCCGATGATTTGTTATTATATTCTTCAAGCCAATCTATTGAACAAGCAAGCTGTGCTATCAAATCTGCTTTATATACTTTGGAATCATGGTTACATCTTAACGGTTTGGATTTATCCACGTTTAAAAGCGCAGCTGTTTTATTCACCCGGAAGAGAAATATTCCCTTAGTAAATCTCTTTTATAAGGAAATACCTATTCCAGGTAAAGAAAAAATCACATATCTAGGTATAATACTTGACCGTAAATTAATTAGTGTTCCTCATTGTGAATATATTGTTAACAAATGTGAAAATCACCTAAACATGCTAAGGTGCCTCTCTGGTGTATGGTGGGGTACACATCCCTTTTCTTTGAAACTCGTTTACAACGCAATCATCAGAAGCTGGATGGATTGTTCGTTCTCGAACCTGGAAGTGCTATGGCTTTTAAAAAATTGGATCGCATCTAGTCCAAGGCACTACGCATTATATCGGGTGCCATGAAGTCTAGCCCCATTAATGCACTCCAAGTTGAATGCGGGGAAGCTCTTTTACATCTTAGAAGGCAATTTCTATCTGACAAATATTTGTTCCGGATTCTTCAGATCTCAACTCATCCTCTTATTCCTAAACTGGACTCTTTAGTGTTGCAGATTGAATCTTCAAATTACTGGTCCCATAAACGTGCTCCTTGTTTAGTTGTAAGCTAAAAAATCCTATCACTTGCTTCTCCTATTCATCGTTCCAATAAACTTCCGCTATTTAGCAGTAGCTATGAGAGTTTACAATTCAGTCCCATCATAAAATATAACTGTGTAAGTAAATCAGCAGCCTAATTGCGTAACAAATTTTCGTAAACGATTACGATTAATCCGTTTCATTTTGACAGTTCAACAACATTCATTGCGTTATTTCCATTTTTGAGCAGATATTTTTATCGAGCATATCAAGCAATGGATTAGCAATCTGTTTCAAAACGATTCAGATTCCGATTGATTGTGTATTACGCAATTAGGGTACTGATCCCAATTGCCATTTAAGTTTTAACCGTTTTCTGGCTGAACACCTAGAGTATCACCATATATTTACGGATGCTGCGAAGCGTTCTCCGACGGGTTGTGTAGGGATTGGTACTTACCATTCTCAATACATAATCGTACAAAAAATAAAACTGCCACCTGAGACTTCTGTATTTACTGGGGAATGTTTTGGCATTTTAAAAGCCATAGATATTATTCGTGTTTTAAAGCTTAAAAAAACTTTTATTTTTACTGATTCTCAAAGTGCTCATCTAGCCATCAATAAATCTCCTTTCGTACTCAAATCGCAGTTGCCAATCATTTATATAATAAGAGAATTTGCTTTCCTAACCATCTCTGAGGGTGCACTGCAGTTTGTGTGGATTCCGGCCCATGCTGGAATCCATGGCAATGAAGTGGTTGATACACTCGCCGTGGATGCGGTGCAATGCGGGGACTTAGTTCCAAATACAAACTTTTACTTTGACCTCGAGTCTTTACCAAAGACTTTTCTTCGGGAAACCTGGAAGGAAGCTTGGGATATCGGAAGCAAATCGAAAGGTCGTTATTTTTCATTTATTCAACCAGACGTTCCGGAAAAACTGTGGTTTGGCAGGGCAAAGTTTGTCAAGATGGAGACCTCCATTCTAATACGGATGAGACTGGGTCATGTCTGCTCTCCAGCACATCTTGCCAAACTTCATATCATCGACGACCCCATTTGCCTGTCTGGCACAGACGTAGGTGACTTAGATCACATTTTTTTCTCCTGTCCCTTATAAATATTACACTTGATGATGGAACCACATTGCACCCAATCACATTTGGCAAGTTTTTAAAGCGCAACGCTTTCAAAAATATAATAAACGGTAGCGTCAAAGAAATCGGGCGCAATAAAATATCTTTATCTTTTTCGAATTTCTTGGACGCAAATTCCTTTATTACAAACAATAGTCTCGAAACACATAATTATAAAGCTTTTAAACTTACTTTTAATGTTACTAGAATGGGTTTAGTTCGTGGTGTTCCTGCGGAATGGTCTCCAGAGGAAGTTATTGATAATATAACTGTACCTATTGGTTGCGGTCCAATTTTAAAAGTCAGACGCCTCAATTTTAAAACGAATGTTGATGGTACAACCACTTGGAAACCTTCCCAATCCATAGTTGTTACATTTGATGGACAGGTTTTACCGAAAAGAATTTCTATGTGCTACAATGCATTACCTGTAGATTTATATATTTTCCCTACCGTTCAGTGCTTCAATTGCTGTCGTTTTGGTCACACTAAAATTCAGTGCAGGTCCAAACCTCGCTGTTTTAAATGGGGTCAAGACCACACTGGAGACAGTTGTGAAAGAAAACCTGAAAGTGCATCTTGCTGCCATTGCTCTGGTTTTCACTATGCTACTAATAAGTCTTGCCCAGATTTTTTAAGGCAAAAATCAATTAAAACATACATGGCACAAAGTTCAGTATCTTATGCTGAGTAACTAAATCATATGCTGATACACTTTTATCTTCTCCCACCAATAATTTTGCAGATATTCCTTGAATCTCTTTACTGAATATAATGCCTACTACGAGTTTATAGCTACTCGTAGTAGACATTATATTATATTAAAGACTGTCTTTCTCAATCCACGCTCCCCTCCTAAATCTGTACAAGGATATAATAAAGAGGCTCACAATGCCATTATTAAAGATTTTGTCATTCCCCAGCCATCAAATGGTTGTGCTCTTTCTAATAATCACATTAATGAAAAAAAAGACAAGTTTTTCATCCAAAATAATCCAATGGAACTGCCGCAGTCTGGTGAACAAAAAGAGTGACGTTATTTATATTTTAAACAAATATGAGTCTTTTGCCTTTACCTTAGCAGAGACTTGGCTGAAATCCAATCATATTTTTAAAATTAATGGTTATTTAACCATTAGAGAGGATAGATCTGATGGGTATGGTGGAGTTGCTTTACTTATCAAGAATTCTATCACTTTCTCTATAATTTCCTTACCTCCTCATAGTGAGGAAATTTCAATTGTAGCTATTAAAGTGCACCATATTTGTCTTGTTTCTATTTACATTCCTCACCGAGGGGTGCAATGAGGAATGTCAATAGAAACAAGCGGTCTGCGGTTCTTCAAGAGATGAATAATCTCTTTTCTTCTCTTCCAAAGCTATTTTTAATATTGGGGGACTTCAATTGCCATCACCAATCATGGGGTTGTTCAACTTCTAATAGTTATGGTGATGAATTACTAGATATAATAGACTTACATAACTTATGCATCTTGAACTCAGGAGCTGCCACTCGCCGTTCAGATCCCAATCAGAACCAAAGCGCAATCGACCTTTCTATCTGTTCTCCAAACTTTGCCTCTTCGTTAAATTGGTGTACTCTAACCTCTACTTATGGTAGTGACCATTTTCCAATAGTTATTTATTTTCCTCTTTCCAAACCAAATGCACCATTAAGGCAACCAAACTTAAAACATAAACTTCCTAATAGAAATAATAATGACTGGGACACATTTAGAAAAATTGTTGACAGAAATTTATGCTCCTTGCCTGTTATTTCTGATGGCAATGAAAATAGTTGTAATAAATGAAACCAATAAACTTTTTAAGAAGAAAAAAATAGATTCTTGGCGTAGTTTTTGCTCATCAATTTCACCGAATACTCACCCTACGATTGTCTGGCGCAATATTCGCAGATTTAGGTCCATTTATAACAACCCTTCTCCTATTCCTCTTTCTTTGGCTAGTGAATTTTTAGATAAATTAGCTCCTCCTTTTGTACCTGAGAGTATTAACCATAACCTGTCTGTCGTAGCCATTAAGCAAGACACGACACTAGATCTACCATTCACTCTCACTGAATTAAAGGGTGTTATTCATAAAACCAAGGATTCTGCAGCAGGCATCGATGGCATCCCGTATTCCTTTTTTGCTAACTTAAATGAGGACGTCCTCAGTTATTATTTAGAGCTTATTAATTATATAATGAAAACAGGGAACATCCCTGCTCAATGGGAACGTCAAATGGTATTGCCATTCCTTAAACCAAATAAAATTCCATCTGACGCTTCTTCATACCTTCCCATAGTTTTGTCTTCAATTCTGATGAAATTAGCGGAACACTTAATAAAAAATCGCCTTGAATGGTACGTTGAAAGTAAGTTTCTTTTGGCAGAATCACAATATGGCTTTAGAAAAGGTAAAAGTACAACTGACTGTTTAAGTATTTTCACAACTGATATTCGGTTATCCTTCTCTAATAACCAATCTACCGTTGCAGTTTTCCTTGATATTAATGCAGCATACGTTAATGTTGTTTTATCAGTTTTACAAAATAAACTACAAGCCTTAAAAGTCCCATTGAATTTGTCAAAAAAAATCAAAATCAAAATATTTTATTTCACATAGACCTACATGGGCACTTATGAAACGTCAGATTCTAGGTGCACGGTTCCAATTGGTCGTTTCCCATGGAGAAGAGCCGGCAAGAAACTCCATGGTTACTCTTTTAAAAATATGTCTTTTACAATGTTTTCCAATTAGTGAACAGGTATGGGAGGACAGTGTAGGCCTGTCAACAGTTATATGTTAAACAAATAGACAATTGTCTATAATTTATAATCCACAGGGCCTACGACGTTCTCACATTTACAAAATATAAAATAATCTAATAAAGTAAAATAAAAAAATAATAAAAAAAATTAGGTATATAATGTCAAATAATAAAAGAATTATGTCAGAGATATGTAAAAGTCCATATCTAATAATAAAAAATAAAAATTAAACACCATGTCGAATTTCATTATTAATATCCTGACTGAACGCTCTGTTAACATGCTAATAAGAGATCAAGAAGTATCTTGTCTTGTATGGAGAGGTCTCCCACAGGGTTCTGTGCTTAGTCCCATTCTTTACAATATTTACACATTTGATTTAGACACGTCCTTAGCTAATCATGTTAAGGTTCTTCAATATGCCGATGATTTGTTATTATATTCTTCAAGCCAATCTATTGAACAAGCAAGCTGTGCTATCAAATCTGCTTTATATACTTTGGAATCATGGTTACATCTTAACGGTTTGGATTTATCCACGTTTAAAAGCGCAGCTGTTTTATTCACCCGGAAGAGAAATATTCCCTTAGTAAATCTCTTTTATAAGGAAATACCTATTCCAGGTAAAGAAAAAATCACATATCTAGGTATAATACTTGACCGTAAATTAATTAGTGTTCCTCATTGTGAATATATTGTTAACAAATGTGAAAATCACCTAAACATGCTAAGGTGCCTCTCTGGTGTATGGTGGGGTACACATCCCTTTTCTTTGAAACTCGTTTACAACGCAATCATCAGAAGCTGGATGGATTGTTCGTTCTCGAACCTGGAAGTGCTATGGCTTTTAAAAAATTGGATCGCATCTAGTCCAAGGCACTACGCATTATATCGGGTGCCATGAAGTCTAGCCCCATTAATGCACTCCAAGTTGAATGCGGGGAAGCTCTTTTACATCTTAGAAGGCAATTTCTATCTGACAAATATTTGTTCCGGATTCTTCAGATCTCAACTCATCCTCTTATTCCTAAACTGGACTCTTTAGTGTTGCAGATTGAATCTTCAAATTACTGGTCCCATAAACGTGCTCCTTGTTTAGTTGTAAGCTAAAAAATCCTATCACTTGCTTCTCCTATTCATCGTTCCAATAAACTTCCGCTATTTAGCAGTAGCTATGAGAGTTTACAATTCAGTCCCATCATAAAATATAACTGTGTAAGTAAATCAGCAGCCTAATTGCGTAACAAATTTTCGTAAACGATTACGATTAATCCGTTTCATTTTGACAGTTCAACAACATTCATTGCGTTATTTCCATTTTTGAGCAGATATTTTTATCGAGCATATCAAGCAATGGATTAGCAATCTGTTTCAAAACGATTCAGATTCCGATTGATTGTGTATTACGCAATTAGGGTACTGATCCCAATTGCCATTTAAGTTTTAACCGTTTTCTGGCTGAACACCTAGAGTATCACCATATATTTACGGATGCTGCGAAGCGTTCTCCGACGGGTTGTGTAGGGATTGGTACTTACCATTCTCAATACATAATCGTACAAAAAATAAAACTGCCACCTGAGACTTCTGTATTTACTGGGGAATGTTTTGGCATTTTAAAAGCCATAGATATTATTCGTGTTTTAAAGCTTAAAAAAACTTTTATTTTTACTGATTCTCAAAGTGCTCATCTAGCCATCAATAAATCTCCTTTCGTACTCAAATCGCAGTTGCCAATCATTTATATAATAAGAGAATTTGCTTTCCTAACCATCTCTGAGGGTGCACTGCAGTTTGTGTGGATTCCGGCCCATGCTGGAATCCATGGCAATGAAGTGGTTGATACACTCGCCGTGGATGCGGTGCAATGCGGGGACTTAGTTCCAAATACAAACTTTTACTTTGACCTCGAGTCTTTACCAAAGACTTTTCTTCGGGAAACCTGGAAGGAAGCTTGGGATATCGGAAGCAAATCGAAAGGTCGTTATTTTTCATTTATTCAACCAGACGTTCCGGAAAAACTGTGGTTTGGCAGGGCAAAGTTTGTCAAGATGGAGACCTCCATTCTAATACGGATGAGACTGGGTCATGTCTGCTCTCCAGCACATCTTGCCAAACTTCATATCATCGACGACCCCATTTGCCTGTCTGGCACAGACGTAGGTGACTTAGATCACATTTTTTTCTCCTGTCCCTTATATGATCGTTCATCCTTTCTCAGTAACCTCTTGTCCCTTCGTACTCCTTTTCCTACCTCAATAGTTTCTTTACTTTGCACAAATAGCTTTCCTGTATATAAATGTATAGTATCTTTCATTACTTTAAATAATATTAAGTTGTAATTTTAGTTCATTATTCATTATAGTATCAGTGTTTTAAATACTGATCCAATAGATTTTATCCCTAAATCCCGTGATAACTTATTATACTTAATATATTTTCGTTTCCCTAGCTTTGTTTCCTTCGTAATAAAATAAACGTGACATTGGCTGAATGCACAAACCGTGCGAAGCCAAAAGAAAAAAAAAAAAAGATTATCACAATTCGATTGACGTAAGAATCATCAAAATCGGCCGATGCGTTTGGTCTCTAGCACAGTCTCTAGAGTGCCACAAAGTAACAAACATACTCGTACATAAACACAAAGGTTGATAAGCACATTTACCCTCCTTTGCGTCCAGCAGTCGGGTAAAAAAGAGTGAAATTTATTTATTTACAATCAGTAACTCCTTGGTTACTAATGTGAGAGGGAGGGAGGGGGGAAGCTATGGTTATATTTTGTTCTTCTGAGTAGTACGCAGTGGTTGAGGTGACATCTTAACGGCTTCTCATTTAGTACACGTTGACTTCACTGCGTAGTCCTGAGCAAACGGGGTTAGATCTACAAAGAAAACGTGAAAAGGGCGCATTTAAGACATTAACAACGTGGAATGGGCACAATTAAAACAATGTGAAGGTCATATTTTCTATAGATCTGAAACCAATTCATGGGTTTTTAAATTCGTCGAATTTGTGAACCGACAAATTTGTGCGCAGGTACAGCCTCAAAATGATGTATTGATCGCGACGATAGATAGTAGTGGAGCGATATGAAACTGTAGTGGACTGTATAACATGTATAAAAGAAATATACATATAAATGAAATTCGGTCTCAACAGTATACATCGATGTATTCTTTTAGATATAAGTAGACAACATCAACAAGAATTCATTTGATGTCTAGGTACAATTTGTTTGCCATAATAAAACTGATGTGGAGCTACCTTTACGTTTTATGTGTTATGGCAACCACATTAAAACAATTTATTAAAACAATGATTGTGGACAACCAAATGTATAAAATAAATTCTAACTGTACAAATTCGTCGGTTCTGAACGGACGCGTGCACACAAATCAAGAAACGATCATAGATTTGCATAGGAGAAGTTCTATCAGTCGTCGCAGGGCATTTTGAGGCTGTAACACCCAGCAGCGTTTAGACATTTTTGATAAAAATATCTAATAGATCCTGAAAAAAACTCAAATGATGGCCCCTGTTTTAATTAATGGTCGTTCTTCTAATTTCGCGTTCTTCTAATTTATTTCTTACAACTATCTGTAGGTACCGTCAAAGTTGGTCAGCGGAAAAACATCGTGATATTGTTATTACGGGGTGCTATTAATCTATTTGATCCTTCTGATATCCCATTGATTTTATAAGAACTGCGTACGCTTCCTTGATATTGTTTTTTTCCACTTTATATCTCTATCGACCACGTAATGTTGATTTGCTCATTATAGCTATATGTCTAAACGTAAAGGATTTATTTTTATCAAAATAGCCGGTTAAGAAAAAGGGTTGACATTTTCGTATTTCCAGTGAATCAAAATAGGTTTTGATGCAACCAAATTTCACTTCGCTCCGAGTTTTATAAATGATTTGAAGTCCGATTTTTCAGACGCACCAGTCTTAATATATACCTACAGATGATTCAAAGTGGTGAAAAAAGTGGTTCTAAATCTTTGAGGATTACACTAAGAGGTTATGCACGTCGATTCTGTATAAATCTCACCGTGAAGACTTGCGTGGAGTGAGCTGTCAGTGTAATCCCGTCTCGTTCAATCCCTAGAATCAGTGGCACTGACAGCTCACATCACCAAAGTTTTCACGGTTACAAAATAGCACTACTTATTTCATTCTATTTTCGAGTCCATTAATATTTTTAGCAAATCAAAATGGATATTATTAGGGTTTCGATTATGCCTTTTTGAAACATTTTGTACCTACCTGAATTTAGGATCTCCTTCAACATTGAAACCGCTTGGAAACATTTCGCAAGTAAGCCTGAAACCGCACATCTTTCACCCCTGTAATCTCCTTTGCATTGGCATACAGGCTCACTCTCCTTGTTCAAATGACAATCGCCGTCGTTCAAACAATACTCCCGGCATATATCGACTTCGCACCGGTCACCAGAGTAACCGGCAGTACAACTGAAATATCGAAAATATAGTTCAGAAACACAAAAGTTTATTGTCACAAGAATTTGGTACTTAAATACAATATTTATTTATTTTTACTTAGGGTTCTGAAACTGATACCCCAAACTAAGCCAGGGCTTGTATTTTTAAGAGTCAGTGAGTCAGTGTGTGTTTTATTATATTTACGCAATATGAATAGGGTTGCTCAATTGATTTAACAAGGAAACCGATAAACCAACAAACGACATAGATTTGTTACCTGCATTGAGCTTGTCCTTCAATGATACTACAATCCCCATGGATACAATAGTTGTGACAGACCAGGCTTTCATTTGTAGGAACATTGTTGGACTGAGTTTTTGATGGATTGAGCACGTAGTATTTTGATATAAGCGCTGCGCAGTCTTGCACACCTCGAGTTTGATCTTCTAAATTATAGTTCGCCACTACAGTATAGGTAATGAGTTCTCATAAAATCATTCGTATATTCTTTTTCGGATTTCGCATTGCCATTTTTCTGTAATTTCCAGATTACGTTGTCCTGGTCCATCCAGTAAATATTATCTTTAGATACGCTCAATGCTTTTGTACTGGAAGATGCCTGGTTTCGTTCAGAATATAGTGTGTCACGGTGCTCTCTGTTCAAATGTCTACTTTCAATTGAAAATTGCACTGTAGGAGCCCCTGTTCTAGGGTCACGATAATTATTGGTAAAGTACAGGTTCTGTGTCTGCTGGTCTACGACTAAGTTGTCAAAGCTTTCGGGGTCACTTACTTCTTGTAAAGTTACTTTATCATTGCCATGTAAGTCAGCTCTCTGCATAGTTGAGACCGTGCCATTCTTATATGTTCAGTAAATATGCCTGTAATTTGTTTATTAGTATTAATTTTACGAAAAGTTCAAAATGTATGTTGTTGAGTTATAATAATATTTTAAAAACGTACCCTCTACAGCTATCTACGGCAATCGCAGAGAAACCCCCGGAGTTCAATTCTATTAAACGGTTCCCGTTTTCAAAATTGTTTTTGAATTCAGGCTTTAATGAATACCAATAGATTGCTTCTGAGTCAGAATAGAAGACTAACTCTGTGACGGGATCGTAGGCAAGACTACGGACTTTATCTTTATCATTATGTAAAGGTTTCATATAAAACGATGTGTGTTCCAAGGTTGCTAAGTCCAAACAATGTAGAAAAATGCTGTAACTATTATCTCCGTCTATAAAGAGCAGCCTGTGTTGTACAGCATCGTATGTTAAATATTTCATAAAAAACCCGTAGTCTTCCTCGTGCGTTACGGTTGAGCTGTTATAAAATTCTAGTGAAGTGCCAGTGGTCACGACGTAGTCTGAAAAATAAAACATATATTTTTTCAACCGGTTATTCTAAAGAAAACTTAGGAGATCGGAAGAAATGGCTACCAGATAATGTTGAACGATCTTATGGATTTAATTTAATAATGATGATGTCAATTAAAAAAAATAAAAACTCAACGAATTATTTGTTATAAACGTTAAAGACAGCACCATCGTAGAAGTGACGTCACGACTATGTAACTTCATACTAGCGCCATACATTGTCCGTACCGCGCGACATGACAGGAATAATCACCTTCTGTGTTTTTGCTTCTTCATATTTCCATCTATTTTACAGATGCCTTCTTTGAAATTACATTATTTACTTATTCAAACATTTCTACTTAATATTAGTCATCATCCTCCAACATTTCTACTTAATATAAAAATTAAAAATGAATCAATTATTATCTCAGAGGACGGAAACTCATTTGCTTCAGAAATAATATTAGACACACAGGTAAGCAGGGCCTACATTATCACATACCCCTCATCCAGCGCATTACTACAGTTTTGGGTATAAATATGGAAAAAATGATAATATAGTAAATACACTGTCAAGAAAGTACCGGGCAAAGATCAATACTATGTACACAAAATGTTAGATAATCACCCATCGCTTTCAATGTATGTTCAGAAACGATACACTTACGCCAACGAATAATCCAATCATCAAAACATATATTTTTACGGTTTTTCCAAAACTGAGTTCAGTTCTCGCCGCGAATTCTCCTTTATATCTTCAACCGAAGGAAAACGGGTGTAACGAAGTGAAGATATGTAATTTGAGTTTAGGAAAAAGAAAGAAGTCTGATGGAGACATTTCTGGTGAATAAGGTAATTGCTCGATGCGATGGTTTTTGTTGAGTTTTTAGTCAAAAAATCGTTTACAATGATGGCTTTGTGCCAAGGCGCATTATCGTGACGCAAAATCCAAGAATTTTCTTTCCACAAATCTGGCCTCTTCCGTCGAATTTGCTCTCTTAAACGCCTCATATTGCTCAAATAATATTATTTCTTTATCGTTTGACGTTCCGGCAATAATTCCGATTGCACAACACCGCGATAGTCAACATGAATTTGACTTTTGTTCGACTTTGGAGTGTTTTTTTCGGTTTCGGTTCAGCCCGAAGGCGCCACTCCGAAGCTTGTTGACTAGCTAGCATGTCAAACTCGTAAAGTCACGTCTCGTCACTAGTAACAATGCGTTTCATTAATGTTGGGTCGGAATTGACTCGTTCTAGCATGTCCCCAGCGACTCTTAAGCGATTTAGTTTTTGGAGAAAATTCAGGTCTTGGGACTAGCCGAGTGACAAAATGTTTCATACCAAAGTGATTATTTAAAATGGTACGGATCGACTCGTGAGACACAAAAAGGTCAGGGGCTATCTCTCTCAAACTTGAATAATGATTTCCAATCACTATTTCCTTCACTTTTGCGATGTTAACTTCAGCTGAAGACGTTGATGGCCTACCAGAGCGAGGCAAACCTTCCATCACATCACGACCGCTTTTTGTCACTCATAAGAACGTGTTTTTGATAAAGTCGATTTAAGCCTTCTGTAACATTTTCAGTGTCTACAAACACGAAATTCTATTGGCGATGCAAATTTTAAGACGAACCCTTTTTTCGATGTTTTGTCCACTATGAAATTGACAATACACATTAGATATGATATTACTAAAATCAGCACTGTATTTTTAGATAACCGATGCAACTCAAACTCTGCGCTAACTATGAATGAATGAATGAATGAAATGCACCGACCCCAGCGTGGTTTGACCAGACTCGATTAATCGAATGAACCCCAAGATTTGCACTAGTCCCTGAAGCCTCATGCTTCATGGTGCTACAAATATCATTGCATATCTAGGAGTAGACCGGGGGGCACTGTAATGGTAGGGATGACGTGCCCTTAGGATAGGAAGGATAATAAGAGCCTACGGGGTATGCACCCTAGCGTAAGCATGGGATTAGTGGAGAGGCGGGTGATATTTGTCTATGGGAGGGCATCTTTTAACGACGTTGCAGCAGGGTTGGCTCAAGTCGAGCTTCATCGGTGAATCTTTAAGCGGGGTTCAGCTGGTTTCTCGGCTCTTTTCTGTGTCACTGCTCTGCTGTGGTAAATGTTACTGTTCTTTTCAATGTCTTCGTCTGAGTTGTCGCTACTAACCGTTCCGGTTTTTGCACATCTCCTTAGCAGCGTTCTTCATCTTCCACCCTGTCGATCCAAGAATTGAATCCCTTGTCGAAATATTTTAAGTCTTGAGCTATCGTTCGAGTCTCAAATGTTGTTATTCTAATTATCCAAAGTTGAATGGGCACTGTTGGGAATCGAACCCAACACAACACATTGGGCATGGTCTGCACGCGCAGGCCGCGTGTTTAGCGCGTCCCGGCGACTACACGGTTCGGCCCGATAACCACTCGCTTCTGCTGACTTCACCGCGACGGACGATACTCCTCTTACTTTAGGTTCGTTATTAGCTGTTTGTCCTGTACTGTTGTATATTAAGCGCATCATTAAACCCTTGCCTTAAATACAGTAGTCCACACTTTAGATGATCCCCGAGCTAACATTGGTCCTTCAAGGATCTCGCCGTCTCAATTTCAAAAGGAACAGTCTCAAAAATAAACTTCGAACTCGAGGCTCTTCAGTTGCGTTCTTCAGCGGGGACAGCTCCAGCAGGAATCGTCGATGCCTCGTTGAAGAAGCTTCGCGTAGCACTGCACACGCCCCGGGGACGAAGTCAGGAGACGAAGTCGGGCCAAGGAGCACTAAAAGAGTGTTTTCATTTATCTTCAAGTCTTTTAGTGGCAATCATTCTTATTCGTAGCCTCATATTTATCTAAAGTCACTTATATGTTTATAAAGCTAAAATATATCGGTTAGGATAATCAATCTGTTTACGCCATTCCTTCACTTCACTATAACAGCTGATAACTCGGCGACGTGATTCCTTGTTATCTTCGCATCAGCTGTTCCTTAATTCGCACCTAGTCAGTCATAATAATAACTCATTAGCTAGTTATATTTCGTTTTGATGTTATAAACTGTTTTGTTATGTCTTCTCTAGTAATTTTTTCTTCGAGTTTGCTGCTGGTGCTGCTATGAGTCGCTATAATCGTAATCATGCATCTTTATTTATCTCAACATCATATTGCAGGCACTGATTATTAGAATGTACAATCTTAAATAGAGAAAGGTGTCCGTGACAGAAGGGTCCCGAGTTACAATTCACCCAGCTTTCTTAAATAGGACATGTCAATTTACAGAACGGTTAGAGAGTCAAATTATTTAAAAAAGTTTAAGATTGCAATTAAGTATTTAAGTAAAAGTAAAACCTACAAAATTAACAGAAAAATTGGAAAAATAAATAAATTTTTTCATTTAAATTTTCAATTGTTTGTTATATTGATAAATGATAAATGATTTTATTTCTGTAAGTAGGTTTTTACAAACACTTTTACACGTCAATACCATTTTAAAAGTAGATGAGATCGGCGTTTTGAGATTGACTAAAATCTAATTTAACTAATTCATACTTACAGTTACTACTAGAAACAAAATTCAGAAGTAAGAGGTGTAAAGTCAAGCAAAAGTTCACGGATTTATATAAATTGTGCATAACCAGCATAACGTGACAAAGTAAAATAAGAATAAATGATGGGGTAACGAACAATGTTGTGTTTATGACGTCTAAGTGATTTTACGATACGGGTTTTAAGCGGGTGATTGAGCAAACATTTGATGCTCGCCTATTCCGTGTTTGGAAATCGTGATGTAAGGGAAGATCAGTGTTTCATTTTATTTTTTATTATTACAGTTATGAGAATAAACAACTGTCGGACGGTTAGCACTTGGTAGTGTTGGTAAAGTTGGTTATAGGATTGTGAAAAAGCAACTCACTATGAATATAGCTCTTTGAGCTCTCTCTAAAATGATCATATAATTTTTAGAGGTACTGTCCCAAATGGCAATGCAATACACTCACTAACTAAGATTGGCATATTGCAATGTGTCCTCAATAACCGATGTATATGAACTAAAACAGGACAAGAGCAATTGTTAATGAAATTACATGAGTGGGCTTTTAAAGTCGAGGTTAGGTTGACCCTGGGGTCTAAGGGAATATGTCACGTATTTTGTCTTATCTTGTCTTATCGACCTTGACAGCAAGCAATTTGTAGTACATCAATTTATACACCGTATTAACACCTTGCTGAGCATACTTTTTAACCTCATCCCACGAGCCAGCATCGAAAATCAATGCCGCTATTTGTTCACGCGTTGTTAATGGATTAAGTAATTGGGGGTTATTCTTTTGGAATCTTTTGGAACCGAGGTGTTGGTCACAAAAGAACCGCTCAGTCCGTCCATACCTAGTTCCAACCCGTACTTGAAACCTTTACGAATTATATTTTTTAAACTTTGCGCAACAGACACGCAAGGGTCAGCTGCAGGTACCGGCTAGCATTCTGTTAAACATTGAGCACCGCTATAAAAAATAGCGGTTCTCATTTTTTTACCGGACTGTGCGCCCTTAAACAATGTAACCCTCCGCTTTCTCTCGATCCCAGCCGCCATGCGCCTCCCGCGCGCACCCGCGCTTGTCCGCCAGATGAGGATCAACAAAACGTCCATACCCCCAAAATACTCGTAGTTATGAATAGCGAAATAATAATTTCAGCCTCTGCTAAATTACAACTTTGGTATGTTTGAGAAAAATATTACCTAGATCAAGATAAAATAAACTCAAACCGGCTTCATTTATACACGAAAGGAAGCAATAATAATAGTCAGTGACAAGCGAACTTGGTCAACGTAGTCATGGTTTAGGTCAAGTATAGTATGGGTATTAGGGTCAAGAGCGATACCGTACTATACGGTCTGAAATAATTTATTTCTAAAGATTACAAATCACTTGTACGGAAATAAATCCTAAATATTGCTTTAATAAAACATTGATGTCCAGGGGTAAGAAGGGCTTATAGTGTTAACATTACGAATTAAGAAGGCAATTGTTACAAGCTTTGTACTGTCTATCGCCGTGCGGCGCTTCTTTGTTTTTATGTTTGAAGTCAAAGGACTCGATCACACTGTGTGCCAGAATAACAGCTTCGTTTATCCCGCATTACTACATTTAATATAAATACACTATCCTATAACAATTGTTTAAAGTTATGTTGGACATGCGCGTGGCGTTTAGGTCGTTGATTCAAAATCAACGACCTAAAACGCAGCCGCAGCGTAGAAGTACAGCTTAGGGTACGGAACGATCTCACCAGTGACGCGGCAGGAGTCTCAGCTTCATGGAACGCACATTTATTTATCTATTAAATTTATTTATATATTAAAGTATTTTGGTTTGCGACACTGATACACACACACACAAAAGAAACACGGTTTGATTTCTAAGTCCGGCAAGTAAGCCACCATCTGTTGGGCACGGTGCCTCAGCGAAAACAAAGACACGACCTTCCGGGTCGGAGTTTCGAACCGAACTCCAACTCAAACTCCGCGCTAACTAACAAAAAAAAAAAAAAAAACTTTTTTGACAGAATGTACCAATAATAGTATGTATACCATAATAATTACGGAGACCGGGTCAGTGAAGCAAGACACTACAAATCCCCGAAATAAATTCATACAAATTAACACTCGTATAGACGTCACTTAATGCATATGCAACTGGAAAGATCCAGACACAGAGAATGTACACAAATATTTCCCCAATTATATTGTCGTACCTACTTACCTAACCACGTAAACGCATTCAATCAATCACCACATTTACTTCAAAGTTGAAGCAAATGTGGTGATAAAATGATTGCGTTGGAAGTTCTAACAAACACAACACCGAGTATCATACATTATATACAAGGACATGAATATCATTATTCATCTTCTACGTCGTATCGATGATTCCTTTTGTATATACACATCAAAAAAGTCTAAGCAACACATACAAATTTCAATTTTACCATGTGTTTTCGCATTAAATCCTTAGTATTTCTTATTTATATTATTTTAATGCTTTTTTGAAATTAAACAATAATAGTTTTTTTTTATAATTTTAATTGACAATAATTACGAGTAAGTACTGTAAGTACTCGTACGTAGTACAAAGTAAGGTGCCTAATCAACTAAACTTAAACTAAAATTAAATGGTTGTCCAAAAATTGCATAAATTAATACAAAGTGTGGCCTCCTCTGTTATTGAGAACTTGCTGGCACCGATTATTCATAGATTCGATGAGAATGTTAATGTTATCCTGCGGCAATTGCCCCCAATGAAATTTTAGTAAGTCCACCAGTTGTTGGGTGGTTAACTCTCCATCCAAGTCCTTTATAACACGTCTCTCGAGCATGTCCCATTCATACTCGATGGGGTTGAGGTCTGGCGATTGTGCAGGCCAAGGCAATACCAGGATGTTTTCCCTTGCCAAGTACTCCCGTGTGTACAAAGCTTTATGCGAATGCGCATTGTCATGCATCAACGAGAAATCGGAGCCAAACATTCGTGCGAATGGACGGACATAAGGCCTTAGAACATCCTCAACGTAATTTTACCATTGCTTTCATGTTACCATTTACAAAAACGAGCTCAGTTCGTCTGTTCTTCATAATACCCGGCCATACCATAACTGTTGAGCCGTTGTATGGATGCACTTCCTGAACGCACCTCAGTATTTTAGTATTTCCAGGACGACGGTACACTCTTACCCTTCTGGTATCAGGCTTGAACCCAAATCGGGACGCATCGCAAAATTAAATTTTATCCCATTCCCGGGTCCATGTAATGTGTTCCCTACACCATTCATTTCGACGAGCGCGATTCCCGTGACGTATCGGTGGGCACCTAATTGGCCTTCGTGCTCATAGGCCATACTCATGCAGTCGATTTTGCACAGTTTGGCAGCTAACAACATCACCACTTGAATTTTGTAGCCTTAAACCTATCTCTCGGGCGGTTAATATTGGCTGGCGGCTTGCAGTCAGTTGTATGTATCGATCTTGCCGTGTGGTTGTACACCTTCCTCGACCTGGGTGTTGCGCAGCAGGTTCTCCCGTATTAGTGTACCGCTGATGGAGGTGGCAAATAACGCTTTTGTTGACACCAAAATACCGAGATACCTGAGATTGACTTCTTCCCGCTTGCAACATCCCTACAGCTCTTTGATTTCATTTGCGTTCAAATGACGTCGCTCCAAGACGTAAAAAATGTCTCAAAATCCAAATTTGTTCAAAACTTTTCTCAAATTATTGTTTTATTCATAAAATTGATGCAAAATACTAAATTTTAAGCAAAGAAAACGCTATAAAATTCGAACAAATACATTCGCTTTTGAATTTGTGAAAAACAAAAACAAATGATACTCGTTTTTTTTACAACCAGCCAGTATGTCCTCTAGATCAAAAAAGTTTACATAGGTATTCCCTACTTGGTAAGAAATTATATAATAATTGATTAATAATTTGAAATTGTATGTGTTGCTTAGACTTTTTTGATGTGTGTATCTAAATTAGCTTCGAACAGAAATCGACCATATCGTTAACCTCGCAAAGTTGTGCATAATGTTATTGCACAGCAAACATGACCAGAGGTGAGGCATCGTTTGTGATGTGGCTCAGGCACACCTGGCTTCTTAGACGGATAAGAGACCTTTCCTTTTTTTTTGCTGTGAGCTTGAGAGACCAGTTATAAAATAAAGGCCAACTTGCTTGAAAACTCTACCTAAATATAAAACCTTAAGAGCCCGTGTCGTCAAACGTCAAAATTGTCAGGTCTGGCGATGGCCTTGGATAGGCCCTGCCCCTTTTCGGACCACTCGCGTTTAAACCCCGATTTCTCTCAATTTCAATATGAAACCCATATAAAACTGTGTCTGTTTCGTAATCTGTTCAATATATATTATTTGTTGTATGACTTTCATGTCATTTGGTTTACAATAAAACGAGCACGTTTCAAACTAAAACAAGTTTTGTTATTTACACCCGATTTTTCATTCAAAACCTTAGATATCATACCATGTTGCATATTTTTACATCATAAAATCATTTTACTATGAGGTTTATTAATCAATCAATGAGATAAAACAATCAAATAACTTAAAACTATTTAAAAAAAAGTTCAAATAACAAAATGTAACACGTCTTAGAATTTCGCAGCGCCAAGCCGGCATTTCTACGCTCTGTAATCTGACAGGGGCAGGGTTAATTATACATAAGGGTTAGATAAGTCATAATATGTCGTCATGCGTCGCGTTTTGTGCGAATCGAAATTGTTCTAACTTCTTCCATTTTGTCTTTCTATAGCCTTACACTCGTAGCAGAACAACAAGAAACATAGAACATACTAATTTCATGGCTGTATGTGCTGAGTCAGTAAAGAATACCTACCGTGTGACGAGCAGACAAAAATAGCCAACTGTCAAGTGTGTCGCCCTTTGACGGCTGTTTAGGAAGAAAATGTGATAGCAGTTAAAAATTTAATCCAAGACAATAGACGAGTTACGTATCTAGAGATTCAGCACATACCGCAGGTTGGATCGGGAAGCTTTCACGAAATTCTACACGTACATCTTCGCTTGAGAAGGATAGTTTCACGCTGGGTGCCGCACAACCTCACCGTTGCTCAGAAGCAGGCTCGGGTGGAATGGTGCCGTGTGATGATAAACAAATTTGAAGCATGCTCGCCTCGGCGTGTTTACGACATCATTGCAGGTGATGAGTCTTGGATTATCAATACTATCCAGAAACAAAGCGCCAGTCGACGGTTTGGGTGTTTTAAAGCGAATCAACGCCTATCAAAGTGAAGCGATCTAGAAGCGGGGGGAAAAAAAAATACTTAAAGAACATTTATTTTTATTTCCGCCAAACTTTCAGAGTGTCCCACGTATAAGGTCGGCCATGATGTACCTTGAGGCTTCCTTGAGGTAGTCAATAAGGTTAAAACTTTTTATCCGATATAACTTTTTATCTTTTTATCCGATTTACATAATTTCTTTTGAAGAGTTTATTGCAAATTGACCATAGATCACTTCGACTCAAACTCATTCGAGGGACCTCATAATTTTCTTAATCTGACGACTATGAATACCGATTTTGAGGGTATTCCGATTCTTTTGAGGTCGCCGCGGCAGTAGCCTTAGGGTCGAGTGTGATCCCCAGAATAACAGTTTTACCAACAAGTTCTATCAAGTTAGTGAATTTACACCATTTATTTGAACTTACTGTTGTAGTTCTTGAACTTGATGTTACAACATTCGTATCGTTGAAACTAATAAACTTGTACTCACCCCAGGACCAGGAGTGCGCGAGCCCCACGCACAGCGCTACCAACGCCAGCACACTCTGCGTTCTAAACATTGTGTACCCCTTGAAGACAAAGTTGTTGAAACAAACTAGAAGTAGACGGTGCGTCCACTCCTGGTGATCGTTGGTGGGATATTAAAGCAAATGCTGTATTTCGTTAGAAATAAACCGAATTAGAGGTATAATTAGTTATTATGTTTAGATAATTAAACAGTATACCTACCAATAACAAGAGCGGCACCCTGATAAGAGAAGTTCTTATCAACGAGCTGTTATTTTGGGGACGTGTTCCTGAAAATAGGAGTGCATGGTAACCAATCTTCTCTTTACCCACTTACACACATTTTAATGTACAGTATAATTCAATTAAATAAAAATATAAAGATACACATAGATATTAAAGTTAAACGACTTAAAACCGATAGTGAAAAAACTATTAGACCTACTTCTCACCTTCTTTTTATTTATTCTATCTTTTGCCCGCGGAAACGCCCGCGTTGAAACGTTTTACTGGGGTTAATCGCCGTTTTCACCGACATCCCTTATACTACCCCATAATCCCACCTACGTGTGGGATCTTTAGCTTAAAAGCCCCTTAACTAGACAATAAATTAAATTTCGTTTTACTATAATTTTATCACCTAACTAGTGGACATATTACCTACAATGTGATGTTTTGTTTTCGGTTTTCGATAATAGTGACTTTCGTCTTTGAACTTATCGATACTTAGAAACATGATAGTTTTTTTTATGAAATCGGTCCGAACCCTTTTTTTTAAAACAAGCCATGTCTTGGTGAAAAGGAATAACATAATTATGTATTTTAACATTCTTATTCCTTTGATCTATAAACTTATGAAGTTCCGCGGGCGAAATGCTAGTAGGTATTACATATTACAAACTTTTGCAATACCTTACTTAAGATAATAATTGTGAAAGGACTCTTTTTATCTGTTTTGTTACTTTAAACCGATTTGTTTGAAACCAGCACACCGTCACGCAACTCCACTTTGGAAAAGGCGTAGGCCTATAATGAAAGAACAGAACCAACAACAGTGTGAAGTTGTGGCCACCTCGTGTACAAGGATTTCAAGGGATGAACAACAAAAAAAACCAAGATATAAAACACAAATTTTTGGAAGAAGAAATTGAGGTCTTGGGTTCACGCCCGCTCTTCACCACTTCTAGTGCTTTAGCTGGGAAGAAGAAGTGGTGCTACAAACTCCCCAGCAAGCACAGCTGTCTGTTCGGTTAGAAGAACGTGATTTTATACAATTGTAAGTAATTACCAAACTATTAAATTAAATTAATTGCCATACGTCAGCTAGCCACGCCAATACCAAAAAAATAAAACAAAACTTAATACATAAATAAAAGCCTCCAGGCCTAAAGGGCATGACAGCTTACCTATGCAATACTGAGTAATGTACAAACAAATGAAATAAATACATGATAAACTAGGACCATCGAAGTAAAATAAATTAACAGAACCTTTTTTTTGTTTTTTTTTATTGTTACAGTAACAATAATAAAACCATAGACAGCAAGACGACCAGTCACCACAAGCAGCACACGTTCACGAGCATAGCGCAACGATCAGCCATAACCCCCCTCGCCATATTTGAGGGAAGGAGGCAACCCGACCCCCGGTGCTACCGCAAGCAGTGACATTTAAGGGCGAACGTGTCGAACTTTCTGCCGGTTGCTCAAGCAAGAATAATATTATCAATTGTCGAGGTCGCTAGCTAACCACATATTGCAATACAGCTCATTAAAAAACATTGTAATGAGTAGATCATGTCAATAATAAATGAAGATAACAAAATAATTGACTTATACAGTAAAATAAAAAAATACAAGTGTGGCATCAATTAATTCCCCCCCCCCCCCCATCTTTTCCCCCAATTTTTTACTGCGCACAAAAAGATGTAGAAGAATTCATTTGATTGTCTACAATTTGTGTTCGATAATACTGTATCAAAGTGTTTTTAAAAAGGGTTTTTCAATAAGGACGAGTCGATGTTAATATGAAATAAAAGAAGCTGTTTTCGAGCCATTATCAAAATTCTTTTTTTAATTGAAAGGCTCATGTACATTCTGTGTACTAAGTATCGGGAATTTGTCAATAAATCAAAAAATACAAATTATTCATCTAAATTTATTTTATCGCCTTCAAAGTAGGCCCCATCGCTTGCAATACAACATCTCCACCGCTTCACCCAGTCTTCCATACATTTTTCATAGGCTATTTGCGGTATGGCCTTTAGCTCATTCAGCGAATTTCCTTTTATGGCTTCTATCGACTCAAAACGTTTTCCTCGAAGTGGTAATTTTAACTTGGGAAATAAAAAAAGTCAGACGGAGCCGTATCAGGTGAATACGGTGCTTGGTCGAGAACTTTAGTTGAATTTTTCGCTAAAAACTCTTTCACTATAATGGCTGTGTGTGATGGTGCATTATCATGGTGCAGCATCCATGAGTTGTGTTGCCACAAATCTGGACGTTTTCGGCGGATACTCTCACGCAAACGCTTCATGACGCCTAAATAATATTCTTTATTCACTGTTTCTCCCTCTGGAAGGAATTCGGAGTGAACCACACCACGGTAGTAAAAAAAACTGTCAACATCACCTTGATTTTGGAGCGACTTTGCCGCGGTTTTTTGGGTTTCGGCTCGTTTTCGAGACGCCATTCTGAAGACTGTTGGCTTGTTTGCATGTCGTACTCATAAACCCATGTCTCGTCGCCAGTTATTATACGTTTCATAAAGGTCGGATCCGTAGAAGCTCGGGAAACCATGTCTTCAGCGACATGCTTTCGCTGCGCTTTTTGAACAAAATTGAGCTCTTTTGGAACTAGTCGAGCGGCGACGCGTTTCATGCCTAAAATGTCAATGAGAATGTTGTGGACGGACTTAAAAGATATTTTCACCTCACTAGCCAACTCTCTCAGACTCATACGTCGATTTTCGAGCACTAGCTTCTTGATTCTGTCGATGTTTTCTTTGGTCGTAGCGGTTGAAGGTCTACCAGAACGAGGTAAGTCTACTACTACTTCTCGGCCTTCTTTAAAAGCCTTATACCATTCATAAGCCCTTGTTTTCGATATACACGATTCGCCGTAGGTATTTCGCAACATTTGTAGTGATTCACCACATGAAATATCATTTGAAACACAAAATTTAAGGCACACTCTTTGTTCAACAATATTTTCCATTGTAAAAATCGCCGAGGACTCAAAACTATGACCAACAAAAAGTGTAGTTTAAAACAAATTAAATGACAGATCCCGCTCAAATTTTGCGCGCTAAATCAGTACAGTGCTACCAACCTGCAGTAAAAAAATTTGAACGACCTCTTTTACGCGGGTCTTTTTATTGACATATTCCCGATACTTTTTACACAGAGTAGTATGCCATTATGTATGGAATACCACATCATTTAAATGTCCGCCGCGGTTTCTCACGGTTGTCCGGATCCGAGTGGTCCAATTTTCAACAACTCTGCCGCATAGATCTAATCTTAAGGTCATTGGTAGTTTGCGACCTATTGGCATAGACCTGCGACTTCAGAAAACCCCACAAGATTGTTTATCGAACACAATAGAACTACTGTACCTACACTTCTACTACCCACAATCAACACAGTAAGGGATAGTTCGACATTTCAAGCCACCGGCGCTCCGGGTACCATAGAGTCCAAAAGGACTGCTTGCTAAATAAATCCAGCTGCCAACGAGAGCCTTCTCATGAGTTGGTCACGACTATCGGCACAATGATTGCTGAGGCCACATCCCACATGTCGACAATTTCGTGAGTCAAGCTCTCGGCTTACACAGTAATTATTACATTTGTCAAGACGCGAACAAGACTGACTTAACTAGAAATAATGTTTGAATTTCTAACAATTAAATATACAATGAGGGTAGGTAATATTAAACATAACATCACGCCTGTTATCCCAGAAGGGTAAGGCAGAGGTGTATTATAGTACACCCACATTTCGCCAGTTATGTTGAAGTCCCATGTAATAGGGAGTGAGTCTATTGCCATCACCCGGGCACAAATCCAGACTCCGGGCTGCTACTGAGAAATTCTAGATAGAAAAACCGAATAACACTTTGCCCGACCTGGAAATCGAACCCAGGACCTCATGCTCAGCAGTAGCTCTTGCAACCACTAGACCAACGAGGCAATGACATTATAAACAACAGTTAAAAACAATCTTTTGACTGTATGATTAATTTTGAAGTTTTTAAAACGGAAATTTTCCGGGATAAAAAGTAGCCCATGACATGGTGAGAATAGGCAATCAAACGGAATAAATAAAAAAGTATTTCGTTGTTCAAAGGTTAGGTACAAGTTAGACCTAAATAAATACCTAAGTATACTAGTAGGTACATATTAAGGCACTTTAACTTACCTTGATTGTTCCGCACTGCAGTAGGATAAACAAATGAAAAATCCTAGGTCGTGTAGAAACAAATATCGAGTGATAGATAGTGATATCGAAGTTAAACCTTCGATATCACTATCTATCACTCGATATTTGTTTTTTTTTTCTCAAAAATTTCGCTAGCTAACATGTCGCAATAATTGTGCAAGCAAATAACCAAATCTTACCTATTATGTATTTTTTATCAAATGAAAAGCCGATTTACTTCATATTTACATGTTTATTCAAAGATGATACTTAATCCAATTGCATCAAGGCTTATTTCGTAGCGATGCGACGCGCATTTGGTAGCGATGCGACATTACGCCAATTTAATCTTTAATTATCTGTTTTCAGGCTGATTTCACGTTGAAACAAAAGTTATTGTGTAAATTTAAATAGAGTAGGAAAAGGAGTAGCCTTGCTTTGCTACCGCGCGCCCGGCGTCGGCCATAACACGAGCGCAGGGTCTTTGAGAGCGCCGGCATCAACGCATCTTTGGAGGTGTCGCATTAGAGGGCGCTCGACGCCCCCTCAGACCCGGCGCCCGTGTGCGCCGCACACCCTGCACCATAGGTAAAGACGCCTCTTAATCACCATTTAGAAGTTGCGCTCGATCGGAGCGCAACTTCAAGGGCCAATCGGAATGCCGAACGCGTTCGATGCGTAAAGTCGAGATGGTTATAAGAAACTCACACTAGGGCCTCTGATGCGACGCGTCGAGCGACGTGGCTAACATGGGGAGTTGAAAAAGGAAACGAGATGGGCATCGTATTTCAGCGAGGTACAGATATAGTTGTGACCGTGTTGTAGCTGTCTGCTCTCTGCACGACGTGCTCTAAGTATGTACTTATAACCTTTGTTCGAATTGTGATAATCAAGGTAAATGATCAGGATCACACAACTCATTAGTTTTAGGCCGCGGTTTTTGCGGTTTTTTGGGTTTAGGTTTGAACCCAGGCCACTTGAGAGAGAGGCGTCCACAGTTATGCAAGGCGCGGCGGTGACCTGCATCGTTTGTAAAGCTCAGCCAAAATAAATAGGTAAGTACTAACATTACAGAGGCGACAATAGTTTAAAATTGATGGACCGTTTCGGCCCTCTAATAACAGTTTAGCATGTAAGTCAATAAGTAAGCGATAGTGTGAATGAAATAAAGTAATATATCGCCGGTTTTAGCTGCGATTAACTTCTAATTTCCGACTCAGTTCGTGAGCGAACGTCCGATATGTTTTTCGAAAATGGTTCGATAGTTAGTGAATATTGTTCTTTTAGTTTTATTTTAAATTTGTGATTCGTTACGTTGTTATTGTTACGTTTTAAGTGCTGTTTAGTGTGTTTCAGTTATTAATTTTTGTTGTGTAAACAATGCCCGAGGCATACCGTGTACAGTGCTCGTGAATACGGCAACAGGTTGATGTGTTTAGGAGAAGCTCGTGGCAACTCCTCTTTTGCGTTGAGAACTTACCGAGACAGAGCATTACGAACTTAATCTGCATGGAATCATGAAACATTTGATGAATGTTATGATATTATATATATGCAGTTATATATTTGCAAGGACAGAAAAAAAATATGGTTAAACTTACATTTTGAAAACACCAAACCACATAAATAAAAATTATCGTGATAAACACAAACGTGCCATTTAGGACTAGATAAGTCAGATCCACATAAATTTTCAAAGAATATGTGGATGACACCCATAGTTGCAAATTATATTATCTATGAAGATTATAAATAAGGGATATCCCCAGTAGTAGAAACTTTCCCTTTCAGAGATGTCGAACAAACTCAAATCTTTTGTCAAGAATTTCGTTGTCTTTTGATCTGAAAATGGAAGACATTTAAAAATTAAAAGAGATAAATTTGACAATGTTGTATTTATTTTCAAAACAGAGTGCGTATCACACATACAATAGCAATTGATGGCAATGCCTTTCATTTTGACAGTTCGACGTTCATTGCGTTACGTTGTTTAATTAAATCGAATTTTTCCAACCTATGAAGTAATGGATTAGGAATTTCTTCAAAAACCTCGAATTTAATATATTATTTTCCAAAAATAGAATTAACCCCAAAACTGTCATCAGAGTATAACTCTATAAATATTCTGAACTCTAATATGTAAATTACTAGAAGATAATATAAAAAAGCAAATATTTATTCGTTAATAATTAATTCAACTGGTAACATTTAGGTCTCTAGATTTGTGTTTCAGCTGTTTATATTCATGAATAGTTTAGATTTGTATTCTATAAGAAATAAAAGCCTTTTTCATAAAATATTATTCAGTTGGAAACATTTCCGTTTGAAAAACTTAAAAATTAATCATATAGTCAAAATATTGTTTTTAACTGTTGTTTATAATGTCATTGCCTCGTTGGTCTAGTGGTCGCAAGAGCTACTGCTGAGCATGAGGTCCTGGGTTCGATTTCCAGGTCGGGCAAAGTGTTATTCGGTTTTTCTATCTAGAATTTCTCAGTAGCAGCCCGGAGTCTGGATTTGTGCCCGGGTGATGGCAATAGACTCACTCCCTATTACATGGGACTTCAACATAACTGACGAAATGTGGGTGTACTATAATACACCTCTGCCTTACCCTTCTGGGATAACAGGCGTGATGTTATGTTTAATATTACCTACCCTCTTTGTATATTTTATTGTTAGAAATTCAAACATTATTTCTAGTTAAGTCAGTCTTGTTCGCGTCTTGACAAATGTAATAATTACTGTGTAAGCCGAGATCTTGTCTCACGAGGTTGTCGACATTTGGGATGTGGCCTCAGCAATCATGGTGCCGATAGCCGTGACCAACTCATGAGAAGGCTCTTGTTGGCAGCTGGATTTATTTAGCAAGCAGTCCTTTTGGTACCCTGGTCGAACTATCCCTTACTGTGTTGATTGTGGGTAGAAGTGTAGATACAGTAGTTCTATTGTGTTCGATAAACAATCTTGTTGGGTTTTCTGAAGTCGCAGGTCTATGCCAATAGGCCGCAAACTACCAATGTAATACTACAACAAAAAATTCAAAGCCGTTGGAGACCACTCGGATTTTTTTCCAAGAAGTTCGACGACGCTCAAAGGAAATACAGCACGTATGACAGGGAGCTTACGGCTATATACATGGCAGTACGTCACTTTCGCCGGATGATAGAAGGCCGTGACGTCACCATATTGACGGACCACAAACCCCTAACCACTGCACTACGAGCGAACTACAAAGATGAAACTCCGAGGCGCACAAGGTATTTAGAATATATTAGCCAGTTTGTCACCGATATCAAACACGTATCGGGCAAGGATAACTGTGTCGCCGACGCTATGTCACGAGTAGACACAATCTCATGTCCAACACCGATAAATTACGACGAGTTAGCAAAGTCTCAAAATCGAGATGAAGAGCTCAAGCAACTCATGAAAAGCGACAGGTTCAAATTCAAGCGAATAGCACTGCCCGGTTCAACTACCCAAGTCACATGCGAGATGTCAACAAACTGTCCCCGACCGTACTTACCGCCACAATACAGAAAGCAAGCTTATCAAGTTTTACACGACCTCAATCATCCCGGCGTAAGAGCGACGAGAAGATTAACTACCACACGTTACTTCTGGTTGACTATTAAGAAAGACGTCACAGACTGGGCAAGGGCTTGCAACCAATGCCAGCGAGTGAAAGTTCATCGCCACACCAAGGCACCAGTATCCAGTTTCATGCCAGTAGACCGCTTAAGTCATCTGCACATTGACTTAGTCGGTCCGCTACCAACGTCAAACAACTGTCGTTATATACTTACAATGATCGACAGAGCAACGAAATGGCCAGAAGCTCAACCAATCGAGGACATAACGGCAGAAAAAGTCGCAAATACGTTGTATGAAACATGGATTGCAAGATTCGGTTGCCCCGCGACAATAACAACAGACCAGGGCAGACAGTTCGAATCCGAACTATTCCACAAGTTGATGCATCGCATGGGAATCCATCACGTACGCACTACGGCATACCATCCCCAATCGAACGGTTTGGTGGAACGCTGGCATCGCACACTAAAAGCATCACTCACCACGAGACTCAACACAACGAACTGGACGTATGAGTTACCCACTGTATTACTTGGTCTTCGCGCCGCATACAAGACGGACATCGGCGCCAGTACTGCGGAATTGTTATTCGGAAGAACACTACGCCTGCCTGGAGAATTCTACGGTGAATCAATTACAACATGCAGCACGTCATCGCACTTCATGAATCACCTTGGCGAAGCATTAAAAAAAGCACAGGTGCAACGCGAAGCAAACAAAAGCACAGCTGTTTTCATTCACGGCGATCTGTATAAAACAACACATGTTTACGTGCGCAACGACGCTGTACGCAGACCGTTAACACCTACCTATAACGGTCCGTATCGCGTAATCGATCGCAAAGATAAGTACTTCACCGTACAGTTGGAGAATAGAACATCTAATATATCCATCGATCGGCTGAAGCCCGCGTTCCGGTGCAACGACGAGCAAGCAGATGAGGCACCCGTTACCTTTAGCTACGTCACTAAATCCGGCAGGACATCAAAACCTCCTGTACGCTTCGCTGAGGGGGGAATAATGTAGTGACCTACACAAACACAGGAGCGCATCATACGTCCGGCCGCCGCCGCCGTCACAGCGCGCAGCGCACTAATTGCACTAAGCGTCCGCCAGGGCGCGCGGAGCGCGCACCGTACCACATCTCCAAACGAATGCGACACCTCTGCCGCCTGCGCCTGCGCTGGCGTATCGTATCGAGTGGCGACAACATCCCTGCGCCGGAGACCATCGGGCACTGGCTGTCGGAGCCCGTTCCATCCGTATTTACGCGTCGTGCCGTGCGCGCGCGCGGGGTTCCTACGTCATCCTCATCAGACGCGCGGCCAACCTGATCGCCTATTGGTCTACCGCCCCAAGGGTATATTCCTCGGTACCACCACCACATTTTAGGCTACCCTTCGGCAATATAAGGCGATGTTTCAAATGAATAAAATTCATTCCATTTAATGGTATACGCATTATCTTTTATTTACGAGTGACCTCTAAAACCTTAATGCGGCAGAGTTGTTGAAAATTGGACCACTCGGATCCGGACAACCGTGAGAAACCGCGGCGGACATTTAAATGATGTGGTATTCCATACATAATGGCATACATGAGCCTTTCAATTAAAAAAAGAATTTTGAAAATAGCTCGAACACAGCTTCTTTTATTTCATATTAACATCGACTCGTCCTTATTGAAAAACCCTTTTTAAAAACACTTTGATACAGTATTATCGAACACAAATTGTAGACAATCAAATGAATTCTTCTCCATCTTTTTGTGCGCAGTAAAAAATTGCGCAAATCAGTTGCTGGCCATCAAAAAAAAATTGACATAGCGTAGGAAGTTTATTGTCTTCCTGTGTCTAAACATCATTTAACGAATCCTCGTTATAATACGGCAGTAATAGACGGTTACAACCGTAGTCGCAGATCAAGGAATCTAGGAAAACCTTGGCTTAACGATCTCCTCCCTAGAAGAATGATTCTCGTTCAAAAATGTCAATTTTCGTCAAATCCCCCGATAGGAATTATTCTGTAGGCTTGTCTGTTTGGAAATAAATGTTATGTTTAGTGAATGATTGTATATGATGATGTGGTGATTTTGGTAGTGCCAATGTTCTGTACTAGTTGACCAAGGCGATAAGACAACAGAGGGGCAATTCCCGTATTTTAAAGAACGTTCGCATTGTAATTTCAGTGTTAATCTGCCAAAAATATAATCAATTTCCATACATTTTTGTCATTGATTGTCTACAGTCTACTACAGTCACAATTATTTCTCCATCACTGACAATATCACAGTGGTCTTTAGAACCTACAACTCTTTGTAATATGGATCCTTTTGGGTTGCTGTCACTAAAAAGTCTATCAAAATCACAATGATCTTTATTCTCGTTACAATACGATTGGTGCTGGGTTGCTGCTGTCACAAGTCAATTGACTGTCAACGGACTGTACTGTTCAAATCTGACGTCACTAATGGTTGTCTTACTGACTTGGTCGACTAGTTAGGATACTGTCCCTTCAATGTAAATGGTCTAACTTTATTTGTGTCGAGTTAATGATGAGTGGGTTCGTATTTCTTGTTGTGTTGTAAGTAAACATGTTGTCAATTGCCAATTTCGTCACTTACTCGGAAGAAACAAAATGAACTGCCACCGACTTTTTTTCCATCTTCTCCAAAGAGTCTATGTTTGTTAATGATTTCAAATTCATAACGATAATTTCTTCTCAGTAGAAACCTGTTCATTACTGTTAGTCCCACAGAACAAGTCATGTTCAAAAGCCGTAGGTATCGATGTAAATACTTAGGTAAGCATGTATAAATAACAACCTTCATCAGTGAAGACTTGCGCCTTGCACAAGTCCATCTGGGTGCTGCGGTGCAGGTTCACCGTGAATCGGGTAATTTCTGAAAACATCAGGTTTAGTTAGCTATGGTTTGTAGTGCACATTTTTTATTTATTAATTGGATCTCCAACAGAATAAACATTAACACCTTAAAACTCTGGCCAAACTCAAGCGAATCCCCCGAAAGATGCAGGGGGACTTCTTAATCATTCAAACAATCAACGTGCGCAGCCTTAGCCCGTGAGGAGGAAGCGCCCGCTACATTTAAATTTGACATATGACCTGTCATATGTTTAACAAAATGTGATTCGCGACCGTAACAAGTACCTAACCATGTACTCGTACTTACGGAATTATAATCATTAAAATCATCCATACAAGTTCATATAACCGTCCTGATTGTTTATGAACATTTTAATTTCGCAGGCTACATAACCTGTGCCGGCCGGACGTTACGCCAGGGCGGGTTGTCCCACCCCTGTCCCACCCCCCCCCCAGTGGGTTCCAGCATTGACGAGACGGGGGGGGGGGCTCAGTAACCGTGGCTTGGGCACCACGGTGAAGCTAAGAGGAACCCGAGAAGGGGCCGCTCGTCAGGACTTTTGCTGACAAGCCGACGACGTAGAGGCCAAGGTTGCGGTGTTGTTGGGCGACATCGCAACTGTGGTGGGGCCGCGGCGGGAGAGGAGTACCGGGGTCGCCACCGTATGATGGCGGACTCGGTGGGGCCGCAGGGGAAGAGGAGTGCCGGTATGTCGTTGGCTGCTCTCCCTATCCTCTGCGGCCGAAAAATGGTAGCGACGGGGCCATTTATCAGACCCGTCGCAAGGAGTTGGTCGTAGGCGAAGGGCGGACAACGTCCTCTTCCAGCTCCCCAATTGGGTCCAGGGACGGCGGACGACGTCCGCCGCCGTCCAGACACCAGGACCCGAGGTGGTGGCGCGTAGTGTTCCACGTGCACCCCTCTTAGACGTTGCGGGGGGAGTCTAACATCTCACTCCCCCCCCCCCCCAACCCGAGGAGGCTTGCAGAGGCGGGCCGGCACCAGTCTGGGTCGCGGAAGAATCATATGTTCCCGCGACCCCGACGTAGGTGTGAGATGGAACACCGGGGTGGTTTTTAGTCAGTAAGAGTCTGACAGACCCCTCCGCCCGCCCCAGGGCGGAGGACACCCATGAGGATTTTCCACCCCGGGAACAAAAAAAAAAAGGCCAGCACCAGTTGGGGTTTCGGAAGAATCATTTGTTCCCGCGACCCCGACGTAGGTGTGAGATGGAACACCGGGGTGGTTAAGAACAAAAAAAAAAGGCGGGTTGTTCCACACATAGACCCGGCAGAAAAGCTTCTACTTAGCTTGTTGTCGTTAGTCTTCTATGCATACTTATTTCAATTGTTCGGATAAGTTGCGACGACTTTGATGGTTTCCTTAGATCAGGGCAAATAGCGTAGAACTCGGGTCTCCAAGTCGGTATATCATGTATTATGTTGCCCGGTGACTGGGTCGGGGAGGGCAACGTCAACGTAGTCGACACCATCATTGTTTGGAAAAGGAGAGGCATTTGATGATGATCTAACATATTTGAAGGTAGATGCTTACCATAGGTAGCATGAATATGGTAGTTATAGTGGGAGTCTTCTTTCTTGCTTCGATGTTGGATCAGCACTCGGTCTGACTCCAGGTCCAGGTTCGGGCAGTCTATGGTCAGCACGGCCTTGTCTGTGTCGTTGTCGAAGCTGAAATCGTTTTTATTAAGTAAAAGGTATCTTGTTTGGCTCGCTGGTCTAATGGTCACAAGCTTGAAGCTGAGCGTCAAGTCCTAAGTCCGATTTCCAAATCAGGGAATTTGTTATTGTGAATTTCTCAGTAGCAGTCCGGATTTTGGATTTGTGCTCAGTTAACAGTGACTAATAGACTCGCCCTCTAGTACACAAAGACTTAAATATAATTAGCAAAACGTTGATAGAGACATTTTAAACAATTATAAAAACGTTCTAAAAGCTCTATAGTACCTACTCAGGCTCTAAGACTAATCGAGCTATAAAAAACCCGATAGCGTAAAAAGATGACCTATTTCTGTCTCCAATCCCACACCACGTAGGAACACCCTAAGCCTTACCATCGCATGCAGATTTTCAAAGACCTATTCAATGATACGGATGATGCCCCACTTGACATAGATCGTCGTTTTTTTTTTCTTTTTCCGATTATTGCGTCTGGTTGTCGTCATGTTGAATTTTAATCACTACCATGTTTAGGTAACACTCACAAGATTAAGACGAATCGATTGACGAGAAGAATCATCAAAATCGGCACACGCGTTTGGTCTCTAGAGCGCCACAAAGAAACATTAAAGAAACAAATATGTATCATAAATACGTAAGTTTCTAATTATATAGACTGACATCCAAATTACCCTCCTTTGCGTCAGGCAGTTGGGTATAAGAGATATGAATGACGGACACGACGCTCGAATACTTACAAAAATTCTGAAACGAAGCACTTATCATGGTTCTTCACGACCAGATTCCGATCAATATACGAAGCGTTGGGGTACGGCGAATCATAACGGAATTCATTTACTAAGTATTTGTTGGGAAGACTTCCTTTTACTCTCTTCTGGCAGTTGGAGTTGGCTGCTAAATTATCGCTGATACATTTGTTTGTAGTCCTCGAAAGCGCAAGGTCTGTCGATCTCGGCGAGAGCTGAAACATAACTTGATTATTGTCAGGAGGGAAAAGACTACAATGTGAATCTTTGAATGTTGGTCAAAACATCGTGATCAAACCGTGATGTCTAAGAAACGAAAATTTGAAGAAGTTTATTGTAATATCCACCCCACCATCCAAAAAAAATTTCGTGTTAGAATTAAAATGTAAAATTAATGTATTTCGCTAATACCTAATCTAAAAACGTGCTTCATTTCGATTGATTTAGTTGTAAATAATAAGGATCTGTGTTTGTGAGTTATTTCGCTGCAAGATCAATCGATAAATCAATTAACTAGTCAATAAAAAAAAAACTATTAACTAGTACCAGCTGTCATCTCAACGGACGGATTTGAAATAATCATCAAACCCGAGGAGTATTTCTTTTAATTTTGCTTAAATAACAGAAAATATTATTAGTTTCTATTGCACCTTTTACTGCTTGTCCCAGTGTGCTTAACTGTCGTAAACAACCCTATAATTGTCATTACTGTGGTGGATATTATGTTCTTGTATTCTTTGTTTTGTATCAATCAAGCACCTGCCTTTCAGCCTGTTGTCAGCATTTCCTTTGCCTCTCCGCTGGTAGCGCCCTCTATACTTACTGTTGGTACTAAGTATTTTAAGCGCACATCGGGTGATGGCCTGTTTTACCGTCAATAAAGCGTCGTTTTTCGCGCCGTTAAGTTGTTAGCGTTATTTAAACTTCGGGAAAAAACTAGCTTTCTATTTCATTTAAAAGTTTGGATAAACTATTTCGGTTTTAGATTCGTGTTTTTTTTTTACATCTCCGTTGTTATGGAAAATTCTAATAATAATGTACAGTCAGAAAGTGTTACTGACGGCTCATTATCGCGTAAACGGGTTCGGTCTCAGACACCACGTTTACAAGATAGTGACAGTGGTTCTTCTTCGAGTAGCGAACCCAGCCCTAAGTAACGCAGAGCGACAAGGGACTCCCAAACCGTGAGTTATGCACACCTTGAGTTATTATCACAACAAGTGGCCTCGAACATTTTATAGAAAAATTCCGACTGTGAAAATAAGAATTCCAGTGCTAAAAACAATGCGTCCGTTACCACAAACGAGTTAAACCTACGACGTCCTGAAAACAACACATAAGATTTTGTCGGAAGTCAGTACACCAAATCAGAAAAATATATGATATTCCTCAGGATATTTGCTAGTTAGGTAGTGTGTTGGAAACATAATACAATTTGTATAATTTTATACTACAATTTTAAAAATTTGATACGATCAAAAAATACTCAGATACCTCTAAAAAAATCTTTTAACGATTAAAAATCATACTAATATAAATGCAATCGTTCTGATTTTTGGTCAGATTATTCTACAAGCAACATATTAACGAATTAGTGTTTAATTTTCTAAGCCCAATCAATGTTTTTTTTGTAAATAGATAATTGTTTAAATTTTACATTAAATTACCCGCGTAGTGTCATCGCGCTTCTCTTTCTTTTCTTTGCGGTCTGACAGTCACCACGCTATAGCTCTTGTCAGCCTCTTAATGTTTTCATAATGAATTATGGAACGCGTGTCTAGTTACAAATGCCAGTCGTAAAATAATAGGAAACAGGGGGGGCGTACTCTCTAAGTCCGTCAACGGAGATACTGACCCGTCCGAAAGTGGTTCGTTGTTTGGGAATGATCCCTACTCCCGATTAATTAAATTTTTCGGACCGAAAAAACGCATCGGCAGTAGGAAATCTGTCAAATCGTGTTGTAGTTAATTCTAGGAATTATATTCGGGCCTTCAACTAATCTTATTATCGAAGTAAAACGGAGTAGGACTGACTTAACTAATCACAAAATAAACGTTACCTGTAGAACAGACGACCACCACTAACAGAATTATAATTTTCTGCATCTGCTGAGGCGGCTGTCGCAAAATATAACTGAGCAGCAACTAACGAATAACCTGACTGCATAATGTAATAACACTTATTTACTTACTAAATTACATATTCTAGATCAACTTTAATGAATGGATAATTTATTGCGTTTGTACAGTTGGATGAATTAAAGTCTGTATTGTATTAATCGATTTATTGTCAGTTATACCTACTACTTTTAGATAATTATATAGGTAGTTCTGTCTGTACGACAACTACTGACACAGAGGTTAGGTAAGTACAGTAAGCGATCAAATTTTTTTTTTTTTTTTTTTATAAATGGCATCTCGCAGGTCAACCTATGAGGTTGTCGTCTGCTTAGACGGACTTGCCTGTGGTTGCCCTAATAAATTAAGGCCTCCAGCCAGGACTTAAACTTAAATACTAACTAAAACTAAGCGACAACGCTAAGGGCACCCCCTGTGGGGTACGGACCTCGGCTTAGGGCGTCGCTGGAAGAGGGCAGCAAGGGACTAGCTGGATCAGGATTGATATTAATTTGGGACGAATTTAAAGCTACAGACTCAGCGGCGCGGGCTGGCTCGAGCAAGGGTCGGGAGGGAGTAAGCGATCAAAAGTGCATAGGCACGTTAAGAGTCGTATTGCTGTGAACTCACGGTACGACTGTATGTGTTTCAACGACACACACCACAAAGATCGCAGTTTTGCACGGCACACACTGTCGTATCGCGTACTCGCGTCGCTCTGCACGAAACAAAAATATATTTCCGTCGCTTTTGTTAGACACGCATCATGCGCGTGACCTGGCCGGTTTATGGAATTGCTAAAATTCGAGTTAATCTAATATGAGCTGGTAGCAGTAGGCGCCAAGCGTTGGACTGAGAAGTAGCCGGCTTAGGTTCTGATCTCATAAGAGGCAGCGCAGTTTTATTGCCAATTTTTTAGTATCGTTTGAAATAATATGTTTAAAAATAATGCTGTTTTTATATTTTTGTTGTTATTGCAATAAACGGCTAAAAATAAAAAAAAACAACGGTAGAAGTGATAACAAAAATTAAAACATTTATTTGTTATAATATTTTACATAAAGATAACCGCTACGATTATTTATAATAACTTCTTCAGCCAAATAGGATGTGCAATACTATGTCAAGGAACTTAGAAGCAATTTGTTTTATTTTAACATGTGAGATGTTAAAAAAAATTGATAAGTAGATTTATTTCACCATAAACAATTAAGCTTCGATCATGAATTTTTAAAATAAGTGGTTTTGTATGGCAGTTTGTTTACATTAAGTATTTCACATTTTATTTGGCTTTAGTGAATATAGGTAACATATCGAGGAAAGCTTAAGTTTTCTTTTTCATTTTCGTTGTGTGAAAAGATGATTGAAACTAAACCTCAATTTTATAATTAAGTATTCAGGATAAACTATTCCGGAACTTAAACGTTCTTGTTTATTACGTTATTGTTTGCAGGGCTTCGGTGATGCAACCTTTTTAGCGCGGAGTACACGGCGAAGAGTTTTTAATGATGCTTTTAATTAATTCAGCAAAATGTCTGGTTGGTATGAAACCATTCATTCAGCTTGTGTGGGCTTATTTAAATAAGCATCCACTTCATAAATAAGCGCTCCAACTATCTAGAATTCCTTCCTCCTCACATCTCTTAACCCACAGACTCACAGTATTTGTCTAGAACAAAGAATGTGATACTATTAGACATCTGGTAAATGTTATTTAAGATAGTATAATAAGGACCACGCTACAGCATTAGGAATATTCCTGTAATGATAGCAGTGATTGTAGAAATATAAATAAATAAATATATAAGCAAAATTTACATTTATAACATTTTACTCGTCATTCAGTAATTAAAACAAATATCAATTTAAATTTAGTAAAATACGAAATATTTAAATGATAACACTCACACTTAGTCCGGTTTCAATATATATTTGTGTTATCACATCATTTACATCCTCTTGTACGCAGCGCAACAATATTTGCCAATGCTTTAATATTTGCACAACACCGCTAATTAACAGATTTAAACATTCGTCACTAACCCACAACGTTCAATTAGGTGAATAGTCGTAACGAATTGCATTTACCTCACAGAAATCGAAATAAATTACTCAGTTTTCCGTGGCCTACCTACAAAAAAATATTATTTATGGAAACACGATGAACGAGACAAGTATGGAATGATTATCGAACCACTTCAAGTAATTTCATTAAAACAAACAAAAGTAATGACACCGACAGCATTTAAACGTAGTTTATGTGCTGATCGCGTTCATTTTCATTGGTGAAATCCACCCTAAGCTAGCATGCCATATGTTAAGTTGGTTGAAATTATGAACTACTATCAATTACAAACCAAGTGAGTGTGTGTGCGTGTCTATAGTATAGAAACAACTAATAGAAGAAGGTCGTAAGTGAAACCGAAGCGTCAATCTATTGCTTTGTGAGATTGCCTAAGGACTTTTGAGCGCTACTGTACCTACCGTTCTTTCATGTTAAGAATACTATGTATTAGCCTAATTAAGCATCATACCTCGTTGGTTATGCTGAACTTACGGCTCTGTGATCGATGCTCCGTTGAGAACTTCTCAGTGGCAGCCCAGTCTGGATCTGTCCTGTCTGTAAATGTCAATAGGATCGCCACTATTACAAAAGACATAAACATACCTAGCGAAATATGGGTGTCGCAGTCGACTCAACTAAACTGCCTTTCGTGAGGAAAGAAGTCATGTTTTATTTTTACAGTATTTAAATTATTACGAAGCCAAGAAAAGGAGAATAATATAGCTTATGCTAATTAGCATATGAACGGAGACGTAACGAATCTAACAATACATCTACACAATATTCATTCCTAGAATTTTCAGTGTACCTACAGGAATCGATGTTTTTTTTGTGTGTTGTTTTGGCGACGTCGACGCGACGCTGTGAAGCCTATCTCCAGCCAGCAGCCGAATCACCAACGGTCTTTCGGCTAAATAATAATTATGAGTAATTTACGATTTCTGATTTACGGTACGTAGGAGTATTGTTTCAGCGAAATTGCGTCACACGCAGACCGAAATACGACCGAATTTGTAACAAATATTGATTCAGTAGGTAGGTAAATGTTTGGCCATTATAAATGTTTGTTTTCTTACATAAATACTTTAAATTTTCCAGATGTAAGAATGTTGTTATTGCTTTGATTTGCGTAGTTTTAAATACCTACTCAGGTATGTAGGTACTTAGAGGTTGCGTACTTATTTGAAATCAAACCCAATAATTAGATAGATAACCGTTCAACAGATTTCAGCTGCTGTTGTGACATTCATCTTTCTTGTTAGTACCACGCTTTTGTCAACGCTTTTGACAAAAGGTGCTTATGAGTTACCGTTAAAACGCCGAAAATAATTACAAAAAATAGGTACCTATTATTTAATTCATTGGTCGAGTGGGCGGTATCGTGTTACCAAGTTACTGGGTAACTAGTAACAAAATACCTTGTGATGTATTGCAATTAAACGTTAAACGAAAGACAATAAATAGGTACTTTGAAGAACTACTTTTTAATAAAAGTAGGTACTTTGAAAACAAGCCTAATACAAATTAAAGGATTATATCCAATATAAGAATGCCTGGAAACATGCTGGTCCAGCTCCTTAAGACAATTTAGTCTAGAAAAAATCAAACTGGCTGCTAATTTAATTGTACAATTTATTAATTTTAATACTTATCTGATTTACATTCTGTGATTACTTAACTCACACAATGACATAATTCTTGTTAATATTTTATGAAAATTATTTTAGAAAAATCGTATACTTTCACAATTTTGGTAAATATGTGAGCCCCTTGTATCTATCAAATAGTTATTTATCTCTGGTTGCTTTTTTTTACTGTGGTATCATAATTTTATTCGTGGTGCATCGTCTTCACATAAAATTACATCACTAATGTCAAATATAAAATATTGTAAAACATTGTAAAAGAGTGGAGTTTCTTGCCCATTCTTCTCGTTGACGTTCAAAAGTGCCTTTTACGTGCCTATTTGAAATAAATGATTTACCGTAGGTCATCTGAGCAGGGCTGCATCCTGAGTCTTCCTTAATAGTATTGCGCATTCCTAACAACACGATAGGTAATTGTTGTGGCCACTGACTGCTACCTTCGCAACGTGCCATGACGGAAGCTTTTATCGTTCGGTGCAACCTTTCGACGTGTCTATTCGCTTTTGGAGTGTATGCTGTTCCAATCTTTTCTATTCCAAGTAGTTTGGTCAGTTGTGTGAAAATATTAGATTCGAATTGACGACCTTGATCCGAAGTTATTCTTGCAGGACAACCAAAACGTGCTATCCAATGCTCGAAGAAAGCTTTCGCGACGGTTTCAGCGCTTATGGCCTTTATAGGAACGAGTTCAGGCCATTTTGTATGACGATCAATCATTGTGACACAGTATGTATATCCATCGGAAGGTGGTAATGGTTCAGTTATGTCTATATTTACATGCTCGAAACGGTCTGACCTTTCGAACTCTGCTAGAGGTGTAATTGTATGCCTTTGTACTTTAAATTTCTGGCATTGAATGCAATTCCTTACGAAGTTTGCTGCGTCAGTATTTATGTTGGGCAAAAATAGCGCTGTGCGATAAGGCGACGCGTAGATCTCCGGGATGGTTAATTGCATGAACACTTGAAATCGCTTTTTCTCGAAATTGCAACGATAAATAAAGTCGCGCTGGTGATGGTTTGAATATGGCATGCGGGACAATTTAAATTCCAAGTTAGGCTTTTGTTTTAGCGTTGTTAATAGCGTATCTTCGATTTGTCTTTTATGTAACTGCTGATAATCAAAAATGTCATGTACATGAATCTCTTCTATTCTTGTAAGAGCGTCGTCGGCGGCATTATTGAGTTCGCCCTGTACGTATTCAATTTTGTTGAACGAAATGGTGGATCAGATTTTGATTATTTCTTCGATAAAGTGAATATTATCGGCTTGTGATCGGTTAACACTGTGAGATCCCATCAATCATATACCGAAAGTGTTTTATTGCCATGTTTATTGCTAATATTTCCCTATCGTAGGCATTGTATTTCGTCTGGGCGCTACTTAGTTTCTTTGAAAAAAATAACCTAGTGGCTCTAACCGTTCATTAACTAGTTGATGGAGTGCTGCGTCGACGCAGTTATTCGCTGCGTCGCTCGGTCATTAAAATAAGTTTAGATGACGAGTCTGGATTCGCGAGAGTGACGGCTTCACTGATGTGATGTTTGCATTTTTTTCTTAGGATTTATGTGAAATCCGTTAAACGAGGAATCGGGAAGCGGTCGGGCTCGGTGATTGCGTTTAAACGACCATAATCTCCGCACGGCCGTAATTCACCGTTTTTCTTATGAACGACGTGTAAAGCATTTGCCCATGGGCTGAATGACGGCCTGCATATTCCCAGGTCTACCATGCGTTGGAATTCATAATTTTGCTGCTTTGTACTTTGCAGCGTTAAGCGGACGTGCTTTTTCGTAGACAGGTGGGCCTTTTGTACAAATTTGATGCACTACATTGTGTTTGACTGGGTCTTTGAAACACTCACACTTAGTGATGTCTGGAAATTCTGTTAAAATGCGATGATATTTATTATCCGAATCGATGACCTTTATTGTCGGAATATTTGAGGTATATACTACGTCAGTCTTCCTAGAGAGTAGAGTGACTTTGTCTATCAACTTTTTTGAATGAAGATCAACGAGCAATTAATGTTTGGCTAGGAAATGCCTCAGGGATTAAGTCCGCCTTTGTACAGTATTTTTTTACTTGTGCATAAAGTGTTAATAAATAAATAAATAATAAATAAATAAATCCGCTCCAATAATGCTCCGATGTACATCGGCCAGGACAAATACCCAGGTAAAAGCTCGACGTAGGCCAAGGTCCAAAGTCATTTTCTGAGATACGTTTTTATTGTTGTTTCAAATAACGTTAAATCAGCGGGTGACGATTCACGTTTCTGTAGGCAATAACTGAAATATTAGCGCCGGTGTCAATAAGAAAATGCGTACCACTTTTCCAGTCGGTGACGCTCAAGCGATGTGTTCCTTCGACACCTACGCTCGCCAACGCAACACGTGCGTTCGGACTTACGGAACGGATTTAGTTAAACGACTTTTCGACGCATTGTTCGTCGCCACATGTTTTTGCGTTATTTCCATAAATAAAGTGATAGAAACACTTGAAATTTTTGTCTCCTGGTTGCGCTGTTTGACGCCTGTATTTGCTTTGATTGCCAATATACCGAGAGCGAGATCGCGAATCTAATCGTGACTGGTAATTGCCACGACTCCTACTGCTACTGTGAACTTTAGTGTTAAACTCTGTTATTTTTTTAAGAATAGCAACAGGATTTAGCGAACAGAGTTCAGATGGCCGTGTAGTTTCCATTATCTTATCGGCAATTGCTGCGACATTCTCCAATATAGCGTCGCAGGCAGTGACCACAGCTCGGACTGTTTGAGGCAGGCGGTCTAACCACAATATTTTAATAGTGTCCTCGGGGATTTTGTTCCTTCGGAGTTCCCGCATTTTACGAAGTTGAGTGGGTCGTTAATCCCCTAGCTCGGCTTTTTTTATTGAAAAGTTTTTACTTTCGTAAGCAACGTATGTAGTTGCTTGGACTCGGACTCTTCATATGTCGAAATTAGCCTATCTTTTACCGCTTGATAGTTACCGTTCGCGGGCGGGTTCTCGAGAATGTCGCTAATTTGACTCAATTCGTCTCGACCTAACTTAGCTATAACTAGTTGATATTTGCATAAGTCACCTGCTTTTAGTGAACCGATAATGGCCTCGAACTGGTGGAACCATAGTCGCGGAGGCGCTGACCAGAAGTCGGCGATGCGGGAGTTGATGGTGATCGTCCCCGTCTCTGGCGGCTGTTGCTGGTCGATGGCGTAAATATATAAAAAATATATTTATTTCATTACCGTTGTTTACTTTTAGTTGGTGAAGGAGCCTCCTTTTAAGCATATAATGCCTGTGTTAACAGACGGCGCTCTTTCTTAGGTAGGCTAAGGGGTGATAAAATTATAATAATAATAATAAGAGATAAAAGAAAACTACTTAAAAGACATTTTACAAAAGATATTTAAAGTATCTGTTCGCATGTGGAGTAGGAGGGGTGTGGGAGTGTAAGTGAGAGAGTGGTTTGATGTGATGTATTATGAGTGATGTAAAGCAATGTGATGCGAATGTTAAGGTGTGATGTGAAAGTGGCTGACATTGAGAGTGGCGTGGCTGTGTGTGGTATGTGTGTGTGTGGGGAGGTGTTTTGCGTGTGTGTGTGTGTGTATGTTCATGTGTGAAGGAGTGACTCAGTATATGTGTAAGTAAATGGCTTTATCCAGTCTGTTATTTTTTTACATTATTGTAGTTGGTTGGGATAAATGAATATTTGTTTGTTTACCCTATTGTACATCTGAGCAGATCGATTTTGATATTGTATGGCGGCGAATTTCGTTTTAGTCGGTGGTATTTGTGCAATCAAGTCATTTCGCCATTTCGACATTACTCTTGGATCATAGGAAAGAGTTTTATATTTTTTTAGGACAGAGGATATGATATACAATTTCCTAACTGAAATTAGACCACTTATTTCGTATAGCTTTTCAGTAGAATTTCTCCTTTTTTTTTAATACATTGTTTTTATTAAGGACCGCTGTCCCCGTTCTAGATTGATACATTTTGTTTTTGCTGCGCCTCCCCATATAGATATGCAGTAAACTATGACAGATTGCGCAAGTGATATATAAGACTTCATTTAGGAGATTTCTAGGTGATCCGCGGTTTCCCTTTGTATTTTTTGGAAGTATATGTCTTAGAGATTTGAAAATTCTTTCTAGTTTCCTAACCCTCGCAGTAACGTGTTCAAGATGGGAATACCAGGATAATTTTTATCAATTATGACGCTTTAGTATTTTGTCAGCAAAACTCTTGTCAATTTTATAGGCCACCTGCAATTTTTATCTGAGGTTGTATTGCATGCGTGTACTTTAATGTTAGAGGCTACTTCTTGAGCATGATTAGAGATTGAGAAACATATCTAGTTTGTTTTTGTTGTGTTTAGTGTCAGTAAATTATCTGTGAGCCAATTGGCAATTTGGATCATCCCCAATTCAGCTTTAAGTTTTACATCTGACCAGTTTTTTTCGGAAAAAACCACAGCAGTATCATCAGCATACGAAAAAATACTTGCGTTTTTTACATTTAGGTTACAGAGGTCATTTATATACGTAAGAAATAAAGTAGGGCCTAACACACTCCCCTGTGGCACGTCATAAAGTACGTCAGCATCCTCACTAGTATGTGCTCCTATCTTAACTCTCTGTTTCCTATTAGTTAAATAATCTTTGAAAAGTTTTAGGAGAGTTCTCCTTATTCCAATTCCCTCCAGCTTTGCTACAAGGGCTGGAACAGTGTCATAACGGTGTCATAAGCCTTTTTAAGATCCAGGAATATTGTTAAGCATTTCTTTCCTGCGTCAAGATGTTCAGTTACTAACGAGCTAAGCGAGTCTAATTGCATCCTCAGTAGATACTCCGTGCCTAAATTCAAATTGAGAAGATGATATAATTAGAATCTGTTCAAATAGTTAACTAGTTCGTAATTGTTATTTTTTCTATAATTTTAGATATAGCTGGTTAGACTGAAATAGGTCTTTTATTATTGACATCGTCTCTGCTCACCCCTTGTGAACTGGAGTAATAATGGATTTCTTCAATAGGATTGGAAAAATACCAGAATTAAAACAAACGTTAGTCTGATGGGTAATGATGTGGATCATGGGGACAAAAATATAGTTGAAATATTATCCCATACGGGGGCACTGTTGGATATCAATCCCATCAGGGTATTTTCTACTTCCTTGAGGTCAGTATCTAAAAGCACAAAGGAATTATCTCGCATACTTGAATTGTAGGGTTGTATCGAAGGGGTATTACTATTTTGGATTTGTTGTGCTAATTCCTTTCCAATATTTACAAAGTAGTCATTAACAAAGTTAACAGATGCATTTGGAAATGGTTTAGTATTTAGTAGTTCAATGCTTTGGTTATTGTATTTATTTGTTTACGTAATGGTTTTATATTTTTCATTTTGAATTTGAATTTTGTTTCCCTTCATTATATAAAAAAAAAAAATATGAGATTTTTTTTCTGTATCGACAGTACGTTATTTTTAAGACTGTATTAAATGGGTCGGCCCGTAAGGATTTCTGCACTTTGTTTCTATTCATAATACAACGCAAAAGTACCTGAGTGATCCACGGCTTGATTATACGTTTACTGATCGGTATATTTGTTGTTATAGTATTGCTGATGTATTGGGGTGTAGTGGGTTGTCTGCGTTGTTTTATGTCAGCCGACCTGTATACGTATGGGTGACATAGTTCAAGTAACCCGTCGACAGTCCACAAACTCTCCTCCAGTGGCTCCTCGTGCCACATCCCGGAAACCACGTCGGCTCGTGGGCTAAACCTGGAGGAGGGGCTCGGGAACAACATCTCCCGAGCTGCTCGGTTGCCCTCCGAGTTGTGTCTTGGCTATGTCTACAGCAGTCCACCGCCGGTGGCAAGATACCTAGGCAATTGTAGGAAGGCCTTAAGGCAGTAATAAGGGCTTTGTTATTGCTTGCTAGTCTACTGCATCCAGCTCCCCTCCGGTCGTAGCGGTTCTCCGTTCCACTGGATCCAGGGGGGTAAGGACGAGAGAGTGCTCCTGCGTTTGCGCGAACGTTTGAGCACTTTAATATATCCTGCGCATCTGACCGTTTATGTTTATGGACTCCGATCTGGCAAAGTCTGGTGGCGATGGGCTGAGGTAGAAAGGTTCGGTTGGATGCAAACTGAGCTTTGTCCGAGGTCTGCACATCAGCGGTTCTGGGGGTGTGAGTACACACCGTGGTCGCTTTTACTCTGAACTGGGGGGACAGGGTAAATTCGGCAGCACCCAGAATGACAAAGCAGCCCTATTTAGGGAAGCACTGCTTTCCCCGCTCAGCCGAGGAGGGGGCTAGAAAAGGTGCCCTAAAAAAGTGCTCACCCCAAAAACCTTAGGATAGTAGTAACCACGGCTGCTTCCGCATCTTTGAAACTCGTGGTCGACGCAACAATAATAAAAATAAGTATATTACACCATCTTTATCACATAATTTGACATTTGGCGCGTGGAATGTGCGGACTCTGCTTGACCGTGATGCCAACGCCTGCCCGGAACGTAAAACTGCCATCGTAGCTCGGGAACTTCGTCGCTATAATGTTGATGTGGCTGCTATCAGTGAAACACATCTGGCTGACGAAGGTGAACTGATCGAACATGGCGGTGGCTATACTTTTTATTGGAAAGGGACCTCCGCTTCTGAACCGAGGCGGTCGGGAGTCGGATTGGCGGTCAAAAATCACATCGCCAAGAATCTTCAGGAATGTCCTGTTCACATTTCGGACCGCACCACTACCTTGCGCCTCCACTTAAGTGGCCATAACTACCTTAATGTGGTCAGTATTTATGCGCCGACTCTGGATAGTGCTGACGACATTAAGTGTAAATTTTATGAGGAACTTTCACAGTGCCTTCAGAGGATACATCCTAGAGAGAGCATTTTGGTCTTGGGAGACTTTAATGCAAGGGTAGGCAGAGACTATGAAGCCTGGCCTAAGGTTCTAGGAAGGCATGGAGTTGGAAACATGAATTCCAACGGCCAGTTGCTGCTAAGTTTATGTGCTCAGTATCAGCTCGCAGTAACAAATACTATGTTCCGCCTAGCTGCTAAGCACAAAACGACATGGATGCACCCAAGATCTAAGCACTGGCATCTCATTGATTATGCTATCGTACGACAAAGAGACGTGTCCCAGGTCCTTGTTACCCGTGTTATGCGTGGTGCACATTGCTGGACGGACCATAGACTTGTCATTGCTAGGTTGCGTCTCCGCCTTCGTCGCCCTTGCCGAGCCAGTCAGAGCAAAGCAAAACGGTTAAATGTAGAGAAGCTTGCTGACTTCGAGACGAGGAGGGCTTTTGCGGAGACTGTAGCTAATAATGTTGTGCCGACGATCCCTGTTACTCTTGATATTGATTCTGTTTGGGAAATTCTGTCGTCGTCAATACTGGATGCCGCAGCTGCTACTATAGGTGTAAAACCTCAGCAAAGGGAAGACTGGTTTGACGAAAGTGACAGAGTCCTGATGGAAGCAATTGCCAAACACCGAGCTTTGCTTAAGAACTACGAAAGTAGTGCTGTGATAAAAGATAGTGATCGGGAGTTGCGCAAACTCACGAGAGAAGCTAAAGACAAGTGGTGGGGGGAAAAGGCGCATTATATGCAATGGCTTGCTGACAGTCATCAAATTGGAGAATTTTATAATGAGGTTCGCAAACTCCTGGGTAACTCCAATTTTGTCAAAGTGCCTCTGAAGTCGCTTGATGGTAGCCTTCTGAAAAGCAGGGATGAAGTGCTTAGGCGTTGGTCAGAACACTTTGATAATTTACTTAACGTGGATCGAACTGCAGATCTAATATACATTAGTGATCTACCTCAACTCCAAGCTGAAAAAGAGCTAGATGATCCCTTATCTCTGGACGAAGTTGTCTGTGCGATAAAAGAACAGCAAAACAAACGTGCGGTTGGCTTGGACCTAATACCAGGTGAGCTGCTAAAATGTGGCGGTACTGAGTTGCACACGCTGGTCTGGGAACTATTTGTTCGCATGTGGGAGGAGGAACAAGTTCCCAAGACATTTAAACTCTCGCGCATTAGGGCCCTTTATAAGAACAAGGGTGACCGAGCAGATTGCAATTCTTACCGCGGCATTTCACTCCTCTCAGTCCCCGGAAAGGTTTTCGCCAGAGTGTTGCTTAACCGCCTAAGGAAACTGTCAGAAAAGATCTTGCCAGAAACGCAGTTCGGTTTCCGACCGGATAGGGGTACTTGCGAGGCAATCTTCGCAGTTCGACAGCTGCAGGAGAAGAGCAGAGAGCAAGGCAGACACTTATACCTTTGCTTTGTCGACCTGGAAAAAGCGTTTGATAGCGTTCCTCGTGAGGCCCTCTGGATAGTACTGCAAAAATTGGGATGTACGGAGAAGTTCGTAAAACTTGTGCGTCTCCTGCATGATGACATGGAGTGTTGTGTAGTGGCGGAGGATGAGCAGTCGCAGTTCTTTTCGGTTACCTGTGGCGTGAAGCAGGGCTGCGTTTTGGCCCCCACTCTCTTCGCCCTTTATTTTGCAGTGGTCATCCGTGAAGCCCTTGCGATATCTTCAGAGGGTGTCCGGCTGCGTTTTCGAACAGATGGCAGTCTTTTCAACTTATCGAGACTAAAGGCAATCACAAAAGTGTCTCTTGCACATATTGAAGAAATTATGTACGCAGATGACCTGTGTTTTGTGGCAGAATCCCCAGAAGGGCTTCAACAGCTTGTTACGAACCTTCACGAGCAGTGTTCCAAATTTGGCCTAAAGATCAGCGTCAAAAAGACGGAAGTTATGTCTCTGGACGTTCATGGGAATGAGACACTGAACATTAAGCTTGGAGAAGACGTACTGAAGCAGGTGGAAAAGTTTCGATATCTGGGGAGCACATTAACATCTAAGTGTGACCTTGATGCCGAAATCAACAGCAGAATCAATGCTGCTGCTGCAGCTTTCGGTAAATTAAATGCCAGGGTCTTCTGCTCACACGACTTAAAGCGCGCCACAAAAATATCGGTATATATGGCTGTTGTGCTGCCTAACATTTTATACTCTGCCGAAACATGGACACCGTACCGACGTCACATTAAACAATTGGACCGATTCCATCTCAAATGCCTCCGTTCAATCCTTAACGTCCATTGGTCTGATCGAGTGCGCAATACGGAAGTATTGAGACGAGCTAATGTGGGAGGCATTGAGGCGTACCTCATGAGAAGGCAACTTCGGTGGTGCGGCCATGTGACACGCATGTCGGAGCAGAGAGTGGCGAAGCGCATCCTTTATTCGGAGTTGCAGGAGGGCAAGCGAAAGCATGGCGGGCAACTCCTAAGATTTAAGGATGTACTTAAGCGACACATGAAGAGTTGTGACGTAGATCCATCTCAGTGGGAAGAGCTTGCGTCTAACCGCGGAGAGTGGAGGTCATTGGTACAGCAGAAAGTTTTTGATTTTGAGACTCGTCGGCTTACAAAACTGGATTCTAAGCGTGACGAACTAAAGGCCCGACCACCAGCGGCAATCAGTTATAATTATGTTAGTGGTGCTCTTACTTGTCCACTCTGTACAAGAATATTTGTAAACAAGGGTGGTTTTGCTAGCCACATGAGAGCCCATGATAGACGCCAGTAGGGTGTTAAAGAAACGGTCGCCGTAGCCGAAAGCGGTTTGGAAGGATTATTATTATTGCTGATGATACAGTCAGACAGTTTTTGGATGAGTAATTCGGTTAGAAGATCGGTGTCGTTACAAAACATTTTCGAGCTTGTTCATAGTTTAATTTAATAGTCATTTTTTTTGAGCATCATACATTAATTTAAGAAAGTTTTAGAAGAGTAGTGCAGTGGTCGGTTATTGTAGTGTGCAATATAGCAATTGAGGCAGAGGTCTTTTTTTTATGTAGCCGTATCATAAAATGTTCCGGCAGTTCAGGTCAGGCAGTTCCGTACTCTGGTAGGTAGTGTATGACCAGGTAGTATGCCATAAGGAGCTAACATATTGAGGTAGTTTTTTCGGTTCGTTCGCACATGAGACGTTTCAGTTTCTTGAGACCTAATATTTATATTAATGTCACCTGCTATTACTATATTTTTCCGTGAGGTTAATGTGTCTAAGTGTAAACTAAAGGAATCCAAAAACGCATGGATGACGAACGTATGTGACGAGGATCGATAAATGCACAAAACTGTATTATTCAGTATGTCCACCAGGCAGACCACAGGCAAACAAGTTGCTTGAAATAAATACCAAGCAATTTACTTAAACAATAAGCGTTTTGAGAGGTTTTGAGCTTAATAAATTTCCATATTCTTAAATAATTTTGGTAAGAATATTCAAACATGTCAGCATATTATGGCGCTGATTTTGTCGTCACACTTAAAAATATTTTTACTGTGTAGAAGAAATATTTCCAACACCTTATTTCTTTTCAAAGTTTATGTACAAACGTTACGTCAAAACTATACACGAATATAATTAATATTTTCTGTACATAAAGACTTTTTTTTTCCTGACTGGAGCAGTTAACAGTAGACAGTTCGCGAGCGAACGTCCGTTACGTTTTTCGAAAGTGAATCGATAGCTATTGAACCGTTGTTCTTTTAGTTTTATTTTAAATTTGTGATTAGTTACGTTGTTATTGTTATCTTTTTTTTTGTGCTGTTTATCGTGTTTCAGTTATTAAGCTTTGTTTATATCTTATACATACGTGTACAGTGCCCGTGAATACGGCGACAGGTTAATGTGTTTAGGAGAAGCTCGTGGCAATGCAAGAACCATGAGACTTAAGTTTTTAGTGAGTTAGAATGTACTTAGACAGAGCAACACACAGAGAGAGAATATGTTCCTAAGAACTTATTCTGCATCCAATTAATAAATGTTTGATGAATATTATGATATAAGTAGTTACAGATTTGCAAGGACAGAAAAAAAGAAGACAATTTTTTTTTTACATTTAATTTAGGTTTATTAAAAAAAATGGTTAAACTTAAATGTTGAAAACACCAAAATCAAATAAATAAAAACTCATAAAAATTCTCGTGATTAACTCAAAAGTGCCGTTTATGATCAAGTATGATCCACATAGACTTTCAAAGAATATGTGGACGACATCCATAGTTGCAAATTATATTATCTATGAAGATTCTAATTAAGGGATATCCCCTGTAGTAGAAACTTTCCCTTTCATAGATGTCCAACAAACTCAAATCTTTCGTCAAGAATTTCGCTGTCTTTTGATCTGAAAATAGAAGACATTTTATAATATATAAGAAAGAAATATAATTAGACAATATTGTATTTTTTTATTGGGATGATGACATTTTTAAAACGATAAAGGCGCACATTAGGTTTTCCCATTACGAAATTATCAGTCCGTAGTCTGAATTTGTGCAGGGTTGATGGCAATAAGCTCGCCTAATTTGCGAAATGTGAGTGTCCTTCTGTCTGCTAGTTACAACATACTGCGTTTGCCAATAACCGTTTGAATTAATTATTTGGTAATATTGTTACCAAATAATTAATTCAAACTGTTATTGGCGAACATAGTGCTCCAAGGTTTTTTTGGCGCTTGAACGCTCCCCAGCGTTGTTCTGCCAGGGTCGCAGGTTTTTAGAAAGAGATACCGTGGCCCTGGCACAGGCATATAGTTGTCAATGGTGGAAATGCGAGAGAAGACCGTGAAATGGGGAAGGCACTGTCAAAATGGCGCCGTCGTAGCTAGTTCCCAACACAAGCTAATAATACAATGCTTGATGTGGTTTTATTTTATTTTAGTAAAAACTGACGCGGTGTTGTGTTCCTAGATACTCCGAAATTGGAGTCTACAGTTTCCCGAAAGCCTCTAAAATTAGAAGATTGTGGTTTATAGCTATTCGTAGAGATTTTGAGTTCGAGTTTATGTCGAAAACATTTTGAAGAAAATGATTACGAGGAAATATTCAAAGTTTAAAATTCTGACACTTTCCATGTCAATTACTTGATTTAAAATACCGAAATCACCGAAAATAACGAAATAGTGTCATAAAATCAAACTCATGATTGAACATAAAATGAAATGAATGAACGAAATGTCAAATTTATTGTAGGCCGTAGGGACCTAGCTATGGTCACGCCATCTACAATTAGCTTTGCCCGCCCTTCCCCATTAGAATGTTCTGTTGTTTTTAAATTTGCAGGTCAGTATCATGATGTTTGACATCCGCGCAAACTGTAGCAGCCATATATTCAGCACATGATTCTAAACCCTCGCTCAGAAACTTTTCGTCGGTTATAGAAAAAAAACCGGCTACTTCATAGAAAAGTGGACCTACGAGGACAAAATGTGTGGATCAGCTATTTTTTTTAAAAATAATTTTCGAAAAATTTGGTTTGTTAACGGATTACGTGTCGATGTCCCTTGAACCCCTTTTATAATCATAAGAACTCATGACTGCTTCGCTACTGCTGAGCATGAGGCCTTGGGTTCGATTCCCAGGTCGGATAAAGTGTTATTGGGTTTTTCTATCTAGAATTTCTCAGTAGCAGTCCGGAGTCTGGATTTGTGCCCGGTTGATGGCAATAGGCTCGCCCCCTATCTCATGGGACCTAACCATAACTGGCGAAATGTGGGTGTACTATAAGTGCACGTCCTCTGTCTCCGTCTCCTCTTCCACCTTTTGCGGAATACAGGCGTGAAGTTATGTTATATATCACAAGAACCAGCAATATTTAACTCTCTGTGCCATTGAATGGGTATTTCAAGAAATCTCAAAATGACATTTGAGGCCAATTCTAACTTAGACTTCGCCATTTAGCATGAGATTAGACATTTTACCTTTATAAACCTTTAACAGTCCGTTCAATCGATTTTGATTTGACTTCCATTGCGTTGACGGCATGACAAATGGCAGCTGCAGTAAACAGTTGGTATATTAACCACGTTTTTGCTTTGAATGTCATCCTTATGTCTACAGAATAATAGTCAAAATCGGTTGAACAGAATGTTCATGTAAATGGCTATTCTTATTTCAAATGGTGTCTATGTATTGGTGATTTTTCTGGTTATAATTCCGTAACTACAAATTTGTTGCGGTCGCGAAACATATTTTGATCAACATACGGCTGTTTGTGAATCGGCTCGGCTGTATCTGACACTGACCTGCAAATTGCAAAACAGTTAATAATTTGATTTACGCGGGCTTCCTTAGAGAGAGTCTTGAGATGTATTGTAGGGAAAAGGTGACATTGTGGAGTAAATAAAAAACTTGCTGTGGGGTACGTTATTCTGTAAAATTGATATAGAAGAATGATTCTCGTTCAAATATGTTCATTTTCGTCAAATCCCTCGATAGGATTTTTTCTGTAGGCTTGTCTGTGTGGAAAGAAATGTTTTGTTTAGTGAATGATTGTGTGGTGATTTTGGTAGTGCTAATGTTCTGTACTAGTTGACCAATGATGAGACAACAGAGGGGCAATTCCCTTATTTTAAAGAACGTTCGCATTGTAATTTCAGTGTTAATCTGTCAAAAATATAATCAATTTCCATACATTTTTGACATTGAATGTCTACAGTCTACTACAGTCTCCATCACTGACAACATCACAGTGGTCTTTATTACCTACCACTCTTTGTAATATGGATCCTTTTGGGTTGCTGTCACTAACAAATCTGTCAAAGTCACAATGATCTTTATTCTCGTTACAATAAGATTGCCGTTGGGTTGCTTCTGTGAGAGGTCAATTGACTGTCAAAGGACTGTACTGTTTAAATCTGTCACAAAAATGACGTCAATAATGGTTGTCTTACTGACTTGGTCGACTAGTTAGGAATTAATGATGAGTGGGTTCGTATTTCTTGTTGTGTATAAGTAAACATGTTGTTAATTGCCAATTTCGTCACTTACTCGGAAACAACAAAATGCACAGCTGGTGACTGCTGGTAGCCACCGACTTTTTTTCCATCTTCTCCAAAGAGCCTATGATACCCACTGCAGGTCAAAAGGCCTCTTCTTACACAGAGAAGAAACGAGAAGTGATTGTTTGTCAATGATTTCAAATTCTTACCGATATTTTCTTCTCTGTAGAAACCAGCAGCCTAATTGCGTAACACATTTTCGTAAACGATCACGACTAATCTGTTTGATTTTGACAGTTCTACAACATTCATTGCGTTATTCACATTATTGAACATAATTTTTATACAACTTATGAAGCAACGGATTAGCAATCTGTTTCAAAACGATTCAGATTCCGATTGATTGTGTATTACGCAATTAGGGTACAGTTCATTACTGTCACTCCCACAGAACAAGTCATGTTCAAAAGCTGTATCGATAAAAACACTTAGGTAAGTACGTGTAAATAACAACCTTTAGGTTTGATGAGGAAATGCGGCAGCGCGACAACTTCAGAGAAGACGTGCGCCTTGCACAAGTCCATCTGGGTGCTTCTGAGCAGGTTCACCGTGAAGCGGGTCATTTCTGAAAACATCAGGTTTGGTTAGCTATGGTTTATAGTGCAATTTTTTATTTATAAATTTGATCTCCAAAAGAGTAAACGTTCACACCTTAAAACTCTGGCCAAACTCAAGCGAATCCCGCGAAAGATGCAGGACGAACGCTCGCGAGGATTGTATCAAATAACTTGTAAGGAGGTGTTCAAACTGGCGCGAATAGCCGCGTGACTTCTTAATCATTCAAACAATCAATGTGCGCATCCGTAGACCGTGCAGCATTCACCTCAGCGTGGCCAGAGTTTTAGGAGGAAGCGCCAGCTAAATTCAAATATTGACTTATGACAGGTCATGACACTAACCTGTCAATTGCAATTGCCCGGTTGTATTTTGAAGAAAATATGAAACGCGACCGTAACAAGTACCTTACCATGTATTTACGGAATTATAACCCTTAAAATCATCAATACAAGTTCATATAACCCTACTGATTGATCATTCAATAGGGCTATATATGAATTTAGAGGGTTGTTTAGGAAAGCTTTAATTTCGCAGGCTACCCTGCAAGTATTGCTACGGTAGACCGAAAAGCTGCGAAACACGCTTGGTGTGTCGGCCGCACAGTCGAAACGCATTTTCGTAAACGGTGCCGGACGGACGTTACGCCCGAGCGGGTTTAGGTACGCGTTACGTGTGTCACACTCATAGACCGGCAGAAAAGGATATTCCCTTATGTTTTTACAAAGCTTTTTCGTTTAGTCTTATAGTCGTCGTTGCGACTATGATGATTTCTTTAGATCAGTGCAAATAACGTAGAACTCAGAGTTTTTCAAGGCGGTATTTATATATATATACATTATTGTAGACCACAAAAATACATAACGAACAAAAAACAAACACTACAAAATACAATGAGCGGCTATCGCTTTTTGCGATCTCTTCCAGGCAACCTTGGAATGGACATAAAATGGGGTTGTCGTTAGAGCAAATAATAAGTATGCTAAATAATATAATATATACTATACAATACTATTTAATATGTATTTATATTTATGTATTTTGACTAAATATATAAGCAACAAAAGTAAATGAAGACTATAAATAGTTACAGTTTTACGAGAACAAGATCACAACGACAAGTAATGTTCCTTCACAAGTCTTTTAAATACATGTAACGACTGCGCGCGTTTTATTTCCACAGGCAATGCATTTCACAAACGGACGGAGCGGACTGGACCGCAAAGGATTTGTCGAGGAAAGTTGGTGCATAGGCATTTCAAGCTTCAAATTCTCTAATGACCTCAAAATTTTTGTGTGGGAGTCGCAAAGATACTCGAAACGTTTCTTGAGTAGAGAGGGGTAGAAGGGGAAAAGAGCATATTATACAAAAGGAAAAGAATATGAGCATTCCGGCGAAGGCGAATTGGTAACCACTTCAGCTTCATACGAATTCGGAAACATGGTCATATTTGCGCAAGCCGAATATGAACCCTATACAAATATATTGAAGCCGCATATACGGGCCAGATCGTGATTAATAGCTAAGATGGCCTCGGACAGATTTCCAAGAGGAGCTCGCAAGTAAATTTGTAAATCCTCCGCATAAAGATGGTAGAAAAAATCAGTTAATCGGAGATAAGTTAATAAAAACTGCGAAAAGTAAAGGGGATAGAACGCCACCCTGTCGTACACCGGCATAAGTATTACTCTAGGAAGACAAAGACTCTCCGATGCAAATACGTTGCCGTCGACCGAACAGGTTACTACGAAACCAGTCAATCACCGATGGAGGTGTATTAAGGGAGCAGTGAATACGAAGTAAGGCAGCGAAATCAACAGTATTAAAAGCATTACTGAAATCTAGCATAGCTAATATCGTTAGATTACCGTTTTCCATGGCTGACCTTATATCATCCGTAACAATCAGAAGCGCTGTGGTGGTGCTATGACCAGGATGGAAGCCAGACTGGAAAGGGTTAAGGAGATTATTTTTGGAAAGGAAGGTGTTTACTTGGAGGTTTGCGGAAGTTGATACGAGTTTGTGAGTCTTATGCGGAGGCCCATGGGCTCAGATACAATGCTAAGAAAAGCAAGCTGTTAGTTTTTAAGGGGCGTGGTCAGAACTACGTGACCATACCCTCAGTCACCTTAGCAGGAACCACCATTGACAGAGTCGCACAGTTCAAGTATCTGGGTCACCGGGTCTCCCAAGACCTTAAAGACAACACAGATGTTGAAAGGGCACGTAGGGCGTTGGCTGTAATGTAATGAAGTGAAAGTTAAACTTTTGAAGTCTTACTGCCAAACACTTTATACGGGAAGCCTGTGGGTTAACTACACACTGGGTGCATACAACGCTTTGCGTGTTCAATACAACAACGCGTTCAAGGTGCTGCTGCGGCTACCACGATTCTGCAGTGCGTCGACGATGTTCGCGGAGGCGCACACTGATGGCTTTCATGCTCTTATAAGGAAGCAATGTGCGTCGCTGCTGAGTCATGTTAGGTCCAGCAGCAACAGCTAACTAAGCGTGTTCGCGGACAGGTGGGAATCTCACACTCACACTGCCTTGTGAGCAGTGGACAGTTTCCTCCACGTCAAATTTAATTTAAGGTTGTTTGCTTCTGTGTTGTCACTGGTTTTTTTTTTTAGTTTATTGTTTTGTATCTTTTTATGTTTTGTATTTTTTGTGTTGTGTATTTTGAGATTTAGTTTTAATGTGTATTTTATTGTATGTTTCAATTCTATGTTATGTAAACATTTAATTCAGACTTTCTGTCCATAGGTACTCCTATGGACAGAGAGTCTGAATTAAATGTTTATTATCACTTGACCGTGGATTACCCGTTTAAGGACTTTGGATAGGAATGGTAAGACGGATATTGGAAGACATTCAGAAAAATATGACGGATTAGACTTTTTAGGTAATGGAATTATTTGAGCATCTTTTCATGAACATGGAAAAACACCACAAGATGCAGAAAAATTCCTTCCTGCCGCATTGGAAGTAATCGATAGCATACTCTTCTTAACATCACCTGCGGAGAATTGACCAAAACCAAATGGAAAATAACTGGGAGTCGGAAGAGAAGAAAGATAAAATTCAGTGTATTAAATTTTGTTGTCCTATCAAAATCGGACGAAGCAGTTAAATGATTATTCATTGCATCAATGTCTAAATCTTTTGGGATTGTCTCTGATCGGGTTATACCCCCAGTGACCTTAGAAATTTCCAAACTTTGCATGCGTCCCCATTTCGGAAAGAAGTATGAATGCGATGTATGTATCATGTTGCCAAGTGAGTGGGTTGTGAATGTCAAAGTTAACATAGTCGACACCAACATTGCTTGGAAAAGGCGAGGCAGGTGATGATGACCTGAAATATTTGGTAGGTAGGTAGTTACTTACCATAGGTAGCATGAATATGGTAATTATAATAGGAGTCTTCTTTCTTGCTTCGATGTTGGATCAGCACTCGGTCTGACTCCAGGTCCAGGTTCGGGCAGTCTATGGTCAGCACGGCCTTGTCTGTGTCGGTGTTGAAGCTGAAATCGTTTTTATTAAGTAATAGGTATCTATACTGGCTCGCTGGTCTTATCGTCACAAGCTCGAAGCTGAGCGTGAATTCCTAAGTCCGAATCCAAATCAGGGAATGTGGTATTGTGAATTTCTCAGTAGCAGTCCGGATTCTGGATTTGTGCTCAGTTAACAGTGACTAATAGACTCGCCTCGCTCTAGTACACAAAAACTAAAATAAAACTAGCGAAACGGTGAGAAGGACTTACTAAACAATTGTAATAACGTTCTAAGAGCTCGATTTGTCTAAGTGCCTCGGTACGTACTGCCTACCGAGGCACTTAGACAAATCGAGCTTTAAAAAAACCCGATTGCGTAAATAAATGACCTATTTCTATCTCCAATCCCACACCCCGTAGGAACAACCTAAGCCTTACCATCGCATGCAGATTTTCAAAGACCTATTCAATGATACGGATGATGCCCCACTTGACATAGTTCGCAGACTTTTTTTTTCTTTTTCCCATTAAGGCGTCTGGTTGTCGTCATGTTGAATTTTGATTACTTCCATGTCATACGTAACACTCACAAAGATTAAGGCGAATCGATTGACGTAAGAATCATCAAAATCTGCCCACGCGTTTGGTCTCTAGAGCGCCACAAAGAAACAAACATGTGACATCTAACATCTAATTATTTAGGCTGATATACAAACCCTCCTTTGCGTCGGGCAGTCGGGTAAAAACAGACACACCTTTAATAATGACAGAGACGACGCTCAAATACTTACAAAAATTCTGAAACGAAGCACTTATCATGGTTCTTCACGATCAGGTTTCGATCAATATAGGAAGCGTTGAAGTACGGAGTTTCAAAACGGAATTCCTTCACCAAGTATTTGTTGGGCAGACTTCCTTTTACTCTCTTCCTGCAGTTAGAGTTGGCTGCTAAGTTGTCGCGGATACATTTGTAATCGTGGAAGGCGCAAGTTCTGACGATTTTGGCGAGACCTGAAAAATAAGTTGATTATTGTCACGAGGGAAAGCTTTGCAATGTGCATCGTCGAATGTTGGTCAATAACGTCGTGAGAAAACAGGCATTTCCTAGAACCGAAAATTTGAAGGCATGTGACGTACACCAACTGGGCCCGCGTGATGGATTATGGCCCACTCCCTTTCACAGAGCGGACGCTTGTGTGTGTCCCAGCAGTGGGAACATAATAGGCGGATTATGACTGTAGGTATCTAACCGAACATTGTCAGGCTATACTTAGTGTTCCTACTGCTGTGACTCAGGCTTCCTCTCTGTGAGAGGGAGTGGGCTGTAATCCACCACGCACGCTGTGGGTTGCATATTCGAATTTGGTTGTAGGCACGGTTTCGTTACGCTATTTCCGTTCGCCGTATTGAGAGAAGTAGTGATTGCACGAAGTAAATGCATTTCCATCTGCCAATTTTTTTTTTAAAATTAAATTAAATTTTTTACTGCATAGCACATGGGTTTACAAGGTCTTAATAATAGTTAAACAGTTCACATTGACCTTGTCGGGCACAACAACTTATTAAAATATCAGTAGTAGCATGATTCATAATAAATAAAATTAATAGGAATTAAGTATTCTTACCAATTTACTTAAACAAAAAACAATAAAACAAACTATATTAGATAATATCACATTTAAATATGATATGATATAGGGTCTTTACAAATTATACCTTTAAAAATCATTACAAATAATCAACTCAATAAAAATATATAGGTAAGATGACACACAAGATAAATGTAAAAAATTAAAATCACTAAAAGTAATACAAAAATAATGACGAATCAGTCAGTTCATTTCAAATTAAATAAAGGGTTTTTCGATCACTGCCCTACAATCACTACTGGGCCAAAACTGCTTAGATAAATGTTTGCATAATTAATTATTGAACTCGTGTCTAGTTACAAATGTCAGTCGTAAAATAATAGGAAACAGGGGGCCTACTCTCTAAGTCCGTCAACGGAGATACGGACCCGTCCGAAAGTGGTTCGGTGTTTCGGAATGAACCTTTCCCCCGATTAATTAAATTTTACGGACCGAAAAAACACATCGGCAGTAGGACATCTGTCAAATCGTGTTGTAATTCATTCTAAGTATTATATTCGGGCCTTCAAATAATCTTATTACCGAAGGTAAAACGGAGTAGGAAACACGGAATATGAACGAATTCTATAGAGTAGACCCTCTGTCTTAGTCACAAAATAAACGTTACCTGTGGAACAGACGACCACCACTAAAAGAATTATAATTTTCGCCATCTTGCTGCTGAGGCGGCTGTCGCAAAATATAACTGAACAGCAACTAACGAATAATCTGACTACATTATTATTATATTAATGTAGTCAGATTACTTATTTACTTACTAAATTACATATTCTAGATCAACTTTGACAACATGAAAGGATAATTTATTGCGTTTGTACATACAGGTGGATTAATTAAAGTCTGTATTGTATTAATCGATTTATTGTCAGTTATACTTACTACTTTTAGATAATTATATAGGTAGTTCTGTCTGTACGACAACTACTGACTCTGAGGTTAGGTACCTACCGTTCTTTCATGTTAAGAATACTATGTATTAGCCATATTAAATATCCTAGGCTATGGGTCGATCCTCCGTTGAGAACTTGTCAGTAGCAGCCCAGTCTGGATCTGTCCTGTCTGTAAATGGCAATTGGCCCCCCTATTACATAGGACATAAACATATCTAGCGAAATATGGGTGTCGCAGTCGACTGAACTAATCATTTTCGGGAGGAAAGGCGTCGTGTTTTATTTTAGAGGTAAGTGTTTAAATTATTACGAAGCCAGGAGAAGGAGAATAAGATAGCTTGCGTAATTACGAACGCAGACCGTAACGAATCTAACAATGCATCAACACAATATTCACCTCATTAATTTTCAGTGTCCCTACAGGAATCGATCTTTTTTTTGTGTTGTTTTGGCGACCAGTTGACGTGGCGACGCGACGCTGGGTAAGCTTATCTCCAGCCAGCAGAGAAACCACCAGCAACAGTATTTTGGCTAAATAATAATTATAAGTAATTTACGATTTCTGATTTACGACTAAATATAGGTAGGCGTGTGCGTGTGCGTACGCAAACCGAAAATTCGAAATACGACCGAACTTGTAACAATCATTGATTCAGTAGGTAGGTACATGTTTGGCCAATATAAATGTTTATTTTGTAATTAAATACTTTAAATATTTCCAATTATTCACTGAAATCTTGAAACCGATGTAACAATGTTGTTATTGCTTTGATTTGCGTAGTTTTAATAACTACTTGGGTTGGTACTTATAAGTTGCGTAGGTATTTGAAATCAAACCCAATGATTATTGGGTTTGATTTCAAATATTCGATTATTATTGTTTTTTTGTATTATTGTTTTTTTTTATTATCTAATTAGATACATAATCGTTGCAACAGATTTCAGCTGCTGTTGTGACATTCATCTTTCTGGATAGTAGGTACCACGCTTTTTTCCTAGACAAAAGCGGAATAATAATATAATTACTTAATTACAATTAATAGGTACCTATTATTTAATTCAATGGTCGAGTGGGGGGGGGGTATCGTGTTACCCAGTTACTGAGTAACTAGTGACAAAATAACTTATGCAATTAAATGTTTGAAAGACAATTTAAAATTCATATTAAAAGTACACTTTGTAAACAAGCCAAATTAAAGGATTAAATCCAAGATATGAATGCTTGGAAAAATGCTGGTCCAGACAAAATCCAAATAGTTGCTAATTTAATTGTATAATTTATTATTTGTAAGTCATTGGTGCCGATTCTCTTGTACACCGAACTAAACTATCACTAAAATTCCTTACTTTTTACGATGAAAATCTTGAAGCTATTCTGCGAAAAAAAATCTCTAAATTTAAAAATAATTTTGACACAACCTATAATCGAATTTGACAATCGCGAGTCCACGTGTTTTTTTTTCTTTTGATTTCGCAACATCTTTGTTACAGCCGGAGGCAGCCTGGGGCAGCCTCGACGTGTTTTCTATGGAAGTTTTGTTTTTTTTTGTGAAAAATTTAAAATAAAAATATCTACATGTAGAGATTTGGTGGTTTCGGAGTTACAAAGGGGGTTGAAAATTACATTATTTTTGTGATAGGACACACCGTTTTCGAGATATGAGCAAAAAAAGAAAAAGAAAGTTAAAGTACCGTTTTTGCACGTCTGAAGTCGAGGTGTTGGTGTGAATTTTAGTTCACGCCACCTAATTTTATTCCACACCTTTTTAATCGCGATTAAAAATAGACAGATTCATGTTCAGATTTAGTTAGACAATCAAATTTTTAGGTGAAAAACGTAAAATTCAGAATAGCAAAATAGCCATTTTCACTAAACTAATAACTCAGTGCAATCTTAGTGCTGTCAAACTAAAATATAGTTAAGTTGTGTCACTATAGTCAATTTCAGAATGGAAAATCGTCATTTGACAGAATTAAACCAAATTTTAGTGATTTTTTGTCTAGTTTAGAGGCGTTTGTGACAAGAGAACCCGGCACCATTGATTTACATTATGTCATTAAGTACCTACATACCTCACACATTGACTTATGAAAGCACAAAATGTGAGTTATGGACGTCCGAGATGTCAGCACTAATTGACTGGGTCCGATGCCTGCCAGGGTTGCGGGTTGTTCAAAAGAGATACCGTGGCCCTTGGCACAGGCAAATGAAGGAACACGGGTGGGTTTTAGTCAGTAAAAGTTTGCCACGCCCTCCCGCTCCGCCCAGAGCGGGAGAAGTCATTTGATGATTTCGCATCCTAAAAAAAGGGATGCAAAAACATGTTGCACAGACAATAATGTACTGTCTGCAACTTAGACAATAGATTAACACTTAATTACAACAATTCAAAATTAAGGCTGTATTTGCAAAAAAGTAATACCTTTGTAAGAAATTGTGAATGGCATTAATTTTGTAACAAAAATGGAAGACAATAGTGCTTCTAGGTACAGAGAGTTTTCGTAATGAATGCCATTGTAAAACAGATTATCGAGTCGTCCATTTTTCTGATATGACGGCATTGCATCGGTAAACATTTTGCGGCCAGTTTACTGGACGAAAATTATCGTGACAAATTGTCAAACGAGCGTCAACTCTTGTGATTATTTGAATAATTTTTGAATAGCCAATCGCGACGGATCACGTGCTATTGACAATTTGTCACTGTAATTTTGGAAACCGTTCCTTCGTACAGTCCGCAAGGCCGAAGCAAAGCTTCGCATTGTGAGTGAGTGATTAAGAATCGCACCAATGTTATCGCACATTCGCACGGTCGACTTGCAAGCTGCTGTTCCCATGGATTCAGCTCAAGATTCTGAACGCGTTGAAATTTATGGTTATAATTTGCGCATCGATGACCCCCTACCACCCTTTTTTTTCACTATGTAAATTTCTAATAACTGCTCCCAAATAATGGTGTTTAATTTTTATTTTTTTATTATTAGATATGGACTTTTACATATCCCTGACATTACCTAAAATTTTTAATTATTTTTTGATTTTACTTTCAATTTATTTTTTCAATTTATTTATTTCATAATCAACAGGTTTTAGAAAATACATTTTAGAGGCCTTCTTTTAAGTATGGAAATACCTGTGCCAGAAGACCTCCCTCTTCCATACGTCTATGTGAATACATACAAAGCCTGTTAATGACAGAATCAATACCAAAGTAGTAACATTACGAAAAATAAGAATATAGAATCTACAGATAATTAATTACATAGGTTAGATACTTGAACTCGTAATCCCAGACAATTTGCATTTAATTCCAACTGACAAACAACACTGAGAAAAGCAGAGAAAAAGTTAAATGGTTGCAATAGCATTAGAATCCTATGGCGTATGTCATTGAATTTGTTGTATTACATTTGATAATTATCTCAGATTCCGAATCCAAGCATAGTTATTTGTGGAGTGTAAGTGTGTGTGTGTGTGTATGTGTGTGTGTATGAGCGAGGAAGAGAGAAAGGGAAACCAAAAGCATATTAGTCGTATTCGTGTGAAGGATGTAATTAGTCCGCATTTCCATTATCTCTTAGTATACACTCGTAAGTTAAATAAATGATTATTATGTTACTGGATTTAGGAGTGCCTCAGTTTCTTCATATGTAAGGGTCTTTAGCCAAGCAGTCAGGGATTTCTTGCATTCGTACTGAGTTTTTTGGTAAATAGGAAGTTTTTTGCAAATAGTGTTATAAATACGAGTAGTTTGGGCAGCATATTGCCGCCTTGCGAACGCAGTACGAGCCCTAACTCCAGCCAAACGACCGTACTTATTTCTTTTCCTCAGAAAACCAGGATCAAATACCGTTGTTTTATGCATTTTTAAGGCAGACATTAGAATATATAACTTTCTCACATTCAGACATTAGAATATATAAGTTAAAAGGTCAGATAGTTTGTAGAGTTCTTGTGTTGAAAAACGATACGGTTTAAAATAAATAGTTTTGAGAAGGGCACGCTGTGATCTTTCTACATCTAGGAATTTGATTTTGGAAGCACCCCCCCAGATAGGAATGCAATAGGTTAGAATGGATTGGGCCAGAGCAGTGTATATTTGTTTTATAAGATTCACTGAAGCAACATGCCTGAGTAATTTAAAAATCCAAATGAGTTTTCTGATACGGTCACTGACCAATGCTACGTGATAATGCCAAGAGAGTCGCTGGTCAAGTAAAATACCCAGGTATTTAGTCTTATCTACCTTTTCGATAGTCGGACATGCACAATTAGTGTCCTGAATATTGGTACATTGGTGTATCTTTACACTGAAATTAGTACCAGTCTGAGTTCTATTACTTAGGGAGAAACACATGTAGATAGTCTTCTGGCTATTGAGCGTAAGTAGGTTAGTTCTTAACCAGGAAGCAACCCTAGATAATCCTACTTCCGTCTCCTTCCGCACAGAATCCCAATTATCGCCGATAAAGACCAGCGCTGTGTCGTCGGCATACGAGAAGACCCGAGCACCACCTACCTTCAACTCACATAGGTCATTGATGTAGATTAGAAACAAGGTGGGAAAACTTTATTAGATTATTCTACATTTTGTAAATGTGAGAACGTCGTAGGCCCTGTGGATTATAAATTATAGACAATTGTCTATTTGTTTAACATATGGTACCTGTTGACAGGCCTACACTGTCCTCCCATACCTGTTAATCACTGTAATTGGGAAACATTGTAAAAGACATATTTTTAAAAGAGTAACCATGGAGTTTCTTGCCGGCTCTTCTCCATGGGAAACGACCAATTGGAACCGTGCACCTAGAATCTGACGTTTCATAAGTGCCCATGTAGGTCTATGTGAAATAAAATATTTTGATTGATCTCTTTCGAACAACCCGCGACCCTGGCAGGCATCGGCCCTAACAGACCCCGCCAATTATTGCTGAAATCTCTTTGAGGCGCGCGTGGAAAACAACGCGCCGTCGACCCGTGCCTGGTCCTTACCGGACGGCGAACTACCCATTGCTCGCCGTCCGCAAGCCCGCGCCTACGTTTGCCGGGAATCTGTTGGCGATTCCAGACGCTCAGGGCATCTCCTGCAGTAACTAGGGGCGTTAGGGCGCAAATATTGACTCCCTCTCACGCGCTCTGCCTCCTCCTTCGCTAACATTACTGGTTCGCAGGAGGTGACTGCTTCCCATTCACTGTCGCTCCGTACCATGGCCAGGACCAGGGCCGGACGCGAGAGATTACCGCAGCCGATTGCCTCCGCGAGGACACGGCGATGCTCCGCACAGGCCAGGCAGACCACCACCGTATGCTCCACCGTGTCACCGTGATACTCGGGGATTTCCTCCCGCCTTATGCAAAATAACCGAGTCCGGTGAGGACCTGGGTCAGGCGGAAGGGCGCCTTTTCAACCACTCCTCAAAGAGGGATGACACATTTGAATAGGTGGGGGGGTTGGGTGGGCAATCATCTAATGACTTCTCCCGCTCAGGGTGGAGCGGGAGGGCGTGTCAGACTTTTACTGACTAAAACCCACCCGTGATCCTTCAGTTGCCTGTGCCAGGGCCACGGTTTTCTCTTTAGAATAACCCGTGACCCTGAGGCGTCGGCCCTATCGGACCCCGTCATTTTGTGCTGACATCTCTTTGAGGCGCGCGTGGAACACAACGCGCCGTCGACCCGGGCCTGGTCCTTACCGGACGGCGAGCTACCCATGGCTCGCCGTCCGCAAGCCCGCGCCTACGGTGGCCGGGAATCTGCTTGCGATTCCCGACGCAGGTGGAGGGGCCTGTTTGTGAGCTTTTTGGAACGAAGTTCACACTTTATACTCTGTACACTTGGCAAATAAGAGCAAGACCGTAAAAAGTGTAACATTTTGACTGTCACGACACTTTTGCTATAATATGTGTTTACAAGCGGATGTCTTTTTATTCATTACGATATTCTAAAACGTTGTTATTTATTTAAATGCCTTATACTGTGGCATATACATATATATGTTAAAACTTTCACTTTTTTAAAATTCAAACACTGTTACTTGTTTATAATAACTTTATTATATACATGGAATCCTGATTATAATGTCAACCGACTTGCTTCGTAGCTCAATGATCACTGCTCAACATTGGCTCCACTGCTTTTAATACATTTCAAAATGACGTTTTCCCCACCCAGAAATAATAAGATTATCATAACCGTCATTTCAAGTGCTGCCTAACGAAAATACATTTGAAAGTTAGTTGCAATATTAATAATTTGTTCTTTGACAGTGTTGCCACAGTGGATATTAAACTTGGGTGTTCAAAAAATACATTTGTTTAAATTAAATTCCAACTTCCGTAATAATCGATTAGTTCGATTAGGTTTAGTAAAATTCACAACTTATTTTTAATGAAAGAGGCAAATTTAACTAGAAAATGCACAATATTTATTTGAAATTAAAACATAAAGAGGAATACCCATTTTTCACCTTACTATGTATAGAAATGAAATAAATCTTAAAAAACAGCTAATTAAATTTTATATTAATTACTCTTATCACAATGTTAAAAGAAACGCAGGATTTTTTAAAATTTTGTTTTTTGTTATGCGTATTCTACTTCAAGGGTAAACATATTAGCATGTTTTGAACGCATCTCAACCACCATTTTTACAACGTTCCATTTTACACACTGCTGCTTGACTTAATTCAACTCTGTTTCTGAGTTTCATACATTATTTTACGTTTTATTTACTCAGAAAGTATTTCTTTTTTAGTCAATGTATAATACAGATTATTTAAAGATAAATGAATAATTAAATTAATGAATCATGCAATATGTAATTGAGTTAGGACGATTGAAACGTATTTTTTTGACGTTTGACATTTAATGCTCGACACTCAATATAAATTGACAATCATCGAGAGTCTAAGCAGTGACATAAGGGCAGCTGGTTTTAAGGAATTCACAAAGTAAAAAAGACGTTTTAGAACATAGATATGTATTATTAAGTAAGTATTACTATTTTAGACTAAACTTCGAGTGTTAAATAATTCGTTCTAGCACATTTATTTCTTTCTAACGGCAAATCATAACCTAAAAAGTAACATTAATATTTTTGGACTTCGTAGCGTTTCAATTGTGAAAATGACCATATGACATTATTTTCTAATCTTACAGGTAGTGTTTCTACTATACCTTATAACTATACATAAACTTTTATTATCAGGTTTTGAAATGTATGGGAACTGGGCATTGTTCTTTGAAACAAGCTAACAATTCGTCCATCCTGATAAGTCTCGCGTCCTCGCGAACGACATAATTTAGCTAAAAGTTAGTATAAACTAACACAAACATTTTATACATCGCACTTCATGGACAACATTTACTTTTCTAGATTTTCGTAATGCTATTGCAGTAATTGTGCACTTTGTACTCCAAGAGTACTTTTGTATGGATTAACGTGACTACGTGCACATAGCACTTCGAGTAGTTCTGTTTCTACACTCTCGCACATAGCAGTGTTTGGATTAACATGACTACGTGCACATAGCACTTCAAGTAGTTCTGTTTCTACACTCTCGCACATAGCAGTGTATGAATTAACGTGACTACGTGCACATAGCACTTCGAGTAGTTCTGTTTCTACACTCTCGCACATAGCAGTGTATGGATTAACATGACTACGTGCACATAGCACTTCAAGTAGTTCTGTCTCTACACTCTCGCACATAGCAGTGTATGGATTAACATGACTACATGCACATACCACTTCACGTAGTTCTGTTTTTACATTCACGCACATAGCAGTGTATGGATTAACATGACTACGTGCACATAGCACTTCAAGTAGTTCTGTCTCTACACTCTCGCACATAGCAGTGTATGGATTAACATGACTACGTGCACATAGCACTTCAAGTAGTTCTGTCTCTACACTCTCGCACATAGCAGTGTATGGATTAACATGACTACATGCACATACCACTTCACGTAGTTCTGTTTTTACATTCACGCACATAGCGTAGGTGTGTACTTTTAATTTAGGTAAAGTATATAAACTCAATCATTGTTTACAACAAAATATATCTAATAAAATCAAACCATTTCTCATACATGTTTTTCATTATATTTTAACTTAAAAAGTATTTTCGATCGCTTATAACACGGAACTTAATTATTATACTAATAACTACATACAATACATATTCACATTTAAATATACTTACGCACATAGCAGTGTAAGTGTACAATGTGCGTACTTCGCACTCTTAATTTAGGAGAAGTATATAAACTCAATCATTGTTCTAAATCAAAATATATCTAAAATACTCAAATCATTTCTCATACATTGTTTCAATCCATTTTTGTTTACTTAAAAAGTATGTTCTATCCTTTACAATAAAGAACTTTATCATTATACCAATTAATACACATAATATATATTCACAGTTAAACAGATTCATCTAAATAGCAACATTATATATGATTTTATATTAACCATCCGTACTCTCGCTAGTAGAAGATTCACTTCCATTATTATTAAAACAAAGCCAAGGATGTATTTTATCGATAGAAAATATACCCTTATACTTTGCAGCTCCCTTCTTTTTTGTAATAGGAGTATCTTCCACCTCATACCTATCGTGATCTAAAACTTTTGTTATTTTTTACGGCCCTGAACATTTGGATAATAATTTTCTACTTTTACCTAGTATGTGCTGCTCTTTCCACTCTAACCAAGTCTCCAACTTTAAATTCAAATGGTTTTGTTCTTTTTTTATCATATCTATTCTTTTGATTTTCTTGCGACTTTTTCGTGTGTTCATCTACTTCATCCCTAATCTTACGTAACCTTTCGTAACCGGTGCTTATTTCATCTACGTTAGATGTGTTTTCAACTATGTCATCATCTATTTCCGAAACTAGACTACCTTCATTGATTCCAGTAAGCCTTAACCCAAACAAAACCTCAGATGGTGTTTTTCCCGTGCCTTTGTTTACAGTATTGTTTAATCCCCATTGTACCAGTAAAAGTCGGTCATCCCATAGTCTTTCGTCTTTACCATGATTTTGCGAAGCTAAAGAGTCTAAAATTGTTCGATTATATCGCTCTACCTGGCCATTCGCTCTAGGTGAAGCAACTGCATTCTTTATGTGGTGAACTCCTACTTCAGTAATGAAACTTTTAAATTTCGCACTTGTAAATGACGTGCCTCTATCGCTAATTAGTCGTTTTGGCAAACCAAACGTCCCAAAATAGTCCCTGAGAACCGTGATGGTAGAATTGGACTTCGTATTTTTAACCGCCTTCAAAACAATAAATTTTGTGAACGATTCTATAATCACCAATATGTAACAATTTTTTCTTTTTGACTTTACAAATGGACCAACATGATCAATATGAATGGTGTGAAAGGGAGCAGTTTCCTTAGGTATAGGATGCAAGAAATCCTGCTTTTTGCCCGCCGGCAATTTGTTATGGCACACTCTAAACAGGCATTCACATATTTTTTAATAAATTTACGCATCCGGGGAAACCAATAATGTTGTTTTATTTTATCCAATGTCTTATCAAACGCAAAGTGGCCTATTTCATCGTGGTTTTTCTGGAGTATTTGCCACCTACAGCCCTTCGGCACTACCCACCTTAATCCGTCCTCAGTTACTTTATACACTCTCTCGCGCTTAAGGACGAAATTTTTACGTATCTCTACTAAGTCATCAAACTCTTTATCAGCAAGGATTTTCTTAATGCGTTGTATTTTAGAGTCTTCTAACTGTACTGTCGTTAACCAGTCATCAGTTATTGTTATAATGTCGAAAGTGTCAATAGCCTGAATTATCCCTGCATTTTCCGTCGTAGGATTCCTACTTAATGCGTCAACGTGAATCATGCCTTTTCCAGATTTATATATTACGTTACAGTCATACTCCTGAATCAAACTCCACCATCGCGCAACTCTTGGTATCATGTCTCGTTTTAAAAACGTCGCCCTGAGCGAGTTACAGTCTGTTACAATAGTAAAGCTTAACCCTAGCACGTACGTTCTGAACTTCACTAGCGCTGCAATTACTGCAAGAGTCTCTAACTCATACGATGAAAAATGGGACTCCTTAGGTGAAGTCTGTCTACTGTAATAAGCTACTGGTTTGAAATTTCCATCGATTTGCTTTTGCAGTAAAACGCTCCCTATGCCATGTTTGCTTGCATCTGTATGTATTTGAGTTTCAAGCTTGGGGTTATATAACGCTAGTACGGGCCTTGAAACAAGTGCACTTTTCAATTTATCAAACGCCTCTTCTTGAGCTCGTGACCAAACCCAAGTAGAGTTTTTCTTTAGTAATTTTGTAAGATGACGAGCCATTTCACCGAAACCTCTGATAAAACGACGAAAAAAACTAGCTAGGCCAATAAACTGTCGGACATTGTGTACGTCTTTTGGCTTAGGAAAGTTATTGACGCATTCAATTTTCTTAATACCCGGTCTTACACCTTCGCTGGAAATTTCAAAACCTAGGTAGTCAACGTGATTTTGAAAGAAGTAGCATTTTTGTGGTTTTAACGTTAATCCCGCCTCCCTAAACCTTTGAAGGACGATTTCTAATCTTTTGATACCTTCTTCAAATGAACTACTGAGTACTAAGACATCATCCATGTAAGCTAGTGCAATATTATAGCGTAAATTACCTAAGACCAAATTGATAGTTCGCTGGAAAACAGCCGGTGCGTTAGCCAGACCGAAGGGCATTCTATTAAACTCAAATTGTCCATCGGGTGTTACAAACGAGCTTTTATTCTTGCTCTCTTCAGTCAGTGAAATCTGATAATAGCCAGAGGCCAAATCTAACGCACAAAAATACTTATTCCCTGCCAAACGATATATCTGGTCCTCAATACGAGGCAACGGGTAATGTTGCTTAATTGTCTTCCTATTCAGGGCCCGATAGTCCACACAGAGCCGTTTATCACCAGTTTTCTTTTTGACTAGCAAAACAGGACTCGCGTATGGAGATTGGGACTCTCTTATGATGTCATATTTTAAGAGTTCTTCAACCATAATTCTAACTTCTTCCCGTTCTGAATGGCTCAACTTGTATGGTCGATAAACTACTGGCTCTGTATCTCCTAATAGAATATCCATTTCCGCGACCGTGGTCTGACCTAGTTCAGACAAGTCTTTGGCAAAACAATCGCGGTACTGGTTCAAAGTTCTGAGTAAATGAAGTTTCTGATCGTTGTCCAAATTTTCACCAATATTAAGGTCATCCAATGTAAATGGAGGTTTACCGCCTTGGTTTTGAACCCTTTGTATCATATTTATGCCTTTGATGTTATTATTAATTTGAATAGCACGAGCCAAAACTTGGCCTTCTTTAAATTGGATTAGTCTATTATCATAGTTTAGAATACTTAAATGACCAATACCGTTTTTGATATTATAAGTACCAATTTCTACACGGTAGTTTAAACGATAATCATTTTCAACAAAAACAATTCCACAAAAACTTGAATCGCTAAACACCTTGACAGAAATACAACCCTCAGCCCTGACAGCTTTGACAGATTTTAAAGTCAGTCGTGTATCATTTTTAATTCGATTATCAGTAATCATCAAATCTCTATCAGATTTAAATACCCATACGTGGGGTTGCTCCGTAGCAGTCTGTCCAATGAGTAGATCATAGTTTAAATAACTATCAGGAACAACAATTACTTCAACATACATTTTAGCATTGTCAATAATTAACGAAATCTTAGCTTTACCTAAAGCACTCACGTATTTATTACCAAAACCTTTTAAAGATGGCAAATTATTTACTTGCCATTTTTGACGAGGAACAATTACTTCCATGACGGATTCTTTTATCAAAGTACACTGACTACCAAAATCTACGTACCCTGTCAACTGTAAATTATTAACGTTAACACCCTTAACAAACTTTTTGTCCACTTCTAAGTCAATATCATGGTCTAGTCACAATGTCTTAACTTCAGCTCTATCTACCCAAACGCTCTTATTACATTTAGGATCGTCATGACCAATGCGTTTACACTTTTGGCACTTAACAATAGGTTTTTTACATCCTGATACGTAATGGCCCGTTTCATGACAGTTATAACATGTCAATACTCTACCCAAATTATATTTTATAGGTTTACGAGTTTCGTTTACAGAACGTACCGATTTCCTATTGAACCTATCTAATCGCTCATGTTTGACGCCCCTCAGATAACCCAGTAGTTTATCAGTATCCCTAAAACCTACTGCCTCTGCTCCGAACCGAACCGACCTATCATCTATTCCGTAAACAATGCAGTCAACAGCATTCCTACCCACTACACTACACCGATTTAAGGCTATTAACTTTTCATAATAGTACTCTTCTAAATCGTCTCCAAACTGCCCTTATAGCTAACATTTCCGTAAGCATATTACCATAATTTTCATGTGAGGGAAAAGCGGATTTAAGTTTTTCGACCCATTCGTCCCATGAAAGCAAAACTGATGACTGTCCTTCGTACCACTTTTTTGCGGTACCAACTAACTTTGGAAGAGCATAGTGAGCGGTCTGCCGACTGTCCCAGCCATAGATCTCAGAGCATTCTTTTACTTTATTCAACCAAGTTACAACTGTTTGGTTTTTCGATTTAGGATCGAATTCTGGAACTACGTTATTATTAGAAAATCTTTCCTTACTCTGTGGATTTACGGCTAAGATGGATTGTAAGGACTCTTTGATACAATTAAGTAATTCATTATTAACATCGATAGATGGAGGCAGTGGCGTAACAGATGCACATCTTTTGTTAAAACAAGAGCGGACTGGACTTCGTGATCTATTTACGCTTTCTCTACGAGAAGTTTGCAATCTGTGACGCCTCTGTCGACGACTTCGATCTATGAATCTATTTCTCGATACATTTGTCTGCGCGTCCGTTGATGGCGTACTTGGTGTGCGACGCTGCAATGGAGGTTTCACTACTGACCTGCTTCGACTTCTTGCCTGCGACTCAACCCTTGGAGGTGATCTTCTGGATCTGCGCCACTCGGAGCTACGACCATCTTTGTAGGGCGATGACTTCGCCTGGGCGCTGCTGACGAGCGATGACTTTTCCTCAAGTCTCCATCCCGTGTCCGATGTCGGCTGCGTCTCGAGGGCCCTCCCAGCACAATGCTGTGATGACTCCCGGTAGACTTCTCTGACCGGTCTCTGGACATCTTCACACAATTGTTCAATGTATACTGCCAGTGGTCTGAAAAAATGTAAAACAACGAGTACCTATTTGATTTAATATAAACCTGTTGTTAAATTAAAAGTAGGTAACCAATGTGATAAATTAAATTAATAAATGCGCCCTATGTTATGCAAATAAATTGTGTCTCAAGGCAGAAAAAAAAAATCTACCATGCGTATCATTTTTGTTCTATACCTATACTGTGGAGTAAAGTAGATTTAAGACTTTCTTTTGGCGAGGACATCACGTAAGATATTTATAAATTTACATACTTACTTATACATAGAATAATATATAGCAGATATTTAAAAAAAAAAAAAAAACATTTTACGAACCCTACACAAAAATAATTATTAACTGCTATTTGGCTTTTTAAATATTTCAACAACCACTAACCTTGCCATAGGATATTTAGGTAACATAACAATGATTGATATCTCCACCTGCAGTAGTGTAATATCAACACGGATAGATTTCCACTTTAGTACCACACTTTCATAAATATTACACGAACAAAAATCATATTGAGTAATCAATTAACTAGTAACATACCTTACTGTGGACGTATGATCACACCAGGGTCATGCCCTGGTAACTTAGAACAATTTTTTTTTATTGTGAAAAGTGCCATCTGTCCTGCACACATGGAACTTTTTCATGGCAGTGTTGCCACTTTTTTTTGCTTAAATTGCACAAATTTTGAATTTTACTATATTTATTTAATAAGTCCAGTCGCACCAAAATTTGTGATATAACAACCAAGTGTAATTTATTCGTAATTTTTTTAATATAACATTCTGTATTATAAATGATATTTTCACGATGATAGAATTTTATCAGTAGTTTTCTGGTATCATACGTTAGCAACACAAGTCCGAACGTCACAGGAAATTTTCCACTGGTGTGTTTACATGCTCGTACGCATTTTTCTTGTAATTTTTGGTGTTTTTGTGTTTTATTTCGTTGAGTTTCACTTGTTTTGTTTTATTTGTGTAATGCAAGTGATGAAACCGACCCCATCTTTCTACGGGCTCGAGAATATTTTATGAAAACAAAGGGTGCGAAACGACAGAGGTAAACTGTTGTCGAAATTAATGTATGATAAATTAATTAATTCAATAATATATTTGTGTATTATTAACTCATTCCCTGTACCCCATATAACCCAAGATAGGTACTTAAACTTGTGTGTCTAAAAACATCCATAGAAATATAATTATGACAACAATTCATGAATTCATACGTAAGTACCTATGCGTAACGGCCTATACGCACCTACCTATACAAATTATATATATTCATTTAGTTCATTGCTTGTCGTTCAGACGGCGCTGGTCGCTAACTAAAACCGAGAACGTAAGTTGCCAGTCTATCTCATTTTATATATATTAGTCTATGACCAGGGTGGTAGCAATAGCTACACCGGAATTCCCTGCTGTTATCCCTGCTTCTGATTTGTTAAAACTTTCACTTTTTTTAAATTCAAACACTGTTACTTGTTTATAATAACTTTATTATATACATGGAATCCTGATTATAATGTCAACCGACTTGCTTCGTAGCTCAATGATCACTGCTCAACATTGGCTCCACTGCTTTTAATACATTTCAAAATGACGTTTTCCCCACCCAGAAATAATAAGATTATCATAACCGTCATTTCAAGTGCTGCCTAACGTAAATACATTTGAAAGTTAGTTGCAATATTAATAATTTGTTCTTTGACAGTGTTGCCACAGTGGATATTAAACTTGGGTGTTCAAAAAATACATTTGTTTAAATTAAATTCCAACTTCCGTAATAATCGATTAGTTCGATTAGGTTTAGTAAAATTCACACCTTATTTTTAATGAAAGAGGCAAATTTAACTAGAAAATGCACAATATTTATTTGAAATTAAAACATAAATTTGAAACAAGCTAACATATATATGTATATTATTGACAACAGTCCTTTTGTTTCTTGTGTAAACATACCGTTTTTTTTTCTTTTCATAAACACCACTACCTATATTATTGTATATATTTAAACAATTATCTATTCTGTTTTATTATTACTTGTTACACATATCTTCCTATTTTTAATTAAAAATTTACACACACGTTAAAACTCATTTTTCTGATCTGATCATTGTTTGTAACATAGTGTAGTAGATACTTTTACGAGTTGGCCCCGTGACATGTAAATATATCAATTTCGACCTGAATATTGTTGACGATGCGAACTGCTAGAGTCAGAGAGGTTTTGACCAGCAAGTTGGTCATAGCCAAAGAGAATATAACCACTAGAGAGCGTATAGGCCGATTTCTTCTAAGCGCAGGACTCACTACTGCGGGCCGGGGGACGAGGAAGAACGCGCGGCTGCAATTGGTCAGTTCACGGCCAAGTTGCGTAGGTATGCCATCGTTAGGGCTGCTCTACTTCATTAAGGGAAAATAGTCGATTTCGATCAAACATACTCAATTAAAATCATAGAAATTATATTTAATCGTAATCAATCACTTACAAAAAAAAATTGTATCCAATTATTATTGATTTTTAAAATGAATTAATTTCGTACATGTTTTTCGAATTAAAGTTTTAGGGTCCTGATTGTTCTTTGTAAAAAATGATAAACGAGAGTACCTACATATTTCTGAATTCTGCATCTTGCTAATTCAATTAAATGATTTGTTGATTCTATCTCAAATTGATGAAAATTAATATACGGTAATAAATTATACCCAATCAGAGATTTTAAATCCGATCTCCTCGAACCTCCTCCTTCTTTGAAGTCGGTTAAAAGTAGATAAGTAGGTATTTTTTTTACAGTATGTGAATTGAATAAAAATTGTATTCGTTTAAATTTTATTATTTTCGATATCGCTTTTCAGCTATTCAAGGTAACTGCTCTAATTTTTACGATAAACATACAAAGGGAAAGAAAGGGATAGAAGCATTAGAATTGTCTAATACAAGAACGAGACTTTTCTAAAAGACATCAACGCGCGACTCAATCGTGTGCTCGAACACCCATCCACCATTTTAAATAGACCCCTGCGGTGGCTCATTATTCTGATTAAAATCGAAAATAATTTTCGTAGTTTTATTACCGATGAAAAGTTATGCATCCTTTTTGTGTAACTAGATGTCTTGGAATGTTTTCCACACCACTTCACCGCGCATGAAGGCATTTTGATGCGTTATAATTGCATATTAAGTTAAATCGTTTTTATTTAATTTTGCGTGCACACAGGTCTAACTCTTGGACACAACTAAAATGATTATTAGTACCGTAGCCTCTACATAGGCGACAAAATACTAATAGTTTGCGAGCGTCGGGGCACTGTATGCGCAGTCAAGTGGTTATATAGTCATTGGTCATAGCTGATGGTGCGACCAGCAGTGGCGGTGGCCGTCGCCTCCACACATGACGGTCGAGCAAGTACAAATGCAAGCGCTGCAACACTCCCGGGTTTTGCTCTTTGCTCGGAATTGTGCCTGTGATACATAATATACAGGAAAAGGACCTTCGTTCCTAGAGGGTGTCCCTTGACATATCTCGGCTTCTTTTTTTAATATGAGGGTAGAATTATAATCCAAAATAAAACCATAATACTATTAGTTACAAGTTTATTACATCGACACGATCACCATACAAGCTTACATTTCTAGCTACCGTACATAAAATTTAACATAATATTAACAAAAATACCAAGCAATTTTTTAAAACAATAAAAAATTAGTAAAAATTACTTTCCATTTGGTTTTATAAGAGATTTTATTTATGTAAACGAGACTTAGTTATATGTATCAAAAACTAGTTTATTACGTGTATAATATACTTATATTATATTCAATTAGTGTAATAATATATTATATGAGTGTACAAGCGAAATTCGTTGCTTAGGGCGCTCAAAATGTCAGAAAAACCCAACAATGATTTGAAAATGTCGGATTTTTACTATAGCCGTCATCCCTATGAGTATTCAATGGAAAATAAATCATTTTGGACATTTATCTAATGCCAGATTTCTTAAAACTGAAACCAGACATAATTTTAAGTGTTGCCAGAATATAATATTTTAATTTTTTCGTAGAATGTCGGATTTCTTTGAAAAATTCGACACGTAGAAAAAATAAAGGCCTTTTGTTCTTGTTACTTTAAGCGCTCTAAACCACGGCTTTTATTACGAGTACAGATTACAATAGTACATTATTATTAATATTAATAAGACACGATTTAGCCCGACACGAACTATCGCTCGTGGTAATTACGCCTCCAAATATAAATTTATTTTGCCCTTATTGAGCTAAATAAATTTCTATATTCTTAAATATATAAATTTTGGTAAGAATATTCAAATATGTCAGCATACTATAGCGCTGATTTTGTTGTTACATTTAATTATATTTTAACTGTATGTATTTCTATACTCTATATTTCCGACACCTTTCCATTATTTTCAAAGTTTAGTACAAACTTTACGTCAAACCTGTACACGAATAAGTGTTAACATCTTCTGTACTCAACGACAATTTTTTTGTGACAGTTTTGTTTAGTCGGATTTTTTATTTCGTTCCAATAATTCATAGACAATGGGACATAATATAAAGGGTATAAAATACGTATTTTATCATATAAACCCTACATAATTATTTATATTTTTATATACTAACTACAAGAATTGGTGTTTTGTTACCTTCAGTGGACGAATCGCTTTCGCGGGCATCTATCCTAAGAGTACACTGTATAATATAATATACATAAAGCTACAGTCAAACTAAACATCTGTATTTTATGTTTCAGTTTTTGTTTTATAGAAAAATGTTGTTTAAGCTGCAAATTACATAAGGCACGTTATATGAAAAAAAAAGTTTTTTTTTGTTTTTGTAAAACCCTCTGACATTAGAAAATAAAAATTATTTATATTTAATTTTATTGAATACAAGTGCGAGTTGATACGAAAAATTTAATGTTACTTTAAATTTAGTAATTACAAAATTCCATCTTATTTTAATATCTTTTCGTACATAATTTCACGATACTTCCCCCGTCGACACCATCACTATGCTATAAAAATAAAAACATAAAAATAAAATTTTGTTTACTAAATAATATAATTACTTTTATTAAATGCGTTAATTTTTGCAAGCCGCGTTAACCATTTGCCTGACATATAACTGCCACGTTGAACGAGTGTCAGTCAATTGGTTAAATCTTAGTTTATTAGTACACAGATACTTTTTATATTATATATACTTTTATTATATTTGTAAAATAATTGCACCATACGATCACTGTTGTTTTCACGACGTCCTGCTAAGGAGGTAGGTAGAGTTACTGCATTTATTTAATTTTTTCATGTCAGAATAAATATTATAGTTGTATTAAAGTTTTTAGACATATCCTGCTACATTAACCTTCATTTTAATAAATATGTTTACATTATTAAATACCAGGACATCGTGAAGATTATTCAGTAAGTATTTTTTTAACTATAATGTACCTATAGTTTAATTAATAAATTAAATATATTCTGAAAATGGCACATTTTTTTTTTCATAATAAATAGGGCTGTATTTCAAGTTAGCTAGTTGCCACGGTTAAGTTTTTATTATTTTTACTTGATGGAGTTATTTTTAACTTTTTTTTTGAATATTTACTGTACAATCTTATTTTCTATCTTAAGTTTTTTTAAACAGTTTTTATTTTTTTGATTTTTAAACAACTTTTTTCTTTATTTTTCGACAATACAGCCCTTTCAAAACGTATACATATGGGAGAAAGGCACGAAATATCCAAAAACAATTTATATAACAATACTATACGTAATGGCACAGTTGGTTAACTCGAAGGCATCGAATATAAGGTCCCCGTGGGGCTAGCACTTTGTGAAACGTGGACAACTTGCCCAACAGTGGGACTTGGATTTAGTTGTGTCAAAGAACGTGTTTGAACTATGTTAAAAATGTTGCCTGATTAGTGAATGAGATCTTATAAAAACTACATATTTATGACAACTTTTTATGCGCGCAAGCAATAATTCTATTTGAAATGTGTGAATTCAGAATGGTATCCAAACCTTTTATGTTTCGTCTTTATCAATGCATATTTAATTTCATCAATATTCTTGAAAGTTAAAATAGCTGAGACATTAATTTCATTGGATCCTATGATATCTATGAAATTGCCTTCGGAAGGTACCAATTTTCAATCATTTCATTTCAATGGATGAGCTGAGCTACCTGTGAAATTGATATAGCCTTCAAAGCTCTCAAATCGTTAAAACAGATGGAGGAGTGGACTGCAAATGTTCAATCTTTAACACAACTAAATCCAAGTATTAGTAACAATAATAATTGAACGTCAAATCTCTAAGGCTGACTAAGACACCGTTTGTTTTAAATTAAATATTAGCACCTTACATTTTAATTTATAACTTTAGTCATTTTTGCTTTAATTCGTGTTTTTAATCACACATTTTTTTATTAATTTATTATGTGTCTAAAAATCAAATACTTTTTATTTTTAGAATTACTATGGCTATTAAAATAAATATTTTTGTTGATAAAACTTTTCTTTTAAGTATATTTTTGTAATAATTAGTATAACAAATGTCGAATTAAAATGTTAGATCAAAAACACAAAGACAAACGTTTAAATAGACACTCTTTCTTTTTTTTAATTAATATTTCAATAATTTTAGATGTATATTAATATACAACAACTACACAATTTGCTTCGATAGATATTTTGAATTTAAACAATTTTTCCCCATATTTTATATGAGAACACGTTAATTAAAAGGTTGAGATTCGAATGGACAGCCTTTCGATCGCAAATGAACACTTTACCCATTGGGCTATTAATTTGTATATTGTTTTGTATTGGCATATACAATTTCGAGACTATTACCAATACAGACTACCATATAAAAGTGTCAAAAATCAAAATATCTATAAAAAACACTTTTTCGAGAATTTTAGAAAACATCAAATTACAAACACTACTATTAAAATATAAATATATTCAAAGTACTTTTAAAACGGGCATAGTCCTTTTAATTTCAACACTTACAAATTACGAGCTACCGCAAGAAATGACCAATAAAAACCTATTTAAATTTCTCAAGTAATTTACCGCGGTAAAAACCGAATTTTATCGGGGAAAATAACTTTTTTTAAACGAAAATATACTATGTACTAAATTACGGTAATTCCTAGCGGTAAATAAAAGCATTGTTCACAGACACATATAGTGAGACGCACCTTTAAAAATTGCCGAATTTCTTAGTGACAGTTGACGAAGATTCTGACTTATGGGAACTGGTCATAACCGACTTCCTCTCAATAGTTTCCGAAGTGATGGTTTGTTTCGAGAACTTTTTGTCCAAAGCATCTATTTCCTTGACCATTTCCGAAGGCTTTTTGACTTTAGTGACATTTGTAGTGGTTTGGTAGTCCGAAGATTGGAATTCCGAAGGCCTCATGAAAGATCGACTGGTATCCGAACTTAGTTTAGACTCTAAAGTGTTGAAGCGAGAGTCTAAAGTGCTGTACTTCGAATCGTTATCGAATGACTTCGATAATTCATCGATTCCATCTAGCCGGATTGGTTCATACTTAGTGTTGGTAGTCGTTAAATTTACGGGCGAAGAACTGTATATCTTTGTGGTGGTTATCTTCTGAGTGCCATTCGGAATTTCTTTTACTTCAGTAGTAGTTTCTTCCATGAAATTCGGACCACCGTAACTAGAACTCTCTTTGTATGGGGAAGCAATTCTATCATAATCTGGATTCACTGCTTTGACCAGCTCTGTAGACCGATCAAACTTAGGTGTAGACGCAAAAGGAGATTTGACTTCTTCACGGAATTCCGTCTTACTGAATTCCGTTTTAGGATACGATTGGTATGACTCGCTATGAATTTTAAACTCCGACTGTTTGGTACCTCCAGGGATAGCTTCTGTAGACTTTTGGTGTTCAGAAAACGTCTGACCTACACCATCAAATGGTTTTTTCAAGGTCGAGTAAATAGGTTCCTTATCATCAAATTTGAGTTCTCTGGCGTTGAATTTTGGGCTCAGTGGGGTCTTAGGAGGTTCGTATCCATATTTCTGCTCTTTGTAGTCGTAATGAGATGATTCCTGTCTTTCGGTTTTGGTTTCCAGGTGGCGCGGGGGGTCGTGTAGGGGGCGCGGCGTGTCGTACAGACGGGTCTCGTAGCTGTAATTTAGTTATTTTTAGTTGGTTATCGGTTGATTAAATGTAGTGGGTTATTGGCTTGGGTTGTTTATGGATGATTTTTAGGAAAGGTTTGCTAGAATACATAATTGGAGATTATCGCATATCTTTGTAATAGATCACAACATGCTTGTACTCCACGGAGGAGTTTGGAAAAGATGTTTATATAACACCCTCATTTCGACAGTTATGTTGATAGTTAACTACCGACGTAGTTAACCGGCGAAATATGGGTCTACTATACGTACACCTCTGCCTAACCCTTCAGAAAATACAGGCGTGAAGTTGTTATGATCTTTAAGTCCCATGTAATAAGGGTCACAATATTCGTTTAAAACATCGTTCACCCATAAACAACACAAGACCAAAATTAATAATCCAAATTACAAATCCCACCCCAACTTTTTTAATCCCACATTTTTATAACATATAACCTAACTTTATATTAATACCAAGTTGCTGAACGAATAGTGATGATGTTAGCCCCATAGACAGGTTCCCAGAAGAGTTAAAGACACCAACACCGTCATGCCATGCCAGAAGAGTATTATATCAAGAAGAATTAGTGTCAGGCAACGAATATTAGAAAACAAATGATTAGTATCTTTCTTTGAATATTCTAGAAGTTTTGACAATTTGTCGGTTGACTTAAAAAAAAATTAGTAACACATTTTTATTATAGTTGTAACAGCAAAAATGTTATATTCACAAAATTATTAAAGGACCGAGGTTATCATTCGTTCAACCATTCCTTCTTAAGATTTATTTATTTTATACTTCAATCTTAATAGTTACCAGAAGTGAACGAATTTATTTTCATTTATTTCATTTAGTCATTCTCACTCACTCATTCTTTCATTCGTTACTTTTCCTCTTACCATTCCTTAAATTGTTTTCCCTTCTGCATTATTTCACCACCTAGTTACATGAAAATGTTACAGTACCCACCCATTCATATGTCACATTGAGTTTTATTTATTCTTGCCTTGTAGGAGCGTCATCCTTTACTCATACCTGTGCTGCATGACAGTATCGTTTAAAGTAAAAAAAGCTGACAACCCATCGTGTGGTCACCGCCGCCTGCGTGGAATGAACACTTCTCTCTCTCCACTCCACGAAGAGAACACAAATCACTTCCTTCACAAAACTTCATTATTTTTATGAATTTTGACAGTAGAAATCTTTCTAAAATCTGTCATTATGTTTTCGGTTTCTGTAGTTTCCGTATGGTAGCAGCAGAGAGACTTGTAGTCACATGTGCCTATAATGGTACCCATTCCCTTCACACAGCGCAGCGCAACTTGTCGGTAGACATAGGTATGGTAGTAGTACTTCCCAGACAAGCTTCTTAATAAAAACTCGATGTGTCATATAACTGCCGCGGTCTATTCTGTAAAAATCTCACTGTGAAACCTTAGGTGAAGAGAGCATTGTGTTCCATTCGCGGCTCAAAGAGAAGTCAGCACTAACTGACGGCGTCCGTTAGGGCCGATGCCTGCCAGGGTCGCGGGTTGTTCGAAAGAGATACCGTGGCCCTGGCACAGGCAACTGAAGGAACACGGGTGGGTTTTAAGACCTACACGCCCTCCCGCTCCGCCCAGAGCGGGAGAAGTTATTTCAAGGTTTCTCACCCCAAAAGAAACGTTAAAATTCAAGTCACAATCTAATCTCAGCGACAATCTATGTCAAAAACTTGTCAAATATTTATGAAAATGTATTGTATTTTTGACAGATTGACACAGAGATTAAAAATGCGACGATTGCCGCTCTTATGATTGACAGCTAAGTTTTCACGGTGCGTTTTTTATAGAATAGACCTGTTGGTACTGTACACACATGGCCTTTCCCGTCCCGCGGTCAGTGATGGTGTCGTGTGCCACATATTAGCACAGTGTGCGCCCCATACCTATCCCGACGAGGTTGCCAGGTTCTGACGATGAAGCTGATGGGTTTGATGATGATTTCTTATCTTAAGGATTAGGATAGTTTTGATTTTATGAGAATTTGGAAGTTTTTTTTTTGTGGTAGAAACATGACTGATTTTTTTAATGGTGAATATGGTTCTTTTCCCGTTGTATTGCCAGTTGGCGGTAGGTATATGAGTTTCACATTATTGATGGTTGTTCTCTTATAACGCACGAGATGAGATTCAAAGGCTTTTAAAAAGCCAATTAAAATTTTAAAATGTTTTTTTTAGTACCCAAAATGGTGTTTAGTAACAACAATGAAATGATGACCAACGAAATGTTTAATGTGTAAAAAACCCTTTTTTCCCCTTCCCTTTTCAGTTTTTGAACCCCAACGACATTTTTAACCCCAACACAAAGTTAACCAAATTCCCCCATTTTTCACCCCAACCTTGTGAAACCTACCCCCTTACCTGGCAACCCGGTGCAAAAGAAAACAAAAGGTAGAAGTAGAACATCACAAACCGCTTATCACTTAGCCGTATCCTCGCACCTAAGTAGCGACGCCCTGCGCGGCGGGGGCGGGGGGGCGCGCTCCCTGCGGTCGGGGACCCGCGGCTCCCCCACCAGTAGCGCCGTGCGCACCTCGGGCAGGGTTAGCGACCGCACTGTCACCTCCTCTAGGCTTGTCCTTGTGAAGCACCCCATGCAGGTTAGTTAGATTAGATTAGTATGTCAAAGAAGGTTTTATGGTGGCAAAGTTTTTTTTGTCGTTATGTCGGATAAACATTGATGTTTGTGGTGACGATGTCAGTACAATGTTGGATGATATCGCTGCCATAGTGAATCCGTTCGTGCTTTTTTTTAATTTATTTTTTATTTACAAAATAACATAACGGCTGTGTTCCTCCGAAGGCAGTGGTGTACTTACACACTAGTACACTTTCAATATTTTTTGTAGGGAGACTCCCTGGGGCCTTGCCTCGCTTTGTAAATTACCCAAAAAAATTGTCGGTTTTAAGATTGACTTATTTACTGAGCAAAAATGTTTCAGAATGGAGCGATATGAACAAAACAATCAAATTGTATCGATTTCCATAAAATCTAAAAACTGTACCACCATGCAAAACCTCGCAACAATAAGTAACGGAACATGCCTAGTTAGTGCTCTATGGATAAGGTACACAGTACAAAGGAGATAATACACAAGCTATACAAAATATTATGTACAGAACGATGGCTCGATCCGCTTGCGCATATGTTAGGAGCGTCGGGGTCAAGCAGATATATTTGTAACCTACGGGTTCTGAAAGTCATTGGGGCTAGGAGGAATAATTTTGATGTTATAATTTGAAGACTTAATTCCTGTCTTTGGCCAATGCACACGGCTATGAATAACGCGCCGTCGACACGTGTTCTATTTTTGGTTTTGTTTAGTTTTTTCTTTGCTGTAATGCCAATAAACGCATTTTTTTATATCTTTTTCTTTTCATTAACGCAACTGGTGCTGCGTTTTGAACGCGCGTTTAGAAAACGCTATTTTCATAGGCCCTTTTGCGTGGTTTACGCGGTGCGATTTAATTACCTGTGGCCTACTCAAATGTCCTTTCCTTGGTATTGTTCGTCGACTCGTAGAGCTCCTTAAGTAGATACTCGTAGAGTTACAAATTGGTGCACACAGCTTGAGTGGACCTGTCCAGTCAAGCTGTGTGCACCAATTTACATGGTCTTCACATGATCTGACCAAGATTATGTCAGGATTTTAAACACTTAGACCTCTGTGTTTGTTTCGGCCTTTCTTCTCAGAGTAGTCAGATAAGAAACACCGACCTCATCTAGTTTTTAAAACATGATTTACGTGTAAAGTTGCACAATTAATTTATTGCGTCTTTATGGTATGCCACGGTCCAGAAACTTTTATAGTGGAGTTGGGGCTAGATATTGAAAATAGAAAAAAATATTGGTTAAGACAGAATGTGCTCATGTTGAATAATAGTGACTTTCAAAAACCGTTGGTCAGCGTGTACAATTTTGTTGGTATTTTTCACGAATTTCATTCCCATGATGAACCAATAACTTTTTGACCTACAGATAGTTGTTCCGGGTCTGTGTGTTGTGTAGGTGGTACCCTCAAAAGGGGAGATAATCTGCTGTTCTTTTAGATCGGGATGCTGACAATTTATTTTTGTTCATTTGTATAATAAATAAAAATAAAGCAAAATATACATAGTGTAGCAAAACGTTCCTAGCATATTGCAAAGCGGAATTCAAGCAAATATGGACGCTCACAAAAAAGTATTTACATTCTGTATGTATATGTATTTATTTACATAATATCTACAGTTGATTTTAATATTACTTGTCTGTGTCAATGTGAACAAAGTCTACCTCGCTGGTCTAAGGGTCACAAGCGTCACTGCTGAGTTTGGGGTTTTTATCTATACTATCAAAACACGATTTTTTTATTAGTTATTTCTCAGTAGCCCCGGGATGTGAATGTTTGCCTGTTTATAGACTGTCTACCTATTACATGTGTTTTCTTTTTTGTAAACATCTTAAAAATGTGAAACATTGCCATTAGCAAGTAGTTTCATTTTATTTTATTTTGATTGTAACGTGTATTTATTAAGTCCATTCAAAATACAGTATTTCTTTTTCGTTGTTTTTTAGGAGTATCGTTGTCGAATTTGTTAAGATTTTTTTATCCACATTGCCTTACAAAATAACATAAAATCAACCATAATATATGTATAAATAAATGTATGTAAAAAGCTTTGTTTTAAAAACTTACTCTTGATTCATCGTTCTGTCATTAGAAGAGACTCTGCAATGAAAGGCACATGAGACTCAACTAGGCATCTAGGTAACTGGGCATAGATCTAGGAAACTAGACACAGATCTAGGATTTAATCTAAGCACAGATCGGTGATTAAATCTAGTAGGCATAGATCAAGGATTATATCCACGCATAGATTAAATACTTAATGCTGGCATAGATCTAGGATTAAATCTAAGTTTAAAAAGCTAGGAGAGATTTTTAAAGCTTAACCAGTCTGTGGTGCAAGTAGAGTAGAATAGTGTGGATCAAGTTATTGGCTAGTATTGATAGTGGCCGGATAAATTCAATAATTTACATTTTACCGTGTCTATTTTGACAGGGTTGAAGGGTATAAATAAATTCAACAAAATGTATTTAATAAATTTGTAAATTACCCGGCCATTATCAACATTAACCATAGTTTTGTCTCTCTTACTAACTATTTTCCTAGAAGCAAAACTCTCAGTCAGTGAGAGAGCTAAATAAAATAGTTTAACAATGCACTAATGTATATATCCACATTAGTGCTAACACACAACATACAAAAGTATATAGAAATAAAACACTAGTGTCTATATTCTGCTGAGTCTAAATAAAACACTAGTGTCTATATTCTGCTGAGTCTAAATAAAACACTAGTGTCTATATTCTGCTGAGTCTACATTGTAGAAAGCGTGAAGACATGCATGAAGTATAGATAATGTTCATGACAGTAAAATAAATGCATAGATTTAAAAAAAAACATTTTTTTTGCTTTCTCAAAGATTTCTGTCCATAAGAGTGTGTTCAATACATAAGAGTATTAAAGTAGTATATTGGCTTATGAGTATTTTTGGGACAAACAAATAAATCCCAACATCATCATCATAATCTTTGACTAGATATAGTGGCTAAATAATTATATATTTGGTGGAATTTTGGGACACAGACGGGGATCACTAGATATAATGAAGTTTAATTTATTGTTATTTTGCTTGTCTCCCACTTGTATGATTGCTTACTGCTATTTCTGACAAGCGAACATATAAATTGACAATAGATTGACTGATCACAGACTTGTTAAATGACTTGTAGAAGCAAGGAGCAAAGCTCTGGCCAGATTAAAGCGAGCAACCGAGCGGAATGGGGGACGAAATTCGCTCGCACCGATTGAGTTAACGAACTTGTATGGAGCTGTTCACACTTTAGCGAATAGTGTCGTGTGATTTTATAGTCATTAAAACAATCGACGTACGCAGACGCGTCCCGTTCCCACACGCTCGCCTTAGATTGGCCAGAGCTGAAATAAAACCTAGGTCTTTGAGAAACCGAAAATATGTCAGACTTATGATAGGTTTCAATTATTTAAGAAAGAAGACGAAATGCTATTTATTTTACTGTTCACAGTGATTTTGAGTGAGTAAACAATGTTGTTTGGTCAATATAATAGTATCTATAGTGTAATTTTAAGCTTTTATCTATACTATCAAAAAGTTATTTCTACTCTAAATACGGTAAATTATGTGATAACTACACATTGAATATTACTTTTACTGATTATTATGCGAATTACCGACTTAAAAAAAACGAATATAATTAACAATTGTGCGGTCTAATCGCAGAATGACCGCCAAAGTAATTTCTTTATAAAAAAAAAACAATTATTCTAACCTTGAGTTTGGCATCCAGAGTGTTTGTATATTTGTGTTCGTAATCTTATAAACTATAATATATAGGTATAATATATAATAATAATAGGCACATATCATAAGTTGTGAAGGCACATTGAAAGAGTAGTATTTTATAAGTATATAAAAAGTATTGAATAGTTTAATAATCATCTGTTTGTGTCCGATGGCAGCGTGAAAAGCAAAAGTCTTGGAGTTAATAAATAGAAAAAATAAGTTTGGATTTTTGTGTTTTGAATAAAATGGTTGTTGTTTTTGGTGGTGAAACTATCTGTATTTATTCAATGGTATTTCTAGTCGATGGTTTATTGAATTTGAATTTTAGTTTGTTTTTAATTCATGTACATTAATCCTTTATTTATTAAGATTATTACTAGCATAAGTTTAATGCATGTGATGTGGCTGTGCTTTTCTTAAAATAAATAAATTTCCCTGTGGTAAAACAATGAAAAATAAACAGACTCCATAAATCTATATTAGCATTCAAGTCTTATCTCATAGAAAGATAACATAAGAGACTTCAAACTAGCGGCGTTTAGTTTCATTATATTGGATAGCCAGTAAGGAAATTTTTATCTTTTTTTTTTTGATCATAAATACACATACAGATTAATTCTAGAGATGATTAACAAATAATCATTTTAAAAAAAAGTATTTTCTTGCACAATAATAATGACGTAAACAAAATGATTATAATATTACCTTCAATGCGTAAGTTTCGCCATTGAACATATTAAGCCAATCCTCAATCCTCATAAAATAAATGTCATAGGTATTATAAACCATCTACTAGTTTCGCCACCAAGAACAAACTTAACAAAAAAACTCGAAAAATCACTTACCGTGTCGTAAATCCTTCATAATTCTGTTTCGAATCTTCCTGTGGTCTAAAACTCGAGAACGTTGGACTCTGAACCGTATACTGTTTCTCGTCTCTAAGCTGGTTATAGCCAGAATTCTGACTGTACGATGTCTGGTTCAGAGATGAATGGTTCAAAGTTGATTGGTTCAAAGTTGATTGATTCAAAGTTGACTGGTTCAAAGGTGTCAAATTGTTGAAGTTATCCGGCCTTGCAGGTACTGTCGGACTTTTAGGGGTGGTATATCCGTATCCGGGTGAAACAGGGCTCTTCGCAGTTTGCCCGGGCGTTCCGTGTATTGACTGGTTGAGGTGGGAAATGTGTGTGCTTATGTTGGTAGTGTTGAGTGTCGTTTGTGTTGTATTGTGCGGGGAGTAGGTGCTGTTGGGGCTGTAGGTTGTGTTCGCGAAACTGCTGTTTGGGGTTTTGAATCTGTGGATAAATAATTATTAATGTACTTTTTTGTAGGAGTATTGTATTGGAAATTTGTTTATTGAAACAGTATTGCCTGTAGACAATACCCATGTGTTAAATGAAGACAATCAACGCCCAGCGCGTTCAGTGTAACAATGCCTTAAGGATGGTGTTGCGGCTGCCGAAGCACTGCAGCGCGTCGGGCATGTTATTTTGACGTTCAAAAGTGGTGATTCTTTTGTATAAATTATCTTTGATCATATCCACAACATATATTTTCTCACCGATGCTGCGACGCGTCACTGTTATACCCCAGCTGCACATCTGTGTCGGTTTCGTCTCCGGACGTCTCTCCGGCGCGAATCTTGTACTTCGCTTGTCTGATGGCTGTGAGCCGACCGCGAGCTTCCTCTAGCTCTTTTTCAATGCGAAGGACTTCGGATCTGGTGAGAGAAAAATTAGGTTAGTTATGTTACGGATAAATGATTGATGTAAGTAGGTTTCTATAAACACTTTTACACTTCAATCTTATTATTTTTATACTAGATGAGGTCGGCTTTTCCTATGACTACTCTGAGAAGAAAGTTCAAAAGAAAGTGTAGACAATTTTGGTCAGATCAAGTGAAAACCATGTAGATCCATTTTTCTTCCTAATTTTTCACCAAGCAAAAATCTACTGCATTCTGCATACAGCATAAAAATAATTGTCTACTGGAAAATGGTTAGGTTTGAACTGTACTATGCAATGTAGCTTACGTTAAAGACTGCTTTTACATCTGTATAGAACGGTTAGGGAGACGGATTTAAAACTTAGTAACACAACTTAGAAAATTGATCCGGTAATGATGCGCTCAAAAATTGACACATATAATGTCTAGTGGTCGCAATCGCTACTGCTGAGCATGAGGTCCTGGGTTCGATTCCCAGGTCGGGCAACGTGTTATTGGGTTTTTCTATCTGGAATTTCTCAGTAGCAGCCCAGAGTCTGGTTTTGTGCCCGGTAGATGGCAATAGGCTCGCCCCCTATTACATGGGACTTAAACATAACTGGCGAAATGTGGGTGTACTATGGGTACACCTCTGCCCAAACCCTTCGGGGAAACAAGGCGTGATGTTATGTTATATTACAAAAAAAAACCGTGTGAAGGGAAGAATAATTATTTGAATCTCGGCTTGCTGACGGATCTTATTTGACACCTGGTATGAACAAAGTCAGTGTGCATGTGGACTGGGTAGAGAAGGGGGAAGACATATGTCTTGGAAATATCCGTCTTGATTTTTTTTTTTGGGTGGGAAATCATCAAATTACTTCTCCCGCTCTGGGTGGAGCGGGAGGGCGTGTCAGACTTTTAAAAACCCATCCGTGTTCCTTCAGTTGCCTGTGCCAGGGCCACGGTTTTCTCTTTAGAATTACCCGCGACCCTGAGGCGTCGGCCCTATCGGACCCCGTCATTTTGTGCTGACATCTCTTTGAGGCGCGCGTGGAACACAACGCGCCGTCGACCCGGGCCTGGTCCTTACCGGACGGCGAGCTACCAGTTGCTCGCCGTCCGCAAGCCCGCGCCTACGGTGGCCGGGAATCTGCAGGCGACTCCTGACGCCCAGGGCGTTTCCTGCGGCGGCTAGTGGGGGCGTGAGGGCGCAAGGCTCTCTCCCTCACGCGCTCCACATCCTCCATCGCGAGCATTACTGCTTCGCAGAAGGAAGTGACGGCTTTCCATTCCCTCTCGCTCCATACCATGGCCTGGACCAGGGCCGGACGCGAGAGATTGCCGCCACCAATCGCCTCCGCGAGGACACTGCGGTGCTCCGCCCAAGCTGGGCATACCTCCACCGTATGCTCCACCGTGTCCTCCGGGCGATCCAAACAATTGTGATGGAAATATCCGTCTGGACTCTTAGACGCGAGGCTGTCTTTTTGTTTTTTTGTAAGTATACTTACATGGTTTGGTCATGTTGAGTGGATGAATGAAAGGAGACTAACAAAAGGGACAAGGCAGATATGAGTGCAAACGCTCGGAGCGGACACCCTAGGTGGACACATAGTGACCTTATTGTTGATGTTCTTCAGAAAGGTCAGGTGCGTAGAACTCGCAACCGGCGCGCGTGTATGACCAGATGTATGAACGTAAACGAGGCAGTTAGAGTATGTAAGGATCGTAGCAGGTGGCGTTCTGTGGTTTCTGCCTGCCTCCATGGGAAGAAGGCGTGAGTTTATGTATGTATTTGTATTGAGTGTTTCACGAAGTGTGTCCCAACAAACATAATAGTTAGGTTGCCCACCTGGCGTCTATCTCCTGCGCGATGCCGCCCACCATGCGCCTGTTCAGCACCAGACTGCGCTCCTCCTCCGTGGTGATGTATGTATGTGTATGTCTGTTAGGTTGCCCACCTGGCGTCTATCTCCTGCGCGATGCCGCCCACCATGCGCCTGTTCAGCACCAGACTGCGCTCCTCCTCCGTGGTGATGTATGTATGTGTATGTCTGTTAGGTTGCCCACCTGGCGTCTATCTCCTGCGCGATGCCGCCCACCATGCGCCTGTTCAGCACCAGACTGCGCTCCTCCTCCGTGGTGATGTATGTATGTGTATGTCTGTTAGGTTGCCCACCTGGCGTCTATCTCCTGCGCGATGCCGCCCACCATGCGCCTGTTCAGCACCAGACTGCGCTCCTCCTCCGTGGTGATGTATGTATGTGTATGTCTGTTAGGTTGCCCACCTGGCGTCTATCTCCTGCGCGATGCCGCCCACCATGCGCCTGTTCAGCACCAGACTGCGCTCCTCCTCCGTGGTGATGTATGTATGTGTATGTCTGTTAGGTTGCCCACCTGGCGTCTATCTCCTGCGCGATGCCGCCCACCATGCGCCTGTTCAGCACCAGACTGCGCTCCTCCTCCGTGGTGATGGCGTCGCGTGCTGCGCGCACGAGGTTGTCGGTGGAGCGGATCACTTCGGCGCCGGCCGACTGCAGGCGCCGGGTCGACTCGGATGACGGGTCGGCTTTCACCTGGGAGATGACGGAATGATACATACACATCGAAGATGCAACTGTGGTGCAAGGATCTTTGGGCGCGTGATAATAATCGGAACTATCTTGTTTTTTGGGTGCCGTACCCAAAGAATGCCAAGGGACCCTATTACTAAGCATCCGCTGTCCGTCCGTCTGTCTGTCAGCAGGCTGTATCTCATGAACAGTAATAGCTGTTCAGCTGTTCGACTATTTGAAATTAACTTTTCTAATTATCTTTTTGAAAACATGGACAGGCGGTTGCAAGTTGACGCGGTTTACACAGATTTCAAAAAAGCTTATGACAAGGTCAACCATGAAATGCTACTGTATAAGATTGCGTATAAAGGTATACGAGGAAATTGGCTTCGCTGGTTATTATACTATATAAAAAATAGAACAAAAAATGTTGTCGTGAATGGTCATCAGTCTGATGCAGTGCGTATAACGTCGGGTGTTCCACAAGGTTCAATCTTGGGACCACTATTATTTATTCTATGTATAAATGACATTGAACAAATGCTTTAAAATACTAAGCTTCTTATATACGCTGATGATCTAAAAGCGTATAGGTTTATACGGACTGTAGGGGATTGTCGACTGTTCCAACAAGATCTGGACAGTCTCACTGACTACTGTCTAAACAATAAACTACACCTTGTCATTCTCAATGTCATTGTCATTCTTGACATTCTCAAGTGCAATTGCATCAAATTCACAAAGAATAAAGTAGGTAGTTATTTACTTTAAATACTCGTTGCACGACACAACACTCAGTAATGTATCTACTGTGAGAAATCTCTGTGTGTTAATCGTTGATAAGTTGTCAATAAACCAAAATGTAGGAAACATTATTACTAATTAACTATTAATATTATTTAATATTAATAGTAATTTTGTTAATATTGATATTTTTGTATGCTCAAAATCGAAATTTAAATGTAATGTCATGAAAATTATTATTAACCAATAACGTTAAGAATAGCTAGTCTAGATTTGATTGCTTATTTGTTTTTAGTGTTAGTTATTAATCAGTTCCCAATCAATCAACCAATTTGAATGATGTTTTTCATTATTATTAATGGGATGTAATTTTTTATCAGTTATTTATTACCTATCTAGTAGAACGCATTATCATATTTTCTTTTGTAAATATGCGGATAATGTAGTGGTCTGCAATATTGTTAATATTTTGTTTTATCTTTTCATTGTTCCAACACATATTGTAACTGTTTATTGTCCCTGAATTGATTATTAATAAAATAAAAAAATTTGAATCCTTTAATTTTTTTTTTTTTTCAATTTGTTTTTCTTATTCCATTGAATGTCAGTTGATTTTATTTATTGTATTTTATGTGGTTATTATTAATGTATGTTTGGCAATTTACCTAAAATACTTTGTGATTCCAAAACTTCGTGTACGAGTCCGACTCGCATTTTATCGCTTTTTTCATTCAACTTTACAAATGTTTACCAACAATGTCATTTAAGCGCCAAAATATCCTTAAACGTTATTGGGCGTTTAAATTACATTGTGGCACTGTAAATTATGCGTTCCATACTAATATCAACTTTATTGATATGTTTATAAGCTTCATATTTGCATAAAATGCTTACTAAATCTATGTTAAAAAAACTCAAAGTATTTATTTCAAATAAACCAATATTTGGCATTTTTGAATTGTCAAGGGGTCGGTCATTCAGAAAGATGAAGCTAGTTGCCCATTCCAAAGTGTAGTAGGTACGTATGGAGAAAAACGAGCAAGAAACTCCATGGACACTCTATTAAATCAAAATATTGTTACAAAATTTTGGTTATACGAAAAATCTAAGCACGCTTTATCAATACGCTTTAGCAATATCTTTATCAAGGCTAGGTATGCCATACCTTGCAAGCCACCAACAACTGCGCCGTGGAAGACGCCACCTGCCTCGCGCTAGATATGAGCCTCTCCTCCGAGCCTGCTCCCTGGACTAAGGCGTTGGCAGCTTCCACCAAGGAGTGGGCTGCAGCGGCCACCAGCCTGGCTGCGGAGATCAGACCCTCGGACCACTGCCCGTCGTCTGACGATGAGGTGGGGCGGCGGGCTACTTTGCCCTGGAAAATTAAAAAGGTAAGGTTAAAACATAAACAGGTTGACATTGACATACTAATCCTAATAAGGGATGAAAGCACTTATTATATTAGATACAAATAACCGTTTTTGAAAAAGATATACAACTTGTTCCTTTAGATATTTCGAACAATTATATTAGTTATTTTTCAATTAATATGTTTTTCTCGATTACATTTTTCATACAAAATTCACATGATTATTTATGTAAAACAACATTACGTTAAATATTAAAGGCGCATTTTATAAGCTTTAAATATTAATGATTGGTTTGTATGGAAATGAGTAACTCGTACTTAGCAATGAAACTTAGATACACACATCGAGAGTCTAGTGTTAGAATTTTGTAATTGTGAGGTAAAAAAAAACCAATTCTTTAGCATGGTCTCGTGATTACCCCGGACTGGGTCATCACGACGTTTCCAAACATATCTTATAAATATGAGTACTACATTAACAGACTATTTACAGCTGCGACAAGCCTCCTCTCTGTGAGAGGGAGAGGGCCGTAACCCACCACGCAGTCCCAGTGCGAGGTGCTGGTTTCCTCAAGATGATTTCCTACACCGTTTCGAGAGTTGTGGTGATGAAATAATTTACACAAAGTAAAGCACCTGCCTGGGTTTGAACCTACGACCTACAACTCGCAAGTCGCGACCGTTACGACTGGGCCTGCTCTGCAATATGACTAGTAATTGCATGGAATGTTAAATAACACATAACATCACGCCTGTAATCCCAGAAGGGTTAGGCAGAGGTGTACCTCCAACACTTTCAATTTTCGCCAGTTATGCTTATGCACCATGTAAACCAACAAACGGGCACAAATCCAGACTCCCGGCTGCTACTGAGAAATTCTAGATAGAAAAACCCAATAACACTTTTCCCGACCTGGGCATCAAAACCAGGACCTCATGCTCAGCAGTAGCTCTTGTGACCACTAGACCAACGAGGCAGGCCAAAAAAAAACAAGTCTAAATTTTCACAATCTTCGTCAGAACAAACGTTGAACATACCTGGTCTATAAGCTCCCTCTGTGCCGCAGACGCTGCCCTGACCAGAGCTGACGTAGCCGTGATGATGGACTTAGCCGCCTCCAGGATCATCTCGTCGAAGTTCAGGCTCTCATCAGCTTCCTGCAGGCAGGGGGAGGTATGTTGTGATTGGCTTGATATGGTGATGATATAGTGGTAGTACATATAATATGGAATGATAGAAGTACATAATACAAATAGTGACATAGATTTACAGAAAGTAAAAAGACCCACATTATAGCCGTCACCTACGATTCTGTACATCACATTAAGATTAATAATACATTGAGTAAAGATTTTTGCCCGGAAAAGACTTTTAATTTGGTGAGAAATCGCTGTTTACGGTAGCGTGTAATGTAACGCACGTTAATGATAGTGCTTAAAGATGCATGTAGTACAACTTATACTGGAAACATTAAAACTGGTTTTCGTAAAAGAACTACACTAATAGTTGGAAATTTGACCTCTAATAACCAAAAGGTCCTAAGGTATATTTCAGTACAAATAAAAGAAAACATAGTAACGGGAAGAATAAGTGACTCTCGGCTTCGTTAAGAGTTTTTTACATCTGCTAGATTAATAATATGTAAAAACTCAACATCACGTACAGGGTGTCAAATATCCATCACCAAACTTAAATCTAGGAAGCGATATTAATTTTTTGGATGAATAACGGCCTATTTACAGTCTCCGTAATCCAGTGGATTCATAGTCCAGTATAAAAAAATTGTCATAATGAAGACATGTGAGCTTGAATTGACGATGGGTCTTATTACAACCTGCATTAAGGTTAGAATAATAGAAAAAGTTCATAAGATATACAGTAACACCGAGATAAAGTAATCTGCACCCTAATTGCGTAACGACTAATCTGTTGTATTTTGACAGTTCAACAACATTCATTGCGTTATTTACAATTTTGAGCAGAATTTTTTATCGAACATATGAAGTAATGGATTAGCAATCTGTTTCAAAACGATTCCGATTGATTGTCTATTACGCAATTCGAGTACTGTTCAGACAATTACATACACATTATAATTAAATACACGGCTTATCCCGATTATTGTTACGTTTTGAATTTTTGAGTTCATCATAATTTTTTTTCTGTATTTAATGATCCGTAATTTTGATGGATTAATATACAGTTCGATATAAATTGTATTTATTATCTGTTTTTGTTTGAAAATTAGACTATCCATTTAAATTCAGGTGTCTTAACAGAAACAACAAAAAGTGATCATATAATGTTTAAAAAAACGAGCACAGAAGGAAAAATTAAAGACAGACAAACACAGAGATAAAATACATTTTCCAAATCTTCACAATTTCTTCGTTGCCGCCGACGTTCAGTAGTTAGTACCGGCATCGATGTGTAATATGTTTGATTCCTGGGTGATACTAACGATACAACCAAGAATATCAAACATATCTCAACGACACGCGGTAGGCTTCAAGCAGACATGTTCTTCTTCGTGTTCTTCTGGGTGTAATTCTTCTTTTCGGTTTCGCTGGGTTCCCACGGATTTTGTTGATATATTGTAAAAAAATATATAGAGAATAGTAATATTTAATAATGTGGCCTATAAGTGATATCTGTACCTTGCAATAAAAAATAACCAGAGTTATTCAACGTTATCTTATTTGCAAACACAGGATTTAGGAGGAGGCGTTTTGTATAAAACTCGCAATTTCATGTATCACTTAAACGAAATACTTCACAAGAAAGACATATTTACAAATACACAGAATTAGATACACATACAAAGTAACAAAAAAATGAAACTTATCGACTAAGGGCGATAGTTTGACACATCTATCTCTAAAATAGTATATTAATCTACTGATAAATTGGACTGCATTCAGTTATGGCCTGAATACGACTTGCATGCGCAATCAACTAGTGAGGCATCCATACGGTAGCAGAATGTTTGCACGGAATATCGTTTTGCGGTCTTCTCAATATGCTTGCTTGTGCAAGTAAGCGTTTAGCCAGGAATACAGGGATAGTTGGCGGAAGCGATTGACTGCATGCGGGGCGCCCCACAAACAAACAAAAAAGAAACATAATAGTGATGATGACTAACATTAAAATTGTAATGTCAAAGAAGGCATAGTAAAAACGAGATGATCGAAAAAAACTTTTAAATCGATGTAACAAAACGGCTACACGCCTACAAGTTTATGGAGGGGATTATTCCTGTCCGTATCGCGCGGTACGGACATTGTATGACGCTAGTATGAAGTGGTATGAAGCGCTAGTTGTTTGTTTTTTAATATTAGTCATCATACCAATTGTAACAGCTAACGTGTCAGACCCTCCCCTACTCAGTCCCCCCACTTACCTGAACTTTAACACTCTTCCTAGGTCTGAGAGACTCTAGCTTCTTAGCGGCTGCGTCGATGGAGGCTGCGGCGCCCAGGAGTTCATTCTCAGCTATCACTGTGGGGTCGTCCGGGTCTACCCAGTCAGAGCCTACAGAAATAAATATGTATTATGAGTTTGTTTTAACAAATAAAGCACGTTTCATAAACATTATTTTACTGCATTCGTCGCTGAAGTTGAAGGCAGAAGTGTACAGTACATTCATATCTTGCTAGTTATCCCCAAATCTAAAATCTGGGCTGCTACAGAGAAACTCAACTCTTTGCCCGACCTGGGAATTGAACCAAGGACTCGGATTCATTCAGCTTGCGACAACTTTACCAAAGAGGCACTTATATTATAAATGCGAACGTGTTTGTTGGTTTGTTGTTCTTTCACGCTGCAACGAAGCAACGGTTAAACGTGATTTTTGCATAGAGATTTTAGTTTTGAAAAATGGACGGTTCCTTCAAAAATCTTCATGCGAGTGACCACTAGCTTAAGTGCTTAGGTACACAACGAGTTTTTTTTTATATTCCATAACTCTAGGGTTATATTCAATCAGTAAAATAATACAAAATGTCCTAGAGTTTGTGGTCCAAAAGTGCACAGTTTCGAATATATCATCCATCAAAAGATGTGTGTAGGTCTAAGTTTAATGTATAAATACGACTAATTCATTTACATTCAAACCAAATTTGGGAAAATATACATTAAAATGTATGGTATAGAACTTAAAACTAAAATGGGAGCATAAATGTATAACCAACAACATTTTCCACATAATACAGTACAATACATTCATATTTAAAACTAAGGAAATGCGTCGTCATAATCCACGCAGGGGTGTTTTACATTAATAATGAAAAAATTAAAACAAAAAAAAAGATAATTTAAATATAATTCATATGCCAGTTGATGCTTTTATATTGTCTCGTCTCATTCATACCCTAGAGTTATGGGATAAATTTATTTCTCGTTTTTTGAGGAAAGCACGGCTTCGGTCGATGTGGTAGCACTTGGTTGCGGCTTATGTCCAGCAGTGGACGTCTTTTTGCTGAAATGCATTATGATTATGTTGTTGTCGACATTTTTCTGACCTTTGAGCAGCTCAGCAGTGGCGATAATATCAGCAGTCGTGTGCGCCACGTGCCGGGACAAGTCAGGCAGCTGATGGCGCGCCGTGACGTCACCGCTGCAGGCCGCGAGGACTCCCTGCAGCAGCGCGCGGTAGGCCTGCGCGGCCGCCAGGCCTGCCTCTAGCGTGCGGCTGTGGAGCTCTGATGATTCCGCTGAATGGGCTGCTCCCTAGAAAAAGAAGATCTTGGGTAACTTTATGTAGTTGTTTTTTTTTATTAAACTTAAAAAGAGACTGTGATCTCTGAGTTGATTTCGGTCTGTCTTCTCAGAGAAGTCGGATCTAATCTAGTTTGAAAACATAATTTATTTTTGGAGCGTGAAAGTTTTTTTACAAACATTGTGGAATAAATAAAAATTAACACAATGTTAATACACAGACAGGAACTTTACTTTGTGGTATAATTTCATCACCACTGCTCTCAAAACGGTGAAAGGAAACATCGTGAGGAAACCAGCATGTCCTACCAAAAGGTTGAAGATATTATGTGACATCTAGCACCCCGCCCTGGGCCCGCGTGGTGGGTTCCGGCCCAGCTGTGGGGACTTTATAGGCTGATTATTGCTATCTATTTATCCACTATTGCCGCGACATGTATAGTCGACCTAAATCGTAGAAAATGTGCAACTTCGTGGAGTCTCTATCATTCATACTTGTGTGATAGTCTCTTTATAAAACTAGAGTGATTTGTATGCCTGGGGTCCTGTACATACCTTGCACACCACCAGCAGGTCCACGACCGTCTTGCGGCCCAGGTTGGCGGCGGCAGTGAGCTGGTCCTGCTTGTTGGCGTTGCCCGCGGACACGGCGCGCGCGGTGGCCACGGTCATCTGGCGGGTCACGCGGATCAGCTCCTCGGGAGTGGCCGAGGACTTGGGGGCCGAGGGCGACATGAGGACCTGGATGGGGAAATAACTTAACTATAGCATTACACACACTAGTATTCTCCTATGGGTAAGGTAGAGAACGCATTACAACAAATTAAGACCCTTGAGATGTCAATACAAGAACATTCTACATTCGGGTTATTGAAAACAGCACTGTTAAGGAAAAATATTATGACAACGGGACCTGTTATTTATTTCAGAATTACCTCATGGTTTTAAACATTATTCTGTAAACATTTTTAAATCTAAGGTTTTAGGCAAATGATAATACTCAGTGAAAGACTTTCTCAACCATATGAGTTTATCCAGATTATGATAGTCACTATAATTTCTGTTTTCTTTCGTTGACACTATTTTGCTTGTAATTATATTTTAATGTATGTAATAGTTAGCAAGGTAGACGGTCGCTGATCTCAATAATTCATAAACAACATCAAACCTGCATTCATAGCAAATGAAGTTCTGATTCTGATTCTAATTCCCATGTAACAGGACAAGCTTATTGCAATCACATATATGTCATGCTACAAAAACAATACAAATTAAAAACCCCATGAAACTTTGGGGATAAAAGGTGGATTGAATTGTAAATCATTTGTGCGCTTACTCTTATTTAAATTTAATTAATCACAATTTAATTTTGGGATTTTATCTATTTAGATTGTTAATTAGTTTATAATTTAAATGTTTTGAGTGTAAAAGTATCAACTAGATTTGTCTGAAATAAATTAAATTCTTACCTCAATTTCCTGTGAGATAGCTTCAATGGTAGACTCCAGCGCCCTCGTGCCGCGTGTATGTTCATCCTCAACAGCCTTCACGGTCTTCAGCAGAGATGTCACGTTGGTCACCATCACCTAACGAAGACATACTGTTAGTGAGAGTACTGCTAGGGATTGGTGGTTCTCTGATCAATGTTATAGGACCGATGTTCCAAAATCCTGGTTGATGGTTGGCAAAACGGCCCAATTCATTGATATGCTGCTATTAAAAATGTCCAGCGTTCACAGATATGCGTTACAAAAACAAAGCTGAAATATCTGAGCAGCACCTGGGCCTGTACTTTTCGTGAAAAGGCAGAGTTGGTTCTAGTAACAGAATTTTAAAAGTTTTACATTGCAACAACTTTTATATAACATGACCTAAATATTCAAAAATGTTTATCATGTACTTATGCCAAATGCCCATCTTCTCATCGGTGAAAAATAATATTGTTTTTATTTCATAAAAAAGGGGGTGTTAAAACTTTATTAGTAGTCTGCCTGTATTTTCTTTACCTCCTAAAAGAATGAACGAACCAATTTCAACAAGGTTTTTGGGTTTTGAAGCTGGTGTCTTATAGATCTTATATTGACTGTTCATAAAACATTGATCAGAAAAATACCAGAACATCCCAATTTAAATACCAGTAATTATTAAAAAAACAATAATGTTTTAATAAAATTAAACTAAAAACATGAATTTAAAGCTTTGGGTTGCCAACTAGAAATTAGGATTTTTTAATACAAAAAAAATGAAAACCCGTTAGCTAAACGACATAAGCGCCATGCTATAGCTGTAACCCATAAGCTTTCAAAAAAACACCATAAATATATAAGAAAATAATCTTTAAAAAATACATACATAATTTATATAAGGAAAGGACCAGAAAAGCGTAGCGCAGCGTAATTTATGCCGCTCATAATGAGCTACCGAAATTACACCGCTCAAATTCAGTCTCGAAAAAACATCGGCTTATTTTGAGCGGAGTATTGTACGCCCTGATCCCAACCTTTTCATAGATATTTGTTTGTCAATATTGGACCGTATGGCAGCTGATATGAAAGCTTGTGGTTTGTGTTATAGACAGATGACAAGCGGGAGTCCTCTTGAACCGGGCACCATGAGATGATGGCTACCATGACATGATTCTTAAGGGAAATGTGTTTAGGCGACGACTTCTTCGAAAACGACCTAAGGAGAAAAGGCATACAAACATACAAAATTGAACAGTCGAATTTAATCGAAAAATTACTCCTTCCTTTATAGTTTAATTAACAACAACTAACTAGGTCCATTCAAAACTCGATCAAGTTTTCAATCGTCAGTTATCTTTCACCTGAAAAATAAATATGGCGGTTTGACTAATTATTTTCTATACAAACCGACATATTTATTTCTCAGATAAAACTTTTTTGAAGACAGAAAAATCAGCCATCAATTTAAGTAACTCGTAATATTAAATATTGTTTAAGTTATTCTTGTCACACTCCTGGGCAGAAGCTTCACTATTTATTATATATCAATCGCCTCAATTATAGCTTGAGAATATTTCAACTTCTTTTAAGGCTCAAAAATGCAGCTGTTTCCTGAGGACTTCAAAATTTAATGCTAGGAAAATGAAAAAAGTACAGCCTTTTCCAAACTATTTTGGAGTCGGCTCTAGTATAACCGGATGCATTTACAGACATTGTCAATATGTAGTTCTGAAACTAATAGATGTACAAGCTAGGACACTGGTCAGGGTCATGCCACACTGAGACATAAAGCTAAACACATTTCGAACAAGTGTGACAATGAGAATGACGGAAGCAAGTTAGTTTGTGTGGCGGCCGGTTTTTGCAGGTATTCATTTCCTTTAACATAATCAGCGTATGTTCCCACTGCTGGGACACAGGCTTCCTCTCTGTGAGAGAGAAGGCGTTATTCACCACACATACAAAGTGCGGGGCGGGGTGGATACTTCAGTTAAAATCATCCATTTTGCACGAATTCGTGAAAATTGGTATAATAAAACAGATTTTTGAAAGGTAATACTTTGACTTAAGATTTGGAAGTCGTTTTTATTGGCAAAATATTTTTTTCTGATGACAATAGCCTTTTAAGTATTTATTAACAGAAGCAACTTAGTATTGTGCAAAGAAAAATGTGATAATGTGAAGCAGATCAGCTGTTAAATGACCTACTTTATTTGTTTGAAGATGGTATTTCGATGATAAGTTTCCACGTAATTTTTAATGATAACATGTCTTCGCATCCCTGAACCAAAAGACCAAAAAAACACAATATAAAAGCTTAACAACAGCGTGCAAAATAAGATCACAGTGCATAACCGACCGCCACACGACAATGACTTGAGAACCAATGAGAAGCCTCCACACCATGCTCGACGTGCGCAGTAGCGATCAAATTCAAGTATTTCTGACCGATTCATCGTCGTTCTTCGTTATTGCCTCTGTCTCCTTAAACCGATCATTCCTGATCTCGTTTAACATCCGTAGTTGCTCCTCCATCCTTGAATTTGGCCTTGAACGAGACTGACTACGCATTAGAGTACGAATCCTCTCTATATCTTCATAATTTTCAGTCTTATTAAGTATATTTTCGTAGACATTCCACCAGTTGTCAATTGAGCCGAATTGTTGTTCGCGACTTTTGAGTACGTCTTCGTAAATTGTCCACCAATTGTTTGCGTAGTACTGGAGAGGGTAGGTGCGTGTTAGGTCTAAAATTTCGAGGGTATTTTGCGAATTTTCTGGGTTCGATCTTGTTGATTTTATTGTATCGGTATTGTAAGTAATATGGTGGTTTATGTTCCGGTGTAAACTATTTGTTGAGTACACATTTGTAGTGGTAACTTTTTTGTTAAAATCTTGGCGATTTTCTGGGATAATGTTTTCTTTGTCCTTCGAGTCTTTTTTATATTTTCTGATAATTTCTTTGTAATATCTTTCGAGTAGGCACAGTTCTTCGTAAGTATATTGGCTTGTGTCAATTTGGGAGTAGATGTTCAGTATTTCTTGAATGTCGACTTTTTTTCTGCGCTCGATTTTAATGTTCGAAAGAGCTTTCAGCTGTTCGATTAGAGGATCAAAACCTTTATAGATGAAGTCTTTTTTGGCAAATTCGATGAGTTTTAAAACCATATCTTCGTACTTTTTGTTATATTCCAAATCTTGGTTAACGGCTTTAGACTTGTCGACTTCTTCAATAAAATTCTGTAGCGTATGTTTTTCATTTTCAAATCTATCGAGTTGAGTTTGAAATTCGCCCAAAACTAATTCATGTCCGCTGAATCGCTCCAACTCTCGTCTAGTTTCATCCATTTTTTCCAGATTTCTCTTGGCTAGCGCTTTCCACCATTCCGTATCATCCTTGAACATATTCCAGAACTCCATTCTGACTTTTTTCGTCATTGTGTTGACGTCAGAAACGTCTTTCGTCACAGTTTTCGTCTCTGGTTTGACAAGGATCTCTATTGATTCCTCTTTCTGCCTCTCTTGTGGGCTAAGCATTTGTTTGATAGCATCTGTCGCTTCAGGAGATGTTGTCTGAATATCTAAGCTTACTGGTCTGACCTTTTTAAGTGTAAAAACAGGACTTTTAAGTTTAACATCTTCTAACTTAGCCTTTTTATGAGCCACAGTTTCGATGTTGACTTCAGTTTTGACGTTAATGTCTATTTCAGTGTCAATGTTCTCGATAACAGCTGATAATCGTTTCATTTCTGTATCCAAATCATTGTTTGCTTTAATTCTTTGAATCTTGTCTATTTTACGTTTATTTTCGACTCTATCGCCAATATCTTGTACAAGATCTGCCAGTTTCTTAACTTCGCCTAAGAGTATGTTTTCGCCGTATTTAAGTACCCTCCAATCCATATCTAGCAAGCTATTGGTAGCAGCCAAATTATACCTTTCATTTAAATCATCATTTTTATGGCTCCTAACAGGCGGTATGGTCATCAAATTCTCAATATACGTTATGACTTCTTCGCAATTATCATGAAAGATACTCGGGGAGACGTCATCATCTTGGCTTGAGTAATCAAGGAGTTTGACTAGTTCATCTTCTTGATCTGATTGGAAGATGTCAGTTTCGGAGTCGGCTGAGTTATAGTCGCTTCGCAAGAAGGCGGAGCGCCTGTTGGGGCGAGGAATGGTGCTGGCTTTGAGGGGGAGGCTCCAACGACGAGTGGCATCCGACAGCCGCTAAGGAAAATACCAGCTCAGTCCAATATTGACAGACAAACACAATGTGGTGGTTAACCAAGAGGCGACGATATAAGGTGTATTGCCGCGTCACCATAGACAACAACACAAATGTGGAATGGAAAAGTTTTTGTATTTATTGATGTTTTTTAACGGTTTTTTGATATTACATTGTTCTAAAATTAATGCAGCACTTGCAAATGACGTGTTTCTCAAAAAAGTAAAGATTTTTTTTAAATCTTCATTGCTACAATGTATGTTTAAAGTCTCAAATGAGTCTAGAAAAGGAATGATGTAAAGTGCAAAAGTAGTGCAATTCTTCTTGGAACAGTGTAATAATGTCATTTGAGCCGCTAAATATTGCATATATATTGCGCTTGGCGAAAATCTGTGTTAAAAACAGAAAAATAAACGGTGTGGAAGACAGACTTATAGTCTTTAATTTTTTTTGTCTGTTTTCCTAAAGATTAATCCAAAATTTTGTTTTAATAACCAAATAAGAACAAATAAAACTTCTACTAAAGCGACGATTAATTACAATTTGGCGTTTTATATTTACAAACAAAAAGTGTAGAGTGCTGTGTCATATCACATAATGATCTAGGAAAGTGTTGTTTTGTGATAAAGTCCCGGCCTACCTTGGCGGCGTGCTTGAGGCGATGCATGTCGGGGTGCGCCACGTGCTTGCCGCTGGCGGCCGTGGTGGCTGCGGCCAGGTCCCGCAGGCCTGCGCCCACGTCGCGCGCCGCGTGCAGCAGCAGCACCTGGGGCTCCGGGTTGCCGGACCCCAGGGACATGGCGCCGAGCTTCACTACTTCACACAGTTGTACTGGGAAGGGAAACAAAATAACTTATACATACTTACATAAAATCACCCTTTTTACACGAGGAAAGACTTATAAAAAATTCAGAAGTAGTAGCGCTAACTGATCTTGATGTGTGCTTGTTATCCAGTCTATGCTTTATTGATATTTTTGACCATCAGGCGTATTCTCATCATAAAGGATTGGCAGGGGTTTTGGTGTAGCTAACTTACCAATGGTGTTGACAGCACTCTGGGCGGCGCTGGCCAGTTGTTCCTGTGTGCCGGCCGCTCCACCCACCAAGGTTTTGGTGTCTTCCACCAGGGTCTTCGCTGTCTTGAGGATATTCTCGCGATGGTCAGAGAATGTGTCTGTTTCTTTCTCGGACTGGAGGGTTCCTGGGGAAAAATTTGTGATATCTCTATCTTTATTTTCGCAATTTTGATGTGGTTAGTTCAATGAAATTGTTACGTTTTTCTTTTTAAATGCTATTAGAACTTGTAATCATCGGAAGATGATGATAATTTAAACAAAATTTAGTAGATTGAATAATAAAAACAAAAATGTTGTCTTAAATGATTGATACTAGGTTTTTGCGTGAAAGAGTAACAAACATCCACCCATCCTCACTAACTTCCGCGTTTATTATATTACAGTAGGATAGTATTATTTTAAGTATTAAAGTGAGTTCAAATTTGAATGGTTATAAGACTAGGGGTAGACAAAAGAAACGAGGAATGAATATTGGGAAACACAACCCCTTTCTTGTCTTATAATCTGTCATGATATGTCGTAATGAGATCACTGCTAATCGAGATGAACCTATGGAAGAAGACAAAGCTAGAGATATTGTATTGGTATGGGGGGGGGGGGGAGCAGCCGTCCAGCTAAAGTAATCACAGTTTATGTAGCCGTATTTATTTTTATTGCGTTGACTTAGAATCTGGATTTTTTTAGAGCATCAAGAAACCGTGGAACTACGTTTTTTATGTTAATTTCAACTTCCCCGCGTTCTTGAGAATAAGAGTATCGACAGACATACAGACGGACGGACAGACGGAAGTGATGCTTTGAGGGCTAATAAAATGAAGTAATTATTTATACTGTCAATATTTCTAGGATGGGCAAAGTAGTTTCTAGCTACGCCCATGGTCCACTCTAATGAATTGTGACAAGGGCAGGAATGATAACATGCGTGTAGCTCACCAGCACTAGCGAACAGTATGGTGGTGTCCAGGTCCCCGATGATGGCTGCGATGGTGGCGGCGGCGTCGATGCAGGCCTGCGTGCCGCGCGAGCCCGCCTGCAAGGCCGACAGGACTGCTATCACCTGCCGACACAATACGGAGTGTTAAGCTGACCTGCACGTCGATTCTTTAAAATCTCACCGTGAAGACTTGCTTGGAGTGAGCTGTCCCGTCTTGGTCAATCCCTAGCATCAGTGGCACTGACAGCTCACTTCACCTAAGTTTTCACGGTGAGATGGTTACAGAATAGCACTACTGTAAAACTTCGTACCGCCTCAGAATGCTATCTTCATTATTATTTTTCCCATGCTTTAATAGTTATTCGGGGCAGAGACAAATCCAACCAATCAAAGATCATAAAATTCGGTCCGGCCGTTCTTGACTTAAAACTTATCGAAAATATTATCGTATGAAAAGGTGACGACGAGTTTTCTCAATACAGAAAAAACTATGTGTTCTAAAAATGCTGAATCCCTTCCTGAGCAGTCAAGCCAGCCCTCAAATTGCTGACTTGCTATACCTCTTATGACTAGCGGTGGTACTTTCATAGAAGCAAAAAAGCCCGGCTTGCCCTAATACAATTATAATTTACAAAACCAATCGTAAGCCAATAAAAAATAAAACACCAGTCAATGAACTCGAACTCAAACATTCATGTTGTCAGAGGTAAGCGGCGATTTCGAATTTTATTATTTCTATAAATAATAAAATTTCGAAATCGCCGCTTATCTCTTGCGCACACTAGGCTAGGTTGCCAGATCTACGCAACCGTTGAACTCAATCATTCATAGGTAATAAAAAAAAAAACCGAGCTACCTCACTCTGGCGCTATTCAATGCGTTCAAAAGCGTCTTCTCGCTCACACTAGTCGCCTTATTTGACTTTCTACACCTTTCTTTGTATCGTTGTTTACATTTGCTGATATATTGCTAAGTACTTATAAGCAGATTTCTATGAAATTAAAAGCCCGGCTTTTGAGAGGCATTAACTTCGCGCGAATGCACTATCAGCGTTGACCGCGTAAGGTGAGTTGCGTACTTGCGAAAGCGAACGCACGCGATGACGCAACGCGACTCAATTTGTTATTGTTTTGAAATTTTGAAACTGATGCAAAATCTGGGGCAAATAACGTTGAAAAGATTCACTATAGGGCCTAATAAATCACAGTACCTTCTCGTTAACAATCTTGGCGGCGTCCGCGACGGCGTGCTGGTTGGCGGGGATGGCAGACAGGCGACAGTGTCCGCCCGCCTTTATTAGTTCCGACACGCCCTCGCCGAGCTCTACCACTGCCACGCGGATTCTGTGGAGGAACATCAATAGTAAGTTTAACTTGTTGAACAAAGCTGATAGCTGTTTGTCTTTTATCTTAACTAAAAGAGAGAAAACTGTTTCTTTAGCGTTCTGTTGTTAAAACTGATTTTAGATTGACCATTTTTAATAAATAAGGTGTTAAAAGGTTGCAAAGGAATTTGAACTTTGTCATGAGATTGTGTTCCCAAAACTTGATAATTATCTGAGATTCTGCAATGTCACTTTGGAGATGCTTTTCCATCTCAATGATAATAACGTACCTGTTAGCGACATCTCCGTTGGGCGTGGTGGCGGAGGCACCGACACTGTCTTGGGCGAGCTGTTCGTATTTCTGGCACATCTCGTTACCGAGCTGGACCAGGCGGCTCGCGTCTGTGGCTGACTTCGCTGTCTGTAGGAGAAGAGAACGGTTACACTCAACAAAGTTAAAAAAATAAGGACAAAAGTGAAGATTCAGAAGTTGAGTTCTGGCAAACTGCTTCAAGAATTAAGTCTGCCTGTGTAGTTTAAACAAATGAGTTGAATATAAAATGGTTTTGATTAAAACTAATAAGGATCAAGTCTTATTTTAAGTTCATGTAAATTGTTAACATTAGGTTACTATAATATATACAAAAAAAAACAATCATTTAGGAACTTTTATGACAGATTTATTTAAGTATTCTATTATTAATTTGATTACCAATAGCTAACGAGAAGTTAAAGTCAAGTGTTACATAATATTGTTTCGTAAGATCTCTTGAGACCATAGGAACATTTAACATAGAAAAAGCAATGATTATCATACCGTATAATAAGAAAATCAACGCTGTAATGTTTAAATAATCTTACCATATCAGTAGCAAGTCGTGAGATCTCCTTGGCAGCGCCGACCATCCTGGTCTGATAGTCCACGAACGAATCCGTCTCATCGTATGTCCCGATGAGTGACATTCTGTAACAAAGATATTGATTAGGTTTAGTTATTTTAAAGAGGAGGAGATAATATGAGGTCACTAGGAAGTAAGTGGCAATATTAAAGTGTTAACGAGAAACAAATCGCCAACCCGTCGTGAGCGAGCGAGGTGATCAATGCTCGTGCCTACTCTGTATGAGAAGACGCCTTTGCCCTGCAGTGAGACATTTATAGAGTCTGATACTATTATTAAAGAGAACGCGGTTCCATAAAACCACACGTCATATTCGTGAACCAGCGTCGTCAGTTTGGACTGGCCATCTCTTGACTGCCATGTTTTTTTTTTTTTTTTCTTATAGCATAAGATTCACTCACTATAGAAATCAGTCTCCCAATGAACGCTCATATAAATGGGACATCGCAATAGTTTTAACCAAGCCTAGCATAACCATAACCAACCTATAATGTTGGAGTGGAGTTGGAGTTTGTTGCCCGTTCTTCTCCATAGGTACCTACTTTCGCTTTGGAATGGGCAACTACTCGTAGCTTCATATTTCTGACTGACCGACCCCTTGACAATTCAAAAGTGCCTGTAATTGGTTTATTTGAAATAAATGCTTTGAGTTTGAGTTTTGAGTTTGTTCCCACTGCTGGTACACAGGTCTCCTCTCTATTCCACCACGCGGGCCCACCAGATAGATGTCATGTGGTCTTTGAATTTTCGGCTATAGGACATGCTGGCTTCTTCACAAATCTTCCTTCACCCTTTTGAGGGCAGATGAAATGATATACACAAAGCAAGGTGCCAGCCTAGGTTGACCTACAACTTGTAAGTCGGGGCCGTTACTACTGGACCACCATTTCTTTCGCTTAGCAGACGGATTTCGAGTCGTTAGATTACGAGTATTTTAGAAACTTTCCCAGATGGAAGTCAGTCACAAACAAATAAACAGACGCATATCGTTGGACATGACCTATATACCAGGCGCAAACTTCTTGATAATTTACTGCATGGAGTGGTCAGGGATGCCAAACATTGTTGGCATAATAGTTCCTCTTGTAAACAATTATTTTTGGTGTCTGTTATCGTGCTGTAATCGCATCCACAATGGAGAATGAATTCCTAGTTTGGGGTAAAGATTTGCTTTTTATCATTTCCACCTGGTATTTCTTAGTGCCCGATTGATGTAAATAGTAGTTCTTTCTTCGTATAAGAAGAGGTATTTGCCCCGCACTGAGACATTCTTAGGCTGAACAACATCACATCAACCACACGACCGTAATCCCAAAGAGGTAGGCAGTGGTGTAGTTAAAGACGAGCCTATATTGTCTAAGCTGTTTTTTTTAAACATCCGTTGCCGATGCAAGCACAGTCTAGCGAAATGGCCCCTAATTGACCCAACCGACACGACACCGAGCTCCGTATTCGCTCAAGGCTAATACGGAGCTCCTGACCAAACTGTCCCTTAAGTTGGCGTGTCCAAAGTGTCTATACACCCGAACTTTTGTGGGTCTTAAATACCACACTGACGCCGCGACTTAAAACTTTTGTTTACCTTTGTCATAGATGATTGTTAAACCATCGTAGTGCTAGATCCACCATCCCTAGTTCTAGATAAATATAAGATCCATTCAGACCTAACCTTGAGGCGTTTGGACTTCAAAGCGAGTAAACGTTAAAACTGTTAAAACGTCTTTACGATGTCCGTTCAGTCACTCGTCACACGACATTGAAAGGAACAGTGGAGTTTATTTAATGAGAAATTTTATAGAATTCTGCGTTTTATGGCCTACTAGGTCGATATAAGAATTTTGATGATGTATGAACGTATGTGAAGAAAATGCGATGTTCTGCTCAGTATCATGTGGAAATGCGTGAGGATGTACGATTTAACGATGAACTTTTCGGCTTTCTTTGCATTTTACTCCTTGATATATTAGCCTGACTATCAATTTGAGCAGCCCTTCGATTTTCTACTTTAGTTTATAGGAATGAAAGTCAATCAACTATTCTAACCACGCTTGGCTGTCCCTGGCACTTAACTTTAAATATGCACTAATTGACAATAGTCATACACAAAAGAAATGTCACAATTGTATCTAAGATTGTAAGGAGCAACGAAAAACTTGATTAAGTTAACGAATATTTTTTTGTAATTTTTTGGGTGAGCGAGAAGTAATTTTGACAAGTTGTTCTGGTCAAAATTACTTCTCGCTTTCGGGTCGTGTTTATTATAGAAAAAGACGGTATAACACAGTTTATCGTGTCAAAAATACCACAGCTCACAGTTATAGCCGTGGTTTTTTTCGAATTCAAAGAGAAATTGACGTCATACGATACTATCATCATAAATTATAATATGTATGGGTATTTTTCATAATATAGTCGTACTAAATTATTGGTAAAGGATTCTTAAAAGTCAGATTCTCAAATTAAAATCAATTTGTCTATTAAGTGTTACATCGGAACTTTGAATCAGATGGCAAACCACAACGATATCAAAATAACTGAATAACACTAACTTCAATTTGTCCATATTGTATGCTTGACTAAGAAACTTCAGTTAGCACAACAAGTCTCGCACAACACAGAAAACAATTTACTTCTAAATATAATAACCACTAGGTGCACTATAATTAACACAAGTACTTTCGTAAACACAATAACAGTAACAAAAAAAAATGATAAACTTTTATCCACGATCCAAAAATCCCCACTAAACACAACTTAACTAAACACTAAACAACGCTACATAAAAACAGAAAGATTTAGTCGCAGTTAAAGCTTGCCACGCAGCGAGCGACCTAACTCAACTGACTGTTATAGTAAACAGGACTTGCGTATGCGCTGACGTAGGCACATCGATAATCTAGATACAGGGCGTCTAGGCTGATTGAAACTTCCAACCTGATGAAAGTCTCTGATCTGTAAATATACTGTATTAACCTGCCTAGCATTCTTCGAAATAGTTTTTGGTCAGATTGGGTAGTAAAACTTTAAAAGTAGGGGATGTACAATGTTTTTTTTTAGGATTCTATTTAACACTCTGTCAATTAAAACTTCGTAGTTCTAAGAGTAGATATCTGTGCTAAGCTGCCGACAGACGGACATGGCGAAACTATAAAGGTTCCTTGTTGACTACAGAACTCGAAAAAGCTATGCAGACTATGAGGCACTTACTGTGCCTATATGTTGCCACCCTTGACTCGCTCGCGTATACGTATTCACATTATAACCCTTTATTGGAAATAATTACACTAGGGCGAGGTTGATATTAGGTTCGGTTAGTACTATTACATCTAGTTTATCTATTCAGGAATTCATAGTTAAAAGTGGTTATGGTATACGCAGAATACATAGTCCTTTACTGAATACAATTGAACTTATCCAACCAATTACTCAGGTCGTTAGTACAGGTATAGTTTACTGTATTATCAGAAATGATACCAAAATTATTGAAGTCAGCGAATTTTGTGTATTACGAATAATCACGGTTAAGAACAGATAACAAAGACACAACAGCACCAGTCTGACGTGTACTTTACAGACTGTCGTACTTAAAACAACACAGCAACAGCGGCTTTTACTTGTATCCAAGCAAGCTTTGCTAGCGTTTAGTGCTATTATGTAACCATCTCCACCGTGAACACGTAGGTGAAGTGAGCGGTCAGTGCCACTGAGGCTAGGGATAGTCCATGAAGGTATGACACTGACAGCTCACTCCATGCAGGTCTTCACGGTGAGATTTGTACAGATTCGACATACTGTTCCCAAGTGTGCTGTGGTCGGTCTAACTGAATGCAGCTGATTACCAGTATTTTACATGGAAACTGATGCTGCTGTGCATTGTCAAAGACCATTCCTAAATATACTGATTACATGTTTACCAGTTAAATGAACATGGAACGAAGGTACATGGAAATCCAGGTTGGATTTCACGACACAGGGAATCCTAGTGTGAGTTCCAGCAATGGAATATACATTCTTAAACAATAAATTATTCTATTCTCTTCCTATGACGTCACATAACTAACTCTACACAAAAATAATACCATCTTCAGTTAGATCATCGACAACCAAAGATTTGGCTCGATGCCAAATGCAAGTCTTATAGAACCAGAGACTACTTAAGAAATTAGCGAGCCATAATTAATTTATCAATTAATCTCTGACAGTTGAAGATCAAAAGTGAGTTGGAGTGGGGATTAAGTAAGGTATTATCCTAACTAATATTACAAATGCGAAAGCAAGTTTGTTTGTTTGCACGTTGGGTCTCTTGATAGATAAGAAATCAAATCCTTAATACCAGTAATACGGGCAAAATCATAATTAACATGTATCATCCCTAAGGTAAGTTATTTTATGGCCCTTTAGAATTATTTATGAAATAAAACTTCTAATTATTTAGCCAGTTCTTTAAAGTTATTCCTAAAAGAATGCCGTCATCTTAGAAAATGTCTGTCTCACAGAATATAAAGCCTACACGCCAAGCTCTCGGTACATGTGGGTCGTTGAGCGCATCTTAAAATAGCGCGCTTCACTGCGTTATATTTGTACTACAGCTGAGCGGTTAAGGCCAAATGAAACATCAGTATTTATAATATACGTTTATACCATCACGCTTTCTTCCTCTACAGAGATAGACAGAAGTATTTTGCACGAATAGTAAGTCCATAATTCGCCAGTTTATAAAAAAAAGTGTACCAATTTAGGTCAATACTCATATGTGCTTTGAAATTTTGGTCGAAATATCCTCCAGTCAAACTTAAATGGAGCAACTGCCTGTATATCGGACCTTCACAAGACAGTTCCCGGATAACATGATATCTAACTAAGACTGACTGTCAGACTCTTGAGCTTCTGACTTACAGTAACGATTTTCAAAGATCTAGAATAGTAAGCCGGAACCATCGGGTGTAACGTATTTTCAGGAGTCTCGGTATGAAATGGTGTGGCTGTTGCTTAGCCACAAGCCTCGTTGTGTGGCTTTTATGTGTCAAAGTGAAACGGCTTCACGTGCTTTCCGCTTTCAAACATTTATCCTGTGAGCGTTTATTTGATTTAGAGACAAGAAAACGGAACACATTTAACTGGCACACATACATAAACTCATACCTTCTTCCCATGGGGCTAGGCAGAAACCAAAGAACGCCACCTGCTATGATCCTTACATATTCCTTTTGCCACGTATACGTTCATACATCTGGTCATGCCTCTCTGAAGAACATCACCAAAAAGGTTGTGGCGGTATCTCATAGTTCATATAGTTTAGTTATCACATAGTTTAAAAAAAAAAAAAAAAACTTAGCAAAGATTTCACCCGATTCCGGCTTGACGTCGACTTACGGGACATCATATATCAATCATCATCATCATCAATCGTCGGGCAGTTGCCCGCCAGGCACGACATCCGTCTGATCGGAGTCCCTTTTCTATGGAGTACGAGTGAACCCCGTTCCTGATACCTCTCTAAGGGCACTTTATGTCCTTGTCGGCGTTTGCAGTCACATCTGCCTTGTAATACGTGCACAACTGACCTGTGCTCCGTGAGCCTGGCGATGGCCCTCTGCATGGTGTCCAGCAGCGGGCCCACGGCCCCTCGCGCCGCACTGAGCTCCCGCACGCAGGCCTGCAGCTCGCCCAGCGAGCCGCGGCACTGCGACACCTGCGCGGTCACCTTGCCGTGCATGTTCACAACTGACCTGTGCTCCGTGAGCCTGGCGATGGCCCTCTGCATGGTGTCCAGCAGCGGGCCCACGGCCCCTCGCGCCGCACTGAGCTCCCGCACGCAGGCCTGCAGCTCGCCCAGCGAGCCGCGGCACTGCGACACCTGCGCGGTCACCTTGCCGTGCATGTTCACAACTGACCTGTGCTCCGTGAGCCTGGCGATGGCCCTCTGCATGGTGTCCAGCAGCGGGCCCACGGCCCCTCGCGCCGCACTGAGCTCCCGCACGCAGGCCTGCAGCTCGCCCAGCGAGCCGCGGCACTGCGACACCTGCGCGGTCACCTTGCCGTGCATGTTCACTGCCTGTGGGACCACGAAAAAAACAATTTAAATATCAATCAACCACAGATAGACAGAAAAAACGCCAAAATTCAAGTCACACTCTCATCTCAGCGACAATCAAAGTCAGAAACTTCACAAAAATGTAGGGAAATTAGCAGATTATTTGACAGATTGAGACTGAGATCAAGGGCTCTTACACTCATATTCTAAGTCGTAACCTCAAAAGCTACTCGACTCCACAACTCTGTCGTGTCACGAGGCGTGTCTCGGAAGACCCTCAAAAGCGGTATTCATAGTCGTCAGATTAAAGATAATATGAGATTCCTCGAATGAGTCTGAGTCGATGTGATATGTCGCGAATACATCAATATTCAATAAACTCTTCAATAGACAATGAAATACGCGGGTTTTAGTGAAAACTTCTTTGTTGACTACCTCAAGGAACCCTCAAGGTAGTTGCCGACATAGTGCCTTACATTTATAATAATAATAAAATCACTTTATTGACACTAAATCCTTTGTTACAATAAGTAGTAGATGTATGTTAAAAATACAATTGATGGTAAAAAGGTGGCTGAAATGGTGAAAACCCTGCCTCCTAAACTAGGGAAAACCTGTGCCTTAGGAGACAGTGTTCTACTGTTACTTCGTGCACTAATTGTCCTTTTCATCGTTATTTGTTCTTAATGAACCTATTTAAATATATGAACGTTGCAATAAGAGAAATAATAGTAAAAGATAAAAGGAAATTTGACAATTGGTTCCTCTACTCAAACTTACTTCGACTGAGGAAATGAGGAGTAAAATTGTAATTTTGAAGTTCAAACCATAAGTGAGGTTGATTCAAGTCGAGGAAATCCTGAGGTTTTGTCTTGGAGTATGGGTCTTAGTCTGTCAACGAAGCTCGGGGCCCGTTCAAAAGTAGCTGAACTGTCAAAACAAGCGTCAAATTAAATTTTTCAAACGGACAGAAATACATCGGAAGTAGGGACAACTGTCAAAGTGTGTTGTAATCAATTCTTAGTTCGCGTTCTTAGAAACGACCGTGATTTCGAAAGAATTCGTCCTTAGAGAAAAGACTCCCCATGATCAGACTTAAAATTACGGGAATTATCCCTCAGAATTGGAGTAAAAAACACTAGAGAATCAATTGGGTTATTATATTACCAATACTTTTAAGACGTAATTTTAATGATAACAGTGACTGTTGACAGTGGAAGGAGAAATTATTTGGTGATTTGTGATGGTGGAATGAGAAATAATTTTCATGTCCATACAGTGTCAGAGGTACTTAAAAATTCAGATTCAGAGATTCATTGCGACAGCAGCAACAGTATAATATTAGTCCTTAGCTCCTGCGCTTACGCACACATTCGTTTGTTCACTTGGTAACCATGAGTAAAGCGAGCGTCGAGTCGTGAGTTAAAAATATGATAACCGTCTTTTTCATAATAAAGCCATTCGCTTTAGAAACCTATTTCAGCAATCGAATTGTTTTGTCCTTTTCTGTCAAACTTAATTTTAACTGGACAGAAAGGGACAAAACTTTCGATTATCGGGTTTATAAAGCGAATGGGGCTTTTTTCATGAATAAGACGCTAAGTCACACATTTTTGTTCACGTCTGTATGGAGTCTCTGAAATAAATAAATAATGATCATGATTGACAGCTACTCACCCTAGGGTTCCCGGCCGCAGTCTTGGTGAACATCACGAGCTGCGCATGCGTCTCCAGCACCGTGCGCGTGTGCTCCAGCAGACGTGCCTGCGTGCCGGACTCTGTGATGTTGGACGCGGCCCCGACCGCGCCCGCCACCAGGGGCGACGCGTACGACACCTGGACCAAACAAAAACGAATCAAGTTATATGATCACGCTTGCACAGGAACTGCACGTCATTTTGCCCCTGACGTGCGGTTAACATTGAACAACGATAACCTTTTTGAAAGTAAAAAATATAACTTTGGACGATTATACCGGGTGACCCGTAAGTCGACGTAAAGCCGGAGGCGGGTGATATGAATATGGAGATATGAAGAATAAAAAGTTAAATTTTGTACCAACAGAAGTTAAAAGACCGTCACGGGCAGAAGATTTTCTAGCTTTTTTTATATATAAGTGCCCGTAAGTTTTAAAATACATGGAAAAGTTTACATTTTTCTGATAAATAATGACTTGACGTATCGCCCGATTCCGGCTTGACATCGACTTACGGGTCACGCTGTATACTACGGTATACGTTAAATAAATAAATATACTAAAAGTAACTAAATATCGCAGCCGTGAGACACACACTATTGTTGTTGTTATTTTCACTTTTTATTTTGTTATTTTGTGTTTCACGAACTTCTCGTATGTCCAAATAAACATTATTCTTTCCTTTCTTTATTTCGATTGTTTTTATAGATTTAGGCCCGCTTGCACCACAAACCCTAAACACGTTTACCGCTAAACATATCAAATCTTCATACTACTGACAGAAACAAAGCCATGTTTTAAATTTGTTTAAACGATGAGTAAATAATCAAGAATTTCCAAAGCATTGCTTTTCGATAATTTATAAATACCTTTTGGTATTACAAAGACCACCAATATACATAAATAACTATAATAATAACAATAATAAACTCACGAGCTGTATGACCGCGTGTCCCAGGTTCTCGGCCTCTCCGTTGGCCGCGATGTGCAGCGGCTCCAGTCGCTCGAGCATCTCTGTGGCGCTGTTCTCTATCTGTTCCGAGTAGCCTGGTGGAGAGAAACAATTAGTTTTATAGGAAAACATAAACCCAGACCCAGAAAAGTACACAAGTTTTCAAGAAAAACTGTAAGGAAGGTCCAGATTCTTATATAAAATGTCATGTTTCGGTACTACAAACTCAATGTTATACGTGACAAAGTACAAATTCTATTGCAACTAGACATGTTTAAGGATCTTTTTACTACAAATGGTTGCAATGCAATAGAATGTAAATAATTTACTTAATAAATAGTTCATATAAATTTTACGTCTTATAAAACAAGTAGTTCTGTAACTAGGTTTAAACAAACACTTTTACAAGTCAAGAATATTTTTTAAACTAGGTGAGGTCGGCGTTTCTTATCTGACTACTCTGAGAAGAAAACCTCTTTTAAAGTCCAGACATAATGTTGGTCAGATTTAGAATTTTTCCCTACTTATTGAAGATTTCTAAGGTAAGGTGAGGTAAACCTGGGTAATAAAAAGGCTGTAAGTTTGAGACCGGATACAGAAATCTGGCCATCGCCTAGGTATGTATATTGTTTGTCTAACAAAGCGTATTTTCAAATATATCTTACCTTGGAGGGAGTTGTTCTTCCTGGGATACAGTTCCTGCCCCACCGCTTGCATGGCGGCCTGGTCGAGCTCTCTCAGCTGTTTGTTGAGCGTCTCCAACGCCGCTGAGCATTCTCTTTGACCCGGAGCTTTCTCTCTGAAAGAGGGTGTTGAGTTAGTATTCAAGTATTTGTAAGAACAATATTATTTAAAAGAATGTCCTTGGAGTTTCATGCCCTTTCTTCTCCGTAGCACAGATAATATAATACTACGTACAGATACACAATCCCATGAAAAGAAATGAGACCACCCTAAGTCTGGCTGTTTTATTTCGTCCAATTTTTCAACAGGTGGCAGCATCAGCTACTTACTAATTGCGACCTACTTTTAAAACGTTTCGTGCAATCCTTTTTTTTTATAAAGTTTAATAGTTCCGGGTTCAGAAAAACATGTTAATAGATTTATTTACATTTCTTTGTAAAGTAGTAGATAAAAGAATAAAGTTGTTTGATTTAAATTAGTAACGATAGTGGCCACTCTGATGTGTTTAAATTGAGTAAAGCGCCATATATTGCAAAGAGCCCTAAACGAAATTATTACCAGATCATCATTTTATGGGTTCGAACTGAAGTTTAAGGCTTTGTTCATGTTTTTCTTGAATATACGTGCATTATGAGTGTAAATAGATAAATCAACACTAAGCAAGAAAGTTTTGATTTTTACCAATCTTACTTCAGCCAAAATTCTGCAGTTTAAGGCTTTTTATTGATTGTTAATTTCATAATGGTTACCTTACCTATGTTTTTTTTGAGATATATGATAAATCATCTTGATGCTTTGACAGTTGAAAGAAAAAATACAAATTTTATTTGTGGTGGAAAGATAATAATAGGGATGATGACAATTATTTTTTTTCCTTTTTTTTTTGTTTCAAAATAGTGCCAACAATATTACAAAAAGTGTGAAAGCTTTTAAAGTTGCCAAGTTATAAACGTTTTTAAATAAGTGTTAGACAAGGACAGCACTATTGTAGTGACGTCACGACTATGTAACTTCATACACGCATAGCGCCGTAAATTGTCCGTACCGCGCGACAAGGACGGGAATAATCCCCTCCAAAAACTTTTAAAGCGTGTATCTTCTTCATATTTACATCGATTTAACAGATCTTTACCATTATTTCATTTTTGCTCGTGATCCGGGGCGTTGTTGATGGTTATGTTCTACTCACTTGATGTTAGTGACCAGCGCCTTGATGCTGTCGGAGACAGACTTGCTGTGCTGCGCGAGCAGCTGCCAGTGCGCGCGCTCGGCCGGCGACACGGCCAGCGAGCGAGCTGACTCCAGCATGGAGCACGAACCTGATATTATGTTTCTGTGGACAATATAGGTGGTGCAAGTCATATAACATGGATCTGGCATCCGGGTGGACAGGACACCGGTCCCAGACACAGTTGGTCAAAGGCTAGATAGAGGATGGACTTATCATATGCTTAAAACATACATACACTCACGCCTTCTCCTCAGGGGGGTAGGCAGAATCCACAGAACGCCACCTGCTACGATCCTTACCTACTCCTTTTGACTCGTTAACGTTCATACATCTGGTCATACTAGCGCGCCGGTTGCGAGTACTACGCACCTGACCTTTCTGAAGAACATCACCAATAAGGTCACTATATGTCCTCCTAGGGCTCCCCTCCCGGCGTTTCCACTCACATCTGCCTTGTAAATACCTTTTGTTAGTCTCCTTTCATTCATCCTCTCAACATGACCAAACCATCTACGCATACTCTTTAAAATTTTTGTCACTACATCTTCTTTTAAACCGCACCGTCGCCTTATCACATCATTCCTCAGCCTATCGTTCATAGTCACACCACACATGCTCCGCAAGGAACGTATTTCCACAGCATTTATTCTGCTTTCATGCTTCTTTTGCCACACTCAACATTCACTTCCATACATAAGCGTAGGCACCAGCATACCATTGTGAACGGCCAGTCGTGCATTCTTGGACATCAACTGGTTGGCCACAACTGCATGTGTGAGCACCATTCACTTTATTTCCCGAATTCACTCTCCTTTCCACATCTCCATCAATCATTCCATCGCTTGTTAACATACTCCCCAAATATACGAACTCACTAACTTGCTCCATACTCTAATCTTTTATTTTCACATCACACACCGATACATCCTCTTCTCTTTCAAACACCATGACTTTCGTCTTATTTAAATTTTTATTCATTCGTTTCATCTTAAATGCTTCATCCATCTTAGTCATCATGTCTTGCAACTGTTCTGCTGACGATGCAAGTAGAACTTGAACATCTGCATAGAGCAGGCATTTGACAGGCAACTCATTCATAGTCAATCTACGTGCATAAAAAGTTGTCTGACAGATTTGAAAGAGGCTTCAAATCTGTCAGACAACTTTTTATGCACAAGTTGAACTGCCACGGTGACGCTACACAACCCACCAACACGCCTTGAGATGCAGAACCAGTTCGTGTGCCCTATTTATCCTTACACAAGGACTAGAATCCTTGTACAAAGATTTCAGTGCCCGTACCAAGCGCCAGTCCACCCCGTACAAGAATAGTGTAAACCACAGTTCTTCCCTCCACACACTGTCATAGGCCTTCTACAAGTCAACGAAAGCACAGTAGACTTTCTAAATAGACTTTCTTGTGTTTTGCCAGATGTTTTTCGGCTATGCATATTAAGGCCCCGTGCACGAAATTAACTCAATTTGGTTAATTTTGATCACTATTTGTGAGAAAGGGAAACAGAATTTTTACATTTTTTATTTGTTAGTATAAGAGTCGAGTTCTAATTCTTGAATGTGGCGGGAAGGGATTTTGCAAATAAGTTATATAATATTGGAAAATCACCTATACCCTCAACCCCTTTTCCGAAAAAGTAACGAGCGAGTGATGTTTGGTTTCTTTTTCCACAAAACTACAAAACTTTCTGCACATAAAAAAATTATAAATAACATCATTAAATGGTCTTCTTGGAGATTGCTGAATCACATTTTTAACTTTCGTACGTATTAAAGCAGAAAAAATATATGAAATAACGTTATTTTTGGGAAACTTCTAAACAAATAAGTATTTTTTTCTATTCCTTAGAAACACTTTACAGAAATTTTAAAAATTGCTTATTAATCTTAAGTTAACCATTTAATAGAATATAATTTTTATTTTATAAATAAACAAAAACTTCATTTAGTAAATAAACGGCAAAGTGAACCATATTATCGACCGCGCAAAACAGATCTCGTCAGTAACGACCGGGCCATCCCAGCGTGAGGACGTATCACTTTGCATCGCAGGCGCGCGCGTGTTCTACGTAAACATATTCCAGAAATTGTACGCCGACTACCATATATTGATCCGGTAAGTTTTTTTTTTGTACTTTGCTTGCATGAACAACATTTTAATGTTGCATGCCTAATCTTTAAATATAAAATACCGATGTGCGTGTTTGTAATTCTTCTCATCCTAAATTACTTGACAGATCGATCTGGATCGTTCTTCTTCGTTGGACTCGGGTGACGCTGTTGTTGCAGGACAACATCAGCATCAGTTTTTTTGGTTTACTAAATTTCTAGTTTGACTTATCAATCGACTGAAAATTTTAGTGATTGAGCCCAACACTGCCTATATTTTACTGGTATTAATTTATAAATTTGTTGTAGATAATCAGTCGAAAGCAAGGAGCGCATTACCAGTGCATAACCAAAAAAAAAAGACGAAACGTGGGATTGGACCGAATCAGAAAAATTCTTTCAGAACGTAATTGTAATCATATTGCTACAGCTTCGTTTCAAGAACATGAAGTTTTTATTTTAGATCAGCGCTAGAAGTGCATAAAGAAGTATTTACGAGTACATTTTTATTTAAAATGTTGTTTATTTTATGAAATTGATGACAATGGAAGTTCTGAACAGGCAGTAATGACTGGTGATGTTGACGACTCATGTCAACTTAATCTAGGCATGGTAATTACCACAAAAAACATATAATTAGATCCATGAATGTTTTTGATCGATTGGATAAGTATTTAAAACGGCCAAGAAATGCACTTCGCTTGGTTATAAAAAAATCCTAGTACTTTGTATTAAAATGGATACAATTTGTTGCAGAATAAAGAAAATTTTCATCAAAATAGAGAGACAACATTAATGGATTTATATTCAGACGATGTCTTTGTTATTGAAACAAATAAGGTATTGTTTTGCTTTGAATTTATTATCTATTAAACATATTTATATTTACAACTAAAGTTGTACAAGAAACAACATGAGTCAGAAACAATCTTGTTTCAGGAATCACCAGATTCATCTATACCTATTAAAGGGCGACGTTTACGCAACACTTATTGCAGATGGAGACTCAAGCACTTTTAAAAATATTTTGGAAAGCAGGCCGTATTCAAATTTAATAGTTGAGAAAATAGAATGTTTCAATCACTTGATGCGGAACTATAACGGCAAAATTTTGAGTTTAATTAAAGATACGTCAGTTCCGTTGAATCATCGTAAACTTCTAAATACTGAGCATGTCAAACGATTACGTATTGCTGCAAAAGCTGCAGTAAGGTTCAGAATGGCTCAGACTTATACAATGAAGGAAAAAATATAAATCTGCAAAAAGATATTGTTAACAGTCCCAAACATACATTTGGAGATCACTCTCAGTGTGAAGGATATTATTTTGGTGATGAGAAAAAGACAGAAAAAAACCTTGTGCCTGACGTCAAAGTATTAATGCAAAAACTAATTGCAATTGCATCTACTTTAGCATTTAATGCCCGAAGTTTATTACACAATTTTAATAATAATAGAGCTGAACAGTTTAATTCCATAGTAGCTAAATACGTCGGTGGTAAACGCATTAATTATTCACTTAAAAATTCATATGCCTTGAGGTGTTATGCAGCAGTTGTTGCTTTTAATACTGGGAAACCTATAAGCCGATTTTATAAAACATTTTTTAACAGCAGTCCATCAACAGCAACCAAAAAATTTGAAGCGCTAAAATGCCGGACGAACCAAAGTAAAAAAAATAAAAACAAACCGAGACGCAGACTGATATTCAACAATAACAACATTGATTACGGTGATTCGTGCCAAAGGCCGGACATGTCAGTATTTAACGGCCAAGTCGTTGTTTCTGCAAAACCTCAAATCCCAGATAGAGCAAAGGCACGACATTGAACGGGAGACCATATTACAGGCGGAAAGCGCCTTGTGGCTGGAGCTACGAAGGTGCCTTTTGACGGCCTCAAATTTTAGCAAAGTCTGCAAGCGAAGGAACAATATAAGTTCTGCAGGTCTGGTAAAAAAATTACTATATAAATATTCAATTGACCACGTCGCAGCCATTCAACATGGCAAATCTAACGAACGAAACGCATTGGCTCAGCTGGAAAAACAAGAAACCCTTGTTTTTGAACAATGCGGTCTGTTTATCGACGATGAGCACTTTTTCCTGGGTGCAACTCCAGATGCATAGTTCGAAAATGGCATAATTAAATTAAAATGCCCCATCTCAGCTTTCGGAATGTCTCCTGATGACGCTATTAAAGCCAAAAAAAATAAGTTATGGAAAATCCAAAACAACGAAATAATAATAAATAAAAATCATGACTGGTGGTACCAAGTACAAGGCCAACTCCACATCACAAAGAAAAATTTGTGCCTTTTTGCTGTATGGACAGGGCCTGGGCAGCCGCTAAAATAAATCAAATGTATAGGGACGATAGTTTTTGGAAGACTAAGATGGAAAAAAGGCTTGTAGATTTCTACAATACATGCCTTTTACCCGAAATAGTCGATCCAAGAAAAACTCGCTCAATGCCACTGAGAGACACAACATTTTTTATTTTTGAATTTTCCTTAACTTTATATTTTATTCTTATCCAAGTCTCTCATATTTTATTGTTTTTTTTAATTATTTTAAAGATTTCATAGACAATAAGATTTTTTCAATTTGTTTGAACTGTCTAAGTTTATGCATACTACACGTATTTATGGGAAACGCTTACCTCAAATTGAATGTTTAAATGTACCTTTATCCATCTAATACCAAATTGTGCTATGTTTATGTTGATTGTGATAAATATACCAAACGAATATACACCAACATTCCAGATTTTTATTATCCGTACCTACGTTACTTAAAAATATTATTTCATCTATAGGATCAAAACTGTTTAAGCGTTCACTACGCTCGATTTTTTGGCGTGTGTGCGTAAACGTTGCACACAAACATAGCATCGCAATGAATTTGCCTAAACTTTAGAGAGTGAATTTTGTGCACGGACTCTTAAGGAGAAGATTTGGTCCATACAGCCCATTCCCTCTCCAAATCCTGCCTGCGCATCCCATATTTTCTCATCTGTCACTCTTTTCTCATCTGTTACTCTCTATGTTTACTCTGTTTATCAAAACCTTCACATCTAGTTTACCGACAATACTCAAAAGACTAATGCCGCTATAGTTTTTACACTCCTGCTGAGAGCCTTTTCCCTTATATGGTGGTACGATTACAGCCTTACGAAAATCATCCTGTAACACGGCCATATCTCTAACACATATTAAAGATTCGGCACAGCAGGCTTGCCTTGCGTCACCGCCCTTAAGCATTTCAGCAGACACTCTGTCGTCTGCAGCTTCCCGAATTTCATCCCTTTCAGCGCCCTTACAATCTCATCTATTTCTATTTCATTCGCTTCATCTACTTCTGAGCTTGGGTCTTCAAAACTGGAGTCTGCCCAGTTACCCACTCCTTGCAAACTATCCTAAGAACTAAACAAACTTTCAAAGTATCCCTTCCAGCGTTCCAAGACCTTCTTCGCTTAGTAAACATCTATCTTCTTCTCTGATAACATTCAGTCTCAATGTTCCTGTCTCTCCGCGAGCCAATCTTACCTGTTTCCAGAACAGCTTAACATTGGCGCTGAAGTTATCAGAGAACTTCCTGTTATACTTTTATTCCTTTTCATCCTTTTTCATTTTTACCATCTATTTCACATTCGTTTTAATTTCGGAGTATTTCTTCTTCACTCTTTCCAAATCATCGGTCACATTTATTGCCTCATTCATCCTGTTTTGGGCCCTACAGGCTAACACATTAAGCCAGGCCTCTTTCTTCTTCCTCACAACCTCTTTAATTTCACCATCTACCCAAGAATCATTCGTTTTACTACCACACCTTCTCTGTGCCAGACCACATACTTTTGTAGCTACTTGCAACATACTAACATAACATCACGCCTTGTTTCCCCGAAGGGTTGTGCAGAGGTGTACCTATAGTACACCCACATTTCGCCAGTTATGTTAGACTGTAATCGTTCGTATCATCAAATATTTTATCCGTCTTCACTTTTACTTCCAGTTCTTGCAGTGTTTCTACTTTTATTCTGTCTAGAGCCGTCACAGGAACTCGAACTCGGTGACGCCAATGCCTGAACAGACCATCCAATCGACATATAACCAGATAATGATCAGTCCCTACGTTAACACCCCGATATGCTCTAGTATCTGTGACTTTACTCTTTAAATCTTTCATCCGCAAGCACAAAGTCGATCATGCTTCTACTGTCTTGCCTTTATCGTATACCTGTGAACCTTTCTATGATTAAACATAGTGTTCATAACAGACAAGTTCTTTTCTACACATATATCCAGAAAATTCATTCTGCTCTCTTTCACTCTATCATCCCCAAATGCACTCAATACTTTTTCGTACCCATTCCACTTCACACCAACCCAACCATATGCTATATTTGCTTAATAAAGAGTTGAAATTAGAATTGTAGGTAAATAATGTACAATTAATTGCCTAGTTGGTTTAGTGGTCACACGAGCTACTGCAGAGCATGAGGTCCTGGGTTTGATTCTCAAGTCGGGCAAAGTGTTATTGTGTTTTTCTATCTAGAATTTCTCAGTAGCAGCCCGGAGTCTGGATGTATGCCCGGTTGATGGCAATAGGCTCGCCCCCTATTACATGGGACTTAAACATTACTGGCGAAATGCGGGTGAACTATAGGTACACCTCTGCCTAACCCTTCTGGGATTACAGGCATGATGTTATGTTATATAATGTATAAGTTGAAACCAACCTGCCACAGTCCAGTATAGCCTCCTGGTTATGCCTCGCCTGCGGTGATATCTTGGCGGGAATGGACGCGAACTCAGGCGAGTCGGCGAACTGGCACAGACTGCGCACCGCGTCCTGCAGCGGAGCTGTCGCGGACGCGCAGCGGGCACGGTTGGTCTGCGGGGAACATGACACTATGTATGAACAACACGGCACTGGGGTAAACTTCGACGGTAACAAATCACTTCATGTAGTATAACGCGTGTCTGTCTGCGATTTCGTAGCTCCCAAACAGCTGAACCGTGTTTTTTTTTGTTTTGTTTGAAAATGATGACTTGAACAAAAATGTAAGTTCTTAGCTTAAAAAAAAAAAAAAAAAAACTGTTCAGCCGTTTTTAGAGGTTTTTGTTTGTGTCTTTTAATTTGTTGTATTTATGCAAAGTATCAACAGACTGTAAACCAACTAACCACTGCTATGCAAAAGGTATTGCTACGGAACCTGTGTTCATTCTCAAACGTAGGCCTTGTCTCAGTAAAGTATAGTTTTATTCTCTTAGTTGTTCATATCAATTAAGACTGTTGATTCACATTTATGTTTAATCTAAAGATTACGTCTCGCTCACACGGAGTGGAAGCCTGAGTCACAGCAGAAGGACGTGGGAACGTTATAGGCTGATTATGATTTTATTTTAGTCTTTAGAAAACTCACAACTAGGATACAGATAGTTAAACATTAGTGAAGAAAGGCCAATCACAAGTTTAAGAGTAGAATGTTTGTTTGTCCCTTACCTCACTATAGTCAGTGTCCAAGGCCTTGATCTCCTTGACGAGTGCTGCGGTGGAGTTGGCGACGTCCTTGGCGGCCTGCACGAAGTGTCGCTTGGCCTGAGGCTCCGGAGTGCGACCCGACGCCACGCGGCAGGCGTTGCACAGCGCGCTCGTGTGCTTGGCTATCACGGTGGCTGCGGAGAGGACCTGCGGGGGACGATGATTCTTACTTAACAATATTTGGGTAAATACCCTGCTCCCCGCGTTTGCAGCCCTGGCGAAGCCCCTACAAAATTATTTCGCTAGGGTTTCCGCGAGTGCCCCAGGCGCTCCAAGTATAAAGCCTATGCCAGAAAAGGCGCTGAATAGGGCTGATGATGAGGATTTCGAGATGGTGCACAGAAGGAAGCGCCGATCGCGAACGAAAAGAACCGCTGTAGCAAAGGCCGAAGTCAGCTTACACTACACCACTAAGACGGGAGACATCGTGGAGTACGTGCGCTAGAAGACGAGGTAAAAGCAAAACCAACTTCAAGGAGTTCGTGGTGCGCGTACCGAATTGTGATCTGCCCGTCGTCATTGAAGAAGACTTTTGGGCACAGGACGCGCGGACGTGGTGTTCCGTCGCTTACGCGGACAAGTACCGCCGGAGTTGCTTTCAAGTCAAACACACCATTACATAAAATTCAGATACAATCTAGACAAACAACGCCCAGGAACCTGAATAGATTTAAAAATATACGAGAGTTCAATAATACTTAAAGAGAAAAAATAAAAAACAATTTATCCCAATTTTTTGTTCAGTGACTGGGCAACTAAGGGTATTAAGAAAAGTAGGGAAAAATTGTTTGAGTTGTATGGTCTCTGAAACGTTTAATAAATACGTTGCTACTTTAAAACTTTTAAAAACACCTCCAAGGTAGCTAGAGCCTTGTACATTAGCAACAAGATCAAAGGAGCCGATAAAAAAATAAAGACGGTTTGGAAAATTGTAAATTTCGAAACAAACTTGATTATAAGATATAGTAATGATTTCACACTACAGTTGAAGTTGTTCACAGAAGTTGCCCAAGAATTTGTTAATTTCTTTACCAGTATCCCACTCAAAACTACTGAAACCTTATACTCCTCGCCCTTGCGTTCTATTGACTTATTACCGACCCCTTGATTTGAATTTAAAAGTGCCTGTAATTGGTCTATTTGAAAAAACGAATGCTTAGAATAGAACAGTAGTGCGTATAGACCTGTTGCTGGTTGCTGCTGGCGTCGCCCAGCGCGCGACAGGCCTGCTCGATGGCCACGGCCGCGCGCGCGAACTGGGCCTGGTCCACCAGCCCTGGACGACCTGCCACGCTGGTCTCGTCGGACACGGCCACCTGTGCGGGACGAACACGACCTTATTATCATGATGGGTTAATGTCAACAGGTTTCAACTTAACTTCTTCTCAGAGAATGGGTTTAAAACAGTAATATACTTATGAACCAATGAACCTTACTTACAAAAATTAGAAGTTCTTTTGTTTACGAGATAACGCTAATACATTAAAGTGAAGTGTCTCAAAGATCTGCTACTAAAAATAAATATCTTAAATTTCATAATCACTGACGATGGATGAGGAGCTCTATGGAAGAACTTATTATATGTCAGTTTGGGTTATTTTCGTAAACCTTGTACATGCATGAATTTCTTAAAAGTATAAATAAACAAAGAATTGTTGCTGTGTAGCATATTGAGCCATCTCTTCCCGGCTCAACCACTAGGAAGTGGTGACGAGCTGTTCTATCTAACGTATGACGTTGAATCACTCACCAAATAAGCAGCTTGAGCAGTACACTCCACCAGTCCTTGCACAGCGTGGGCGACAGTCCCGACAGCGCGGCTGAACTGGTCCACTTCACTACGTTTCACTGAACTTGCCATTGAAGACATGCCCTCGCCTGTTGAGAGAAAATAACAATAAGTTACTATCTGTTTACACTCAGGGTGGATTTTTGAGACGGAGCAGTACGGGTAGTTACCTAAATCTTTGTAGCTACGGGAAAACGGTCCAAGGAGACTATTCATAACTTTTTGAGAAATTTATGTTACAGATTTATAAAAAAATGAAACGATTCGACGAACAAGAGAAAGGACATTTGTATAGGCCGCTTAAACTACTCAAACTGCCAGACCATGATTAAAACTGAAACAATGACACACATAGTCTCACATTCAAAATACTTTAAAAATGTATAACTTTATACAGTACTGCAATAGGCTGGTATCATGAGGTAATTCAATACACACTGATGAGTTCAATATGGTATACTTACTCAAGCTCTTGCTCTGTTCCACGACGCAGTCGAGACACGCGAAGTACCCGAGTTCAGTCAGTGGTTGTGTGGGACTGTTGAGCAAAGGTCGAGTGCTTTCAATGCTGCGGATGGCGGCGTTACATTCCTTTTGACCTGGAGCTGCTTCTGTGCAGACGTCCACCTGGGGGGGAGAAACAAAAATGGCTGGTTTAAAGAGTGAAATGTAAACCGCACTATTGCGGTTGTTGTAGTTAAAATAATGTTTGTTTTCAAATAGTGCAAACAATATTATAAAACTGTAAAAGATTAAAAAATTACCAAGTTACAAACGTTTTAAAATAACTGTTAGACAAAGACAGCACTATAGTAGAAGTACTAGTACTAGCGCTATACATTGTCAGTGCCGAACGACAAGGACGGCAATAATCCCCTCCAAAAACTTTTAAAGCTTGTAGCTTCTTCATATATTCATAGATATTACAGATTTTTTAGATTTTCTCTTTTTTACTGTGCCGTCTTTAAAATTGTTGTGTCTCCGTTTCGATATACGTCAAATGCGGTCTGAAATACTTCAAGCAAGCCATTGGACTCAAACAGTAAAAATATGCAGTAATTCTATACAGTTTGATGACGTAAATATTTCATCTTGTGGCCATAGTTTTATTTTATGTATCAGATAATATAAACAATACTCTAAGGAATGACTTACAAGTCTGTTGATACTGTCGGTGACGGCGCGAGCTGCAGCCGCGAGTTGATTCTTAGCATTGGGACGAGTCAGGTCCTAAGAAAGAAATGACAATACTTTTATTCATAGAGTACGCAATAATATTTGTTATATAATATTACAAACTAAGGAACTAGTACAGTTGTTAGAATAATACAAATTTTCACATTGGTAAAATGTGATAATTCACAAAAGTTTTTGCACGAACATATAATGTTATGTCCACAACTCATAATTTCAATAAATACTTCAGAGAAAATTGTGGTTGACTTTACAGGTTTTTGTCCTTGATTTTATGTGAAATTATTTCCTTAGAATTCGAGTGAAAACACAGGCAACAAATAGTATTGTGTATATCTCACCTGACTGACAGACTTGGCAGTTCCCAGCAGTTTGGACGAGTTTACTGTCACGCTCTTCATAGAGCTCACCATCAGAGTTTGAGCGTCACGATCCTTAAAACAAGAAAACATTATTAGGATGACAATTTTAAATAGGAAAGAAGACTCTGGGCCCACCTGACACTATGATGAAGTGGTCAGAATCGCCTATGGAAATCTGCAACACCAGAGATTTGACAGACACGTTCTCATCCCAGAGAAACAAAAGCCGAAGCTGATTAATGTCTCACGTATATACCACGCGCTCGCTCTAAGTCTGTCTGAGACACTCCCCCCCAACCGCCTACTGCACAGCTGAGTCCCCCTTTTAGTACGGTTTCATTTGATATGTTAATTGCTTTGAATAATGGACAAACCTACTAATAAAAAATAAACTAACTGTTTATATTTGTACGTCGATCAGGCAAAACAATGGTGACAACAGAGAGCAGTGGTGGTCCAATGGATGATGATTGATTGACTGATTATGCATTATGCAAGGCAAAACATGACTGTGCTATAATTTTATATAACATCTTGCATGCCATGTGTGTATACATATGTTTTGACAAATAAATGTAATATCTATCTATCTCGGTGGCAGTGGTGGCCCAGTGGTAACGGTCCCGACTTACGAGTTGTAGGTCGTGAGTTCGAACCCAAGCAGGCGCTTTACTTTGTGTAAATAATTTAATCACCACTGCTCTCAAAACGGTGAAGGAAAACATCGTGAGGAAACCGGCATGTCCTAGAACCAAAAATTCGAAGACATGTGACATCTACCAACCCGCACTGAGCCCGCGTGGTGGATTACGGCTCACTACCTCTCATAGAGAGGAGGCCTGTGTCCCAGCAGTGGGAACGTTATAGGCTGATAATGCTTATGCTTATGCTATCTATCTAAGCAGCGTCATGGCAAGCGCGTGTGATTATTACTTATTCGGCGACTTGATTTTCTTCAGTTGTCTCGATATGTGTTAGTCGTGCAAAGTTCACTCATTCGCTACCATACGATAGGTTGTCGAACGAAAATGGCACGTTTTCAATTATTAATTTGACTTGCCCGGACAGATAATAGCTTTCGTAAGAATGTAGATAATTTGAACTGAACTGTCCTTTTCGGGTTTTTGATTTGGGAGCAGCGTTTAAAGGACTCTTTTGAAAACATTGTTTCTTGTTCTATTCGGGACGTAATCGTATCGAACCGTTGTTAATAGCTATTGCAGACGGGTGTCATGTCTGGTGGGCAACTGCACGACTATTAATCTAAGGACTTTGTTCACATGCAAGTAGCGCGGTAAACTCTGCGCGATGAAAAATTTTGCGTGATGTCAGTGTGATGCGTAATTCATATGTGGCGGTGTAGATGCCGCCACAGTTTTGCTGATGGAAACTTAGAGCGAACTGAATATCTATACTGGTGTGCAGCATAACATAGGTATGGTATGGTGGTAGTACTTCCTCGGACGAGCTCCATCACAAAGGCATAGGCAGTCGCTCTATGTAACATACTGGTATTCAGCTGCGGACATGGGAAAAGCCCAGGCAGATGACGATGATGAGCTCTCCTACCTCCGTGTGTCCCGCCATCTCCATACTGACGCCCAGCAGTCTGTTGAAGGCGTCTCCGAAGTGTTCGCTGGTAGAAGCCAGGGCGGCAGGACGTTCCACGTTCTGGACTACTTCTGATGAGGCGGAGTTGAGGCCTACTGCTGCGGCGTTTAGCTCTGTTTGTAGTTCGCTAAGAGAAAAATAACAAGATTATTAGAAAAAGTACTTCAACAGGAACGAAGTTCCGATTATACGAAGAGATCATCTGCACATAAAATAAGTCTGATTGAAACACGAAACGATCCAACTTTTTAGGTTCAACGCTTTGCTACTAAAAGCAATCGTTCCGGCCATCGTACGCGATCGATTTTGAAGCGCTAAGAACCGCACATGGTATGAATTTTGTTCAGATCAGACAGAAGTTTATGAAAACGAACAAAATCCTCTAAAAAGTGAAAAAAAAATGATCTTTAAGCTTAATATAAGTTGTAAGTAATATTTTTATCAAATCGTCGTCGTCGGGGGACGGGTAATGAAAAAACATTCATTAATACCTGGCCTCGTCTGTTTGACGTTTTCATTAGCCATTAAAAAAAAAAATGTAAAGTAAAAAAAACCTTCACGAAAAGACACTGTCTATGTCCAACTGTTCATTCTGAAATACCTCTTGTGTAATTGAGATATAGTTTAATATTCATAGTTTTTCTTATTTTGAACAAATCAAATTCATCCTTCAGAAGCATAATACAAAAAAGACACTTGTTAAAACTGTGTGTAACGTAACGTACGAGTATATGGTTACGGCAAACTCCATACATAATAGTCGTGGCAAGGTATAATATGTGACTTACCCATAACTCCTGTCGGAGGGCGGGAACTCGTTCATGTTGAGTATGTTGAGCGTCTCGTTGATGTTCTCCATGGCCACGTCCAGCTCAGTGTGCGAGGGTATGGCTTCGAGCGTTGATTCTAGACCCTGTGGAACATAAAAAGAATTGAAATATAGACTGCAAATTGGTCGAATATATGAATACTTCATGAAAGCATGTTTGCAGTCAAATCTTACTAAGAGATTTGCATTGATGAGTTCAATTATTATATTTCCGTAAATACATATTTGTAAATTATTTTATGACTACTGCTCTTAAAACGGTGAACGAAAACATCGTGAGGAAACCGGAACGTCCTAGAACCAAGTGTTCGAAGCCATGTGAAACCCCATGTGGCCCGCCTGGTGGGTTACGGCCCACTGCCTCTCACAGGGAGGACGCCGTCGTCACAGCTGCGGGGACTAATATAGAAATGCTCGAACCAATAATGTAATTAGAATAGAAGGCATAGACAAATGAGATGAAAAATCTGTAAAATCGATGGAAAGAAGTTACACGCTTTAGAAGTTTTTTAGGAGATTATTCCCGTTCTTGTCACGCGGTACGGACGGATGTATGGCGCTAATATGAAGTTACATAGTCGTGACTTCACTCCTATGATAGTGCTGTCTTTGTCAAACTGTTACTTTAAAGCGTTTATAACTTGGCATTTTTTTAAGCTCTAATTTTTCAAACAAATCCTTTTCTGAGTTAAAAATTAAAAAAATGTCATCATCTCAATTGTAGCGGGCGTTAAGATAGGAGTTTAACATCCGTAGTTATGACGGCTTCGTGTTGTATTGCAGGTGTCATGTGAGAACGCTTTTTTTTTATCTTAGTTGAAAGCAGTATTATTTAAATCTTACTTCAGTGTGGGAAAGAGGTGGAGCTATGCAGGACTTACTCTCCTTACTCAAACTGAAGTAAGATTTAAATAATACTGCTATGTCAAAGAATTTGGACCGTAATTTTAAAGTTAATAATAGTATGGCTTACCTGTGATATGTCCTTAGCGATGCTCATGATTGCGGAGGTGTCCACAGTCTCCGAGGTGGTCAGGTATCTCTTGACATGTTCCACGAGGGTCTGTGACGAGTACAGGACTTGACGACCTGAGTTGATTACCCTGTAGAGAGAGATAGAATGAGTTTAGAATAGAGAAGATATAATTATGACTTATAATGGAAAGTTGACGCTTTGAAGCGAGTAGTGAGCAACCTTCTTGCTGAGCTTCTATAAAAATATGTTTTTTTCTGAGTTAGTTTTAATCACGATCTGGCAGTTTGAGTAATTTCGTCGAATCGTTGAGCCCTTTAAGTTCTGTGTTGAGTTGCACGGTGACTGACAAATGCGTGTAATGACTGGACAGGTCAATTCAATCTGTTTGGTTCTTTCCATTTCAGATATCAATCTACATGGTCTGACCAAGATTATGTCTAGACTTTAAAAAGAGATTGTTTCGGCCTTTTTTCTCAGAGTAATCAGATTTGAAACGCCGACCTCATCTAGATTTTAAAATATGATTGACGTGAAGAAGTGTTTGTACAAACCTACACATAAATAAAATCATTTATAATTTATCCTCTGCCTAGGCTTGTCCCAATTATGTTAAGGGCGGTTGGATGTCAAACGACGACGAACTAACGCTTGCCTAAGATCTGCGACTAAGATGTAGCCGCATCCAAGGCAGATGATTAGTAGTTCCTCACCTCTCCCTCCGCGGCTGCTCGTCGTGCAAGGCAGCCGAGGCCCGCAGGCCGGCAGTGAAGTCCTTCAGCGACTGCGCCAGTTCCCCGGCTGCGCGTGCGCACGCGGCAGGCTCTGCGTGTCGCGCGCCCGACACCAGCTGCGCCGTGTGTGACGCGGCCGAGCGGGAGGACGTCTTCATTGTGGATGATGCCCATTCGGCCTGGGGGAGGGAATGGTGAGTTAGTGCATACAAACTACAGTTATGAAAAATGCTTTTTCAAATTGGTCCAATTTTAAACACATTTTTTCTTTTTGTTTTGTTTGGAGGTGTCGGTGCGTGGGGTAGGGCTATGCCCAGTAGTGGACGTCTTCCGGCAGAAATGACGATGGTGATGAATATTCTTTTTTATTCTAACTCTTTTATACACGGTCAAATTAAATTAGTTAACGAAACTTCACATGAGATGTGTATGTGCGTCTAATAAAAAACAAACAAAAACTATTGACTGCTTACTTCAACTAAGTTCTCATGATGAGATTCGAGAAATAATACACAAATAAACATATTTAATTAGTTTTACATTTTTTTAAATATAATTTATTATTCTACGTCATTGAAGTTTCCTGTTCCAGTATGAAATAAATATACTTACGGTCTGTCCAGGCAGAGGTCTGAGTTCAAAAGCTCTGGCGGCTTCCTCTAACTCATCAAGTTCAGCTTGTAAAGATTTGATGATCTCTGCGGCTGCGTCCAGTTCTAGACCTTTGCATGATATGCGGGCACGACCTACTGCGGATCTGTTCAGGAAGAATAATAAATATGAGTGAGATTTTGAGATTGAGTGAAAAGTTAAGTTTATAAACTCATAAATGCAAAAATAGGTAATAACAGTAAATTTGATAATACTAAATTTGATACTATAAAGAGGTCGTGAAACAACGTTTTCCACATGTTAGGAAATTACCAGTTAAATTAAAATTCAAAGTACGTCTTGAAATAAAATTAAGTCTCTTTTCTTAATAAAAGTAAATTAGAATCAGTTTGAGTTGTATTAGCAGATTCAATAAAAATAAAATGCAAAATGGCAATCATCATAATTTAATTAACACACATAACATGGCACACCCACATCTTGCCAGCTACGTTGGTTTAAAGTTCCCTGTAAGTATATAACTGACCTGAGTTCAGCACAGCTGCTGGTGAAGGTGTGCGTGGTGTCGGCCAGCTGCTTGGCGGTGGGCCCGTCCGCGACCGTGGGCAGCGCGCCGCGGGAGGCCGAGATCACGTGGCCGCTTGGCTGTACGGGGGCGACATGGTATATTATACTAGACGCATTTGTTCACAAGTGGGCTTTAATAGCGGTTTTCGATTCATTCATCATTTAGAGTTTATTGCGAAAGATTTATGTGTTTAATGTATTAAATACCAATCTTAACCCTTAATTGGTCGCCGTTAGCTTCAAAAAACGCAGAACCTTTATAATCTACTAGCAAGCAACACTTAACTGTGTCAGGAAAGCGCGTGTAGGGTGTAAAATACCTGATCTAGTTTTTAAAATGATTGACGTGTAAAAGTGTTTGTTACAGAAATAAAATCATTTATCATTCATAAACCAATTCACAGTGATGTTTATCCTCGTAACAATAAGGTTGCTGTTGGCAGAGATAAAATAACTGTAATCATATTCTATTCAATATCTTACCTGTAAGAAAGCCTCGGAAGCTGATATCAGATCAAGCTGAGCCGCTGCCTCTCCCGGCCTCACACTGGACACCTTGACGGCGTCCACGACGCGAGGGATCTGTTCTGTCAGGGACTTGCACTCCTCGATCAGGGTTTCCTGGCGAAGAAAAGGATTGGTTTAAGTTATTGCAAGTTTTTGTGTATATTCGGTGACCACTATTGACATTAACACCAATTTTGTCACTAGAATTGGTGATCGGTAACAATAATATTATATTATTAGCGTACAGAAGGAAGTTTTCATTTAGTCAGCTTTAAACCTTTACTTCTCTAATTTGGTTAACAAACCTGCTGTGCAGCGATTCCTAATATGAAAAATAGTTATTTATGCCTACAAGTGCACTGTTTTTTTTTTATACCTCGCACAATGCGAGGAAAAATCTAATATGTATAGGGAAAAGGTAATACAGGCAGGTGTCCGCAACTCCACATCGTTGCGCGTATTTTGCGTATGGAAATACAAATTGAAAAAATAATTAATTGATCAAAATCTAATAATTAATAACGTGTTTATTAGTATAGTTACAGTTTGTATTAGTTTTATTGTAACTTTTTATGGGTGATAATCTGTAAACTAAAAACTCTTTGCGTCGGCCTGACGACGGAGTTCTAGTTCTATAACTGAAAAGTAAAAAGCACTATTGTGGAAAAGTGGCACTATTCGCACAATATGTCTGCTTGGAAAACGCTATTTTCGAGCACATGCATTGTAAAATTATGTAAGCAAAATTTACATTTCGAAGTACTTTTTTTATGTTATTAATACCACATGCATTTCTTACATAACCAAGTTGTGAGTGTTGATGAGAAAACTTATGATTTATGTATAATGTTTGTTTCCAAAAAGCCAAGTTAGAGAAAATATATTCTGTAATTTCCTTCATCGATTTTAAGAAGGCCCCCATATTTGATAATGTTAAATAATACAAAACACATACCTGTGTATACTTATTGGTGTTAAACTGAGTAGCGTTGTGAGCTGAAGTGATGAGCTGCGTAGCGCTTGAAGCGGCTTGACGGGCGCTCTCCTATAAAATACAAGCGTTTTTTTAGTAGACTTCACCCCTCCCGACCCTTGCTCGAGCCAGCCCGCGCCGCTGAGCCTGTAGCTTTAAATTCGTCCCTAAATCACTCAAATCCTGATCCAGCTAGTCCCTTGCTGCCCTCTTCCAGCGACGCCCTAAGCCGAGGTTCGTACCCCACAGGGGGTGCCCTTAGCGTTGTCGCTTAGTTTTTAGTATTTAAGTTTAAGTCCTGGCTGGAGGCCTTAATTTATTAGGGCACCACAGGCAAGTCCGCTTAAGCAGACGACAACCTTACAGGTTGACCTGCGAGATGCCAAACAAAAAAAAGAAAAAAAAAATAGTAGACTTCATTTACTGAATAGTATCCGTTGTGCTGATGGCTCTTTTGGCACTCAAATAAAAAAAACCATTTTATTTCACATAAACCCACACGGGCATTTATGAAACGTCAGAAGCTAAGTGCACGGTTCCAATTGGTCGTTTCCTATGGAGAAGAGCCGGCAAGAAACTTCACGGTTACTTTTTTTTAAATAATTTACGTTTACAATGTTTTTAAATAACAGTGTTAAGTTAAGGGCAGGCCTGTCAACAAGTACCAAGTACAAAATGATCTACAAAGCTACAGTCTACAAGGCCTACAACGTTCTCACATTCAAAACATATAAAAATAAACAAATAAAATAAAATAAACCTATTTAAACCAAATTACATGATTGTCATTTCTGCATTGTCTTGTATGTGCCCTTAAAAACCTTCTTTCTTTATTGCTATAATTGTTAAAAAACATCAACATATTTTGTTCCCAAATAAACATAAATGAGTTGTTACCTGTAGTCTAGCGACTTGTGAGCCCACGATGTCTTGTCCCTGCGCATAGTCCACGGTGATGAAGCGCAGTTCCTCCGCGGCCTTGCGTAGAGCCTCTTGTTTTTCACGGTCCTGTACAATTATAACAAATAAATCATTCAATTTAATTAATCTTTATTGTATTAATGAAATAGAACTAATTACGGACCCGGACGGGGATAACAAAATTTAAATAAGCAGGTTTCTTCTACTTATAAGTGCCCGACAAGAAGAGAGCTTTTATGATTTTTCTTATTACTACCTATAATTTAATTAAATCCTATCTTTTTTGTTCTTTTTCATCAATATTAGTAGTAATATATTAGTATTATTATCACTTATTTATTTATTCTCTGAATATAATTAATGTCAATCTATTTACATGAATAATAATACATGTATAACGCAAGAATCAACAGGCATATGCTGGGTACGCTCGTTTTATTCGGCGAAATCAAGTAAATACAAGGTCACTTCTGTTTTAAACTAGCTGTTGCCATGCTCGGCGTCGCCCGGGGTGAATTGCCTGAACTACCTGAAGAGGATGACATAAACATTGCTGTTTTTTTTATTAGACTCATTGACTTTTAATTTCGACATAACTATAATTTATCAAACGAATTATACTAATATAAGGAAATAATTATGATATAATAATGTTTAATGCATGCCAATTTAGGATGATAAGGGCAGGCGAATGATAAAACTGCAATACTTGTAAAAGGCTGCTAAGTCCTAAGTGCTATCATAAAATAACATCAACATTGTACACTTAGTTCGCAATAAACTTTTGACTTTGACTTTGAAAAATTTCATACAAACATTTTCGACATTTCCTGTGGTTTTTTTTTTTCATAAACACTTTGTCCGAACAATTGCAAACACGAAAAAAAAAATAGCCAAATACGTCAAGCTGCTTTGAAGTGATGCGCGGACAGGCCTTTTTGATCATTGATTTTCATTTAGTAGAGCAGACCTCTAACATCGTAGTTTTATGGTTTATTATTTGTCTTCATTAATAACTGAGCAAGAAAAGATTATGACCAAAGAAACAATGGAAACTATGTAAAAGATGATATGGCTAGAATAATTTGTTTACGGTGTTTTATTGTTCCGTGTTCATGCCTTTTTTATTTTATTATTGTTTTCCGTCTAAATAATATTTTCTAATGTTAATTGATTTGTACGAGTATGTGTTCGTCTTGTTAATGTTTCATGCTGATTTATATTCGAACGCAATGTGAATTACTACTGAATAAAAATAAAAGAAGTCAGATGTGAGGACCCTAATTAAATTAGGAGAATAATGATATTGATTGGACCTGATCTTGATCTCGATTTCGTCTGATGGAAAAGCATGTATCAATATGTGTGCATGTCAACGTACCTGTGGCGAGGAAGCACACTGCCGCGCAGCTTCAACCATCCGCGCGGTGGCGTCGGCCAACAACTTGGCGGCCGCCAACAGCTTGCGTTGGGAGTCTGATGGCTGTGACTCAGCTTCCGTCTGATAAAGTGTAACATAGTATATAAATAATATTGTTATTGTTTAAAGTGTCTTTGACACAACTATCTCGGGACCCTGAGGCCCCGGTCCTTTGGAATTCGTACGAGGGGCCGAAGCCAACTCGCAGAGGCCTCTTAGACAATTTTAAATGGAATGAGGCATCAAGCGACGATTATCCCTGAATGCACTGTGCAAGTGCACCAAAGGACAGCCCCCGGTTGTGGTCAGACTATTGCAGGATATGGAACCTTGACATGCAGGCTGTGTGTACATACCTTGATGTTAGTGATGAGATGCGCAGTAGCCTGGCCCAGCAGACGCGCCTGGCGCACCATGTCGGCGGGGTCCCCGGCCGCGACATGCAGGCTGTGTGTACATACCTTGATGTTAGTGATGAGATGCGCAGTAGCCTGGCCCAGCAGACGCGCCTGGCGCACCATGTCGGCGGGGTCCCCGGCCGCGACATGCAGGCTGTGTGTACATACCTTGATGTTAGTGATGAGATGCGCAGTAGCCTGGCCCAGCAGACGCGCCTGGCGCACCATGTCGGCGGGGTCCCCGGCCGCGACATGCAGGCTGTGTGTACATACCTTGATGTTAGTGATGAGATGCGCAGTAGCCTGGCCCAGCAGACGCGCCTGGCGCACCATGTCGGCGGGGTCCCCGGCCGCGACATGCAGGCTGTGTGTACATACCTTGATGTTAGTGATGAGATGCGCAGTAGCCTGGCCCAGCAGACGCGCCTGGCGCACCATGTCGGCGGGGTCCCCGGCCGCGACATGCAGGCTGTGTGTACATACCTTGATGTTAGTGATGAGATGCGCAGTAGCCTGGCCCAGCAGACGCGCCTGGCGCACCATGTCGGCGGGGTCCCCGGCCGCGACATGCAGGCTGTGTGTACATACCTTGATGTTAGTGATGAGATGCGCAGTAGCCTGGCCCAGCAGACGCGCCTGGCGCACCATGTCGGCGGGGTCCCCGGCCGCGACATGCAGGCTGTGTGTACATACCTTGATGTTAGTGATGAGATGCGCAGTAGCCTGGCCCAGCAGACGCGCCTGGCGCACCATGTCGGCGGGGTCCCCGGCCGCGACATGCAGGCTGTGTGTACATACCTTGATGTTAGTGATGAGATGCGCAGTAGCCTGGCCCAGCAGACGCGCCTGGCGCACCATGTCGGCGGGGTCCCCGGCCGCGACATGCAGGCTGTGTGTACATACCTTGATGTTAGTGATGAGATGCGCAGTAGCCTGGCCCAGCAGACGCGCCTGGCGCACCATGTCGGCGGGGTCCCCGGCCGCGACATGCAGGCTGTGTGTACATACCTTGATGTTAGTGATGAGATGCGCAGTAGCCTGGCCCAGCAGACGCGCCTGGCGCACCATGTCGGCGGGGTCCCCGGCCGCGACATGCAGGCTGTGTGTACATACCTTGATGTTAGTGATGAGATGCGCAGTAGCCTGGCCCAGCAGACGCGCCTGGCGCACCATGTCGGCGGGGTCCCCGGCCGCGACCACACGCTCGCTGGCACACATCACGCTCTCTACTGAACGCTCTGTTACTGTGGGCTGTTGGGCGCGACGGTCTGTGGGAGAAAAAGACACAATTCTACATAAATATTCGTTAAGGGTTCAAGGTCTCGTCTCGTCAGTCGACGACAATCCGGAATCGGGTCGTAGGTCGGGTCATAAAAGTTAACAGAAAAATATATTTAAAAAAAAAGTTAATATTTGTAGCTACAGGAGTTAAAACACCTTTACAGGCAGTAGATTTTCTCGTTTTTGGATGTTTTATGAATGACAGTAACTTTTAAATTTATCCGCACAGTTGGTGCAATTTTAAATAGAATTACATTTGTTACTATTTTAAGCTTTGGTAAATTAAATTAAATTCGCCTCAGTGTGGCCAAGGCTTTACAATTTCGTCATGCTCTTGTTATCGAATCTATAAAAATGATGGAAATTGTAATAATAGCGTTTAACGAACAGTTTCTCAAAAAAAAAACATTATTTTTGCACAATTTTCACTCAGAGGTACATATTAACCTAATTTATGAATGCTAAGCCACTCCTGTGGTACTCACCAAGATCACAATGCGCCAACAATCGCTCCAGCTCCTCAGTGACTCTATGCGCAGCCGCAGTCAGATGTTCGACACCTGAAAACAAGTTCATTATGTATTTTGGAACCAGCATATTATAAATTTGGTTATTTTTTCATGTTAGTACACATTACAATTAGATTTAGAATAAATCAACAAAAAGCTATATTCTTATTCTATATATTGTTTCTGGCTAAGATCTTTGCTGTGTTTCAATGACTTTGTAGGAGGTAATCTGTGGAAGCACAGATCCAAATCTTTGCTGTATTGAAATGACTTTGTAGGAGGTAATCTGTGGAAGCACGGATCCAAATCTTTGCTGTATTGAAATGACTTTGTAGGAGGTAATCTGTGGAAGCACGGATCCAAATCTTTGCTGTATTGAAATGACATTGTAGGAGGTAATCTGTGGAAGCACTGATCCAAATCTTTGCTGTGTTGAAATGACTTTGCAGGAGGTAATCTGTGGAAGCACGGATCCAAATATTTGCTGTGTTGCAATGACTTTGTAGGAGGTTATCTGTGGAAGCACGGATCCAGATCTTTGCTGTGTTGAAATGACTTTGTAGGAGGTTATCTGTGGAAGGACGGATCCAGATCTTTGCTGTATTGAAATTATTTAGTAAGAGGTAATATGTGGAAGCACGGATCCAGATCTTTGCTGTGTTGAAATGACTTTGTAGGAGGTAATCTGTGGAAGCACGGATCCAAATCTTTGCTGTGTTGAAATGACTTTGTAAGAGGTAATCTGTGGAAGCACGGATCCAAATCTTTGCTGTATTGAAATGATTTAGTAAGAGGTAATCTGTGGAAGCACGGATCCAGATCTTTGCTGTGTTGAAATGACTTTGCAGGAGGTAATCTTTGGAAGCACGGATCCAAATCTTTGCTAAATAAACGACTTTCACTGCTTACGCTGTAACGCGAAATGTAACGCACGCAAACAATTGTGCTTATGGATGCATGCAACGGTACAGGAGTTGTGTGAGTATAGAAATTCAGCTGGTCAAACTTGTATTCGTTAAAAAAGTTGGAACTGTTTGACCTTCAATATCTGCGGAAGGTTCCCAAATATTCCAAAAATAACTATGAATGGGAGTACCAAGTGACTTCTGGCTTCGTTGAGTCTCTTTATACAACAGTTATTTGATGTTAAAATACCCGTCCAACAGCCGCTCCACCGCCTGCGCCACCAGCCGCGTCACAAGTTAGTATAATACCTGCAGCTGCAGAGTCCGGCACGGCCCCGCACGCGTCCACCAGCCGCTCCACCGCCTGCGCCACCAGCCGCGTCACAAGTTAGTATAATACCTGCAGCTGCAGAGTCCGGCACGGCCCCGCACGCGTCCACCAGCCGCTCCACCGCCTGCGCCACCAGCCGCGTCACAAGTTAGTATAATACCTGCAGCTGCAGAGTCCGGCACGGCCCCGCACGCGTCCACCAGCCGCTCCACCGCCTGCGCCACCAGCCGCGTCACAAGTTAGTATAATACCTGCAGCTGCAGAGTCCGGCACGGCCCCGCACGCGTCCACCAGCCGCTCCACCGCCTGCGCCACCAGCCGCGTCACAAGTTAGTATAATACCTGCAGCTGCAGAGTCCGGCACGGCCCCGCACGCGTCCACCAGCCGCTCCACCGCCTGCGCCACCAGCCGCGTCACAAGTTAGTATAATACCTGCAGCTGCAGAGTCCGGCACGGCCCCGCACGCGTCCACCAGCCGCTCCACCGCCTGCGCCACCAGCCGCGTCACAAGTTAGTATAATACCTGCAGCTGCAGAGTCCGGCACGGCCCCGCACGCGTCCACCAGCCGCTCCACCGCCTGCGCCACCAGCCGCGTCACAAGTTAGTATAATACCTGCAGCTGCAGAGTCCGGCACGGCCCCGCACGCGTCCACCAGCCGCTCCACCGCCTGCGCCACCAGCCGCGCCGCGCTCGTCAGCTGCTCGCGGCACAGCGGGTTGTGCAGGGTCGGGGCTACCACCTGGGTACAAACAGTCTAACTAGAAATAATCTATTGAGAGTCTGCACTTGAAAGTCAAAGATAAAAAGACTCGATCTCAATACGTGAATTTGTAAAAGGGTATAGAGCTGTATAATATACGCTGCTAAAGAATATAGAGGTATGAGGAGCAGGGTGTAAAGTTCACACGTTCTCAATGGAAAAGGGAGGATCCTCCGACTAGACGGGTGTCGTGTCTGACTCTCTCTCTGCACAACGATCTCAATCTGCACAACGATAGATGTCGGGACTTTGTATATATGTTAGTCGCGCATGAAGGAAAATCTTGCAATTGGACTAGAAATAAAAATCAAATGAATATCAATAGTTATTCATTATAGAAAGTAGATAAAACTGTACAAACTGACTTTCCAAACCATAAAAATTAAATAGAAACCAAAACTCTTGTAATAATAACTCATCTAGGATCAAGAGGATTATACTGTTCGTAGTGATTATTTTCGTGAATACATGTGTTCTTAACCAAAATATAAAAGGTCTGCTTAACAAAGCGGACGCTCTCTCTATATGGTTTAATCAACTGACAGAAAGAGACTTGTCCGTTGATGTACTATGCATTACGGAGCACTTTATGATGTAAGGTCATGAAGACCGCCTTATACTAACTAATTATAGATTGGCTGCATGTTTCAGCAGACATTATAGTAAAAGAGGCGGATCTTGTGGAGGGAGTTACCAGAGGTTTCTGAACTATCATTGACTAATGTTGGTTGAATGGAATTCTGTGCATTTTTTTTTTAATTTTAATTTTTTATAACCTGTCTCGAGAAACTCACGTTCTCTGAAATATGTGACAACGACGATCTTAATGATTCATTTATATCATTCATCGAAAAAATTCAACACATACGACATTATTCTTGTGTATCAGCCAGTGTGTGTTTCCTGACAGACTTAAAATTTCCATAGTCAAACCTATTTTTTTAAAGGGTAATAAGCTAATGCAAAATTATAGACTCATTGCGCTTTTGCCAATTTTCTCGAAAATGTATGAGAAATATATTTATAATGAGCTATACGCATACTTAGAAAAACAAATGATTCTCTGTTACGAGCAAAAAGGTTTTCGGAAGAATATGACAATTAATATGGCTATTTATGACTTATTAAATAAAATTATTACTAATATTGAGATTGTGCTGTGTATTGTGACATGGCGCAAACTTTTGACTGTTTTGACCATAACATTTTAGGAAACAAACATGACTGCTATGGTATAAGAGGCGATATTCTGGAATTATTATGCACTTACCTATCAAAAAGAAAACAATTTACTGCTATTAAAGACTTAAATTTATTGACTAAAGAAGAAGTTCCATACCTGTCCAAAGAACGCACAGTATATTTTGGAGTAAGTACATCAGGGCAGTGCATTGGGTCCCTTACTGTTCTTGATTTATATTAATGGCCTGCCCAATGCCATAGACTTCCCCATAACACTCTTTACTGACGATAGTACGATAACAATACCTTGCAATACACAAAATACAATTTGATGTCAATAACGCGGTCAATTAATTAATTTCTTGGCTTAATATTAATAATATTAATAATGAATCTTGGAAAAAAACAAATAACGCACTTTGGCCATAAAAAGCTCAGTTCAAAAATGTAGGTCCGATACGAAAATATTTAAATTCACGACGTAGATTGTGCCAAATTTCTAGGCTTGACTATTGACAGGCAACTCAACAGACAGGATCACATCGAACTGCTATGTAAGAAAATTAGTAGTTCATGCTATGCCCTGTATAAACTTGCTCCAACAGTTAACATTGATGCACTACTCACAGCTTAACATGGTCTTGTGTATTATATTTTGGGGTAAATCTACAAACAGAGAAGCCGCTTTTAAGGCGCAAAAGCGATCCATATTAGCCATGTTTGGACTACAAGTAACGAACAGTTGTAAACAATATTTTAAAAAGTACAAAATTCGGCGCTGTTTATCTATGAAACTGCCTTATTTGTCAAGTTGAACTCACATTTGTATCCTCATCTATCAGATACTGTTAAACGTAACAGGCGGAATGTTATGTTACGCGGACGGAGCGAAAACAGCCCTAATGTTGAAAAGCATATTCTTCATAGCCCCGCAAGTTTATGACAAAATTCCAAAATCTATCAAGGTTTTAAATTTAAAAGGATTTAAAAATAAACTTAAAGACTTGCTATGCAATAAATGTTATTATAAATTAAACGACTGTTTGAATGATATTTTGACATCCTACTTGTAATCTTTTAAACTTTGACGTTTTACTCTTTTATACTCTGACATTTAATGATTTCTTTGACATCTGACATATGTAAATTGTGTGTGTTATTATTTCCGACATATCGTAAATATGATAATTGTTATTCTAATTCGTAATTAAGAGATTAATATTATTAATGTAAGACTAACAGAAGAATCTCTGTTTTGTAATGCATGTACCCAATATTTGCATGCCCCACTTGGCAGAATGTGAGATGATACCGTTGACTAATCTTAAGACCATAATGTACCATAATCTGACAAATAACTGATTATGATTATACAGGATTATGCGTGACGTCAGTGTGGTACGTAGTTCGCATGTGGCGGTGTTGAGTCCGCCACAAGAATTTTTTTTAATGAAACAAAACTTTGCCCGAACTAGGAATCTTTTCAATTAAAATAATAGTGCAAAAATATATTTTTTTACAAGTATCACTCACCGACTTAAAAAAGGAAGTTCCGTATTTATTCCGCACGTAAATATTCTCTTAAACTGCTGAACCAAGTTTGATGTGTTTTACAAGCTTATCTTCTCCCTATATTCCTACCTTGTTCTTAAATGAATAGGTATGAGGGCCAAATGCTGATGACGAAGGGGTTCCTTACCTTAGCGCAGGCAACAAGCTGGCTGGTGGCGAGCGCGCAGTGCGTGGCAGCCGAGATGATCGCGTTCTGCAGCGGCTGGTCGTCGCGGCACTGCGCGGCCACGTTCTTAGCTTTGAGCACCAGCGCGGCTGTAGTGTTGGCTACTGCCTTGGCCAGCGATAGAAGAATATCCTGTGGGAGAGACAAATCGTTATAATCCAGAATGATCGCCATATTATTTGACAGTAAGGGAGAACGCCAATTACCGAATAAATGTTGTTTGTTAGTCTCTATAAAACTCTACAACGTTTTTTCATGTTTTGCGCTCTTATTTCAGGAGTAGATTTTTTAATGCTATTTTTGTATGTAATTCACACCGAGCGACGCCGGGTACAAACAGCTAGTAGTAGATATGTTTACTACATATAATTTTGACATTCATCAATGTGAGATATTTAAAATAAACACGGGCACATATAAAACGCCGGAGCAAAAAAGGGTCTTCTGCGTTCCACATCAATTAAAATATTTACATTTTGCTTTGTCTTGTTTAAATGTGAAAATATTGAACATTTTTTATTTATTTATACCTATTAACTACTCGTTTGCTCTAGTGCAGTAAATTACTAAGAGTAAGCATGTGTAATTAACGGTTTAAAATCAATGCCAGAATCCTTGATCTAAAGAGTATTCTTGATCGGAGACCTAAATAAATTAGCTAGTGAAGTCTTACACTCTACAATGTTGAGATAGCAAAAGATAAAGATATTTTTCTGCGAGTTTTGCAAATATTCACAAAAAAATCCGTAAGATGATTTCATAGTTCATGAAAGACATATGCCTCTGCTATAAATAACATCTGTCAGCGCCGTAAAACACTGTTTGATGTCATGTCAGTATCTGTAGTTTACGAGTATTTAATATTTCTACATTGAAGTTTTGGTTTTTCTAGGTCTTTTATCATGTTAATTGTATTATTAACTGTTTTAATCGTAATTAATACGCTATCATACAGAGTTGATAACTGAAGAGCGAGTACCTTTTTTCGTTAAGTTTTTGTTGAATTGTTTTACTTACTTCCTATTTAATCGTAATTGTAGTTAATATATTTATTTTTAATCATGTTATAACTTTTATAATCGTATTACACACATACAACTGCTATATATAATGCCATCAGAATATTATTATTCTCCTTTCATTCTTGTCGTACACGACAAAAACATGTTTCCTACTCAAGAATCTAGGTCGAATATTAGTCTCCACTCAGACATCGAGCTCACGACATACACGTTATAAAAACCAGACATCTGTCTCCTCGACTATCTGGGTCACGCTTTAATTTTTATAACAACGCCATCTCTTGACAACGTGTGGAATTACTTCCTTACATATCGAACGTGGAATGTCCATACTGTTTTTTTTTTTAAACTTATTTTATCGTTCTTAAGTTTTCGTTACTACACATAACATACATGCTTGTATGCCCTAAAGAGTTATCCAGAGGTACATCCATATTTGGCCAGTTATGTTAGTCCCATATAAGGAGGCGAGCCCATTGCATTATAGATATTACTGCTATACACTGTATATATTATAACTGCTCTATGCTAAAATGCCTTGTACATTATGAAATGTCTTTAGTACGTTATATGAGTCACATTACAAATATGTATATTCTAGCCATGAGAGTATCCCAGGGCAGGATAAAGGCATCTTCTCAGACAGACTGAGATTTGCTCATTGGGGATTTCAGACTATTTCTTCAAAATATTTTCTCTCCACGATTTATATGCAGCTGTTATTCTGTCAGTACACAGGGGGGTAATAAGTTAGTTACTTTTGCTACATACATTTACTTCCAAGACAGTTAGTTATAAATAAAACAATTGTTTTTTTTTAAGCAAATGTATTAACCAAAAATAACCAACATGGCAGTGAAAGTTTAAGAACCACAACCGTACACTGGGGTGCAGAGAAATTATATCAGTATTATTAGACTTTGAAAGGTTTGATATGCTATTCTTGATTATTCAACGTTACTTAAAAATATATGTCATAAAAATCAATGTGCAATTCAAATGGTAAAGTAAAACACTTGTAGAAAAAATAAACTTTGAAAATACTGGTACAATTTTCTGATCCCATTTGTATTAAAATAATTATAAAATAACTATGTCGAGTGGCTGGCGAGTTTCGAGCAAGGAATAAATAGTTTAAAAAGTAAAAAAGTCCGGTAGGTAATACCATCAAAAGCATTGATATTAATTAAATCTGTGTGTTTTCTCAAAATAATAAAGTAACATTCCATTTTAAAGAAATGATGAGATTTTTTAAGTAGTTATGTAAATACTTTTGGCACATGTACACCTGTTGGATTAATTAATCATAAAGATTCGACTTTTAAAATAAAAAAAAGTTACTAGTGCCGTGTTTTCATAAAACTCGAATCTCGCCAAGCGTTAAAAAATAAATGGCAAAAATTAAAATAAAAAATAAACCTCTGTTTTTATTTAAAATGGCCATTTGAGTGTTTGTACTTTGTGATGGCAATATTTTGAGTCATAAGTGTGACTTTTTGCATTGTGATAATATATGATACTTATGATGACACTATGTAAATATATTTTGTATTTAAGGACAAAAACTCGTATTTTTTTCTAAAAAAGTGCTGTAGGTACCACTCGTATAAATGATTAGTATTTGTTTATAGTTTTAATGTATTATTAAAATAAGATTATGTAGCAATGCAAAAAGAACACATACAAAGGACATCATTAACAGATTTAGTACACATACACACTGTCGATTAATCGTTTCTATAAATATACGTTCACGACAAAATCTTGTTTCTTTGATTGTTCGCTGACGATAAAATCTCTAAAAATATCTTCTGTGATTATTCGACAATGTGTACCAGAACTTAAAAAATAAACAACCAAAAATATGTACATGTAAAGAAATCAGAACCAAAGTTATGAATTAGCCGCCAAACATTAACATAAAAAATAAAGGTCGGCACACATACACGGCCGATTTAAAAAGTTAACGGTTTAAGCCGACCCTTAGCTGCCAATTACCTTAATGCTTATAACAACAAAAAAGGGGAAAAAATAAAGGCTAGATTAATAAGCATTAAGATTATTGTTAACAAAAAATAAACAAAAACAAAATTTAAAGTAAATTGGTATGCTTCTCTACACAATGGAGCGAGGATGCGCGAGCAGCTCGTAAGCATAAATTTAGATATTTTTTATCAGTTCATTAATTTTTATCAAATTGACTGTTGTTATTGTTCTAGTATGAAAAGTTTACGTAATGTGCAGAATTTATTTATTGCTAGAACAATTACTGAAAAAAAAAATATGCCATAGGCTTCTACTCCCTTCATCTATTTTTTTCAAGTTTTTTTTTTTAATCCGGTATATTATATATGTACATGAATAATATTTATGTACGCAGTGTAAAGTCAACCGTAAACGATTGTGTATAGAAGCTATAAAGGGTTACTATCAACTCGCTTATGTCTTTGTGATGGCGGTTGTGATGTATGGCTCATAATTGGCAATTAGTGTCGATCGTTGAAATTCTGACTACATTTAGCGAAGAATTCGGGTCAGTCAGAAAAATCTTGGTATCTCCGAAATTACTATTGCTTGTTGTATGAAACCAAACAAATGTTTAAAAACAGCCAGCTAGTACAGTCTGCGAGGCCTTATCTGAGCTTTGCATTTGTGTGATTGATTACCAATCGCACCAATGTGATCGCGCGAGGGACGCACAGCGCCTCAGGCCGATTGCCAAGAAAAGGACGCGTCGCTATGTGCACTCACACGAATGCAAAGCTCAGCGTCGGCCTCGTGGACTGTACGTTTCTTTATTATCAACTAGGTAACTGTCCGCGACTTCAACCGCATGAAATGTCTTGTTCCCCCGCCCCACCCCGTCGTACCGCGCTATCACTTCGTTTTCACTAAGCGTTCTTTCAACCTTTTTTTCTTTTTGCTCGGCTCCAAAGGGTCCTTCCTACCCTTCCTCAAGAACTGTGATATCAAGTTGTACTGGTACTTCCAGAGATTAGACCCTACATACAAACTTTTGTATAGAAAACAAAAAGTTTTTTCACTGACCCGAATTCCTCGAAAGCGTATTACAGTAAATCTACTCCTAACAACTAGTTTTACTCAGAATATAGCTGCGATGATACTAGATTCTTCTGTCTTATTAATAATCTTCATAATATTTATACGCAGATTTAGATTATTTCTGGGAATTGTGATGACTTTTGACTAGCATTCAAGGACTGATACGAACAAATTAAACGACTTCAAAAAAGGAGGTTCTCAATTCGTCAGAATCTTTTATTACTATATCTCTCGTCATAAGCGAGTATACCCTTATCCTTCCAAACCCGTCATCTACCTAACTGCCCAGTTCCACAAAAGCCTACAAATCAAACTATAATACCTACTAACACAGAAGTTAGTGCATTATGTTTAAACTAGACCAATACCAACAATCTGTCTACCGAACGAAAGATTTAGTCAAACTAACTGAAAGTTAGTACGTTAACTCTTTGTTGTGGAACTAGACGGGAATATATGATTCGCACATAAAATTTTTCGTAAGCCAGCTATTTGTGCTTAGTATTAAGAGACGCTTCACTATTCATAAGTTACTAATAAATTTTACGATTCAGAAAAGAATAGAAAAAACCAGTGGAAGTGCCCACGCAGGTATCGCGCGCGTGTCTAAATTATGCGGAAAATATGTAAAATATTAACAACCTTCGTCCGTTGTAATAAGAATTAATTTTGTATGAACAACAAATTCAACTTTGACGATAAGCTTATTTGTTGTTCATACAAAATTAATCTTATTACAACGGACGAAGGGACGCGGGTTAACTGACGGGCAATTCCACTTGTTTTTTCTATTCCGTGGTTCAGAACGATTTATTAACAGACTAGCTTCTGCCCGCGGCTTGTCCAGCGTGGATGTCGGAAGTCATCTCACGAGAACGTGCTACCGAGACAAAAAAACGCCTACGTCCTGCTCCAGGATGACATCTATCTCCTTTGCAAAATTGATTGAAATGCGTTCAGTGGTTTAGTTGTGAAAAGGTAACATACAGAGTTATTGTCGAGTCTATAATATTAGTACGGATATGGATTTTTTTCTCAGTTTGAAGGCCTGATTAAGCTTGTCTAGCTTCAGTAGTAATTATCCTTTTGTGTATCGGAGCTCCTTATTAGATTCAAAAGTGAGGGCTGTTGCCAGCCAATGGTACACCTTAACTTCTCTCAATGCACACGCTTCGGACTTACGGCTGACTACTAACATCTTATTAAAGTATTTATAAGAATACACCTTGCTCAGAGGAACACACAAGCATTCGAATTGCTGTATACATATTATGATTTAGTAGGCTACCAAAATCAGTGCTGCACTGACTTATGAGTTGAAGCTAAGGTCGAACCAAAACAGGCGCTTTACTTTGTTAAAATAATTTCATCACCACTGCTCTCAAGCCGGTGAAGGAAAACATCGTGAGAAAACCAACATGTCTTAGAACCAAAAATTACATCTACCAACCCGCACAGCTCGCGTGGTGGATTACAGCCCACTCCCTCTCGAAGAGAGGATGATTACGTAAATTATCAAAACACGATATAAGTGTGAATCACATACTCCCAAAAACTGTATAACCTTACATACTAATAAAAATGTCGTAGTGCAGTCTTTTCCCTCACTCATTTGTCTTTATAATTTGGATTATCTTTTATCCAACAAGAAACGTGAAAATGAAGGAAAAAGACAATTTTTTAATACTATAGAGAGAACAGCGTGCTTTTTATATTAAAATATTAATGAAATAGTTATGCCTAGAGAGGCAGTCGAATACTTTTAAAATGTAATACTTATATATTTTTAAATATTTTATAGAGAAGATTATTTATAGTTATTCAACTATAATAAAAACGCGAAATTGGTATCATTTTCTGACACGGAAGGAAAGTGCCATGATTTGTCGAGATTTGACAGAAACCAATTTTAGGTTTCTTTATTTTATCAGGTAATAATAAATTGCCTGTTTTTGGGTCATCATTCAAAAAGACGCCTGAGGAACTTATATCCAGCTGCAGCGATTCCGATAAATAAGATCTTAACTTAGAGACTTTTTAAGATTTTCTGGTCGCATTAAGGATTATTAGAGCGAGATTCTATATACTGAGGTATTAAAAGGAACGAAATACCACACTGGGGTTCTTTCGATGAAGGATACATAATTTCACTAAAGGTCCCTTACATTATAGGAATATTATGTTACCGAAAACTAAAACTTCCACAAATCTTTAATTTCCAAAAATATTAATGAATGATTTTTGAAACAAGGACATTATATCATCAAACTTTCAGTCTGTCAGTTCGTTACTACACAAAAAAATGAACTGACGTTTATTATGTTAAATTTGTTTATTATGTATAATCGGATAAGGTAATGTAGTATTGTTTAGTGCATGACTTAAAAACAGTGTTTTAAGGAATATTTTCGCCTAAACAAATATTATTTCAGTGTTAAATGGTTTACGAAAGCATTGATATTTTTGGAAAATCGAGAAACCCTCTCACTCGTTCACATCATATCAAAACATTTCTCACTAGCTTCCGTGCTATTATCCCCGCCACACTCGTCTTTCGCCATAAAACACTGTATCAACAACGCAAACAACATGAAAATGATCGACAACAAAAACAAAATATTCAGCCAATTATTCTTCCAAATCGTCGCCAGCTCAATTTCCAAACACTCACATTTAGAACAACACTTTTCTTCAGTGTTCGGACACTTCCGCTTACAAAATTGGCAAAAACCTCGAATTTTTTCGCCTGTAGTTTTAAAAGTCGGGTTATATACTATCCTAATCTCAGTTTTAGCCTTAGAATCAGTAGCATTGTTTAGAATATCTGTATGTTTGTCCGCAGTTGCGCTTGTGTAGTATCGTTCGCTTTTTTTGACGAAGTTCTCGAAGCCATCCTGTCTTAGTTTCGATATTTGGTTTTTAGTGAAACTAGCTTCAGATGTCTCCATGAAAGTTTCAGTTGTTGTTAAAACTCGATTGTATCTTTCCGGGTTCAGTAATTTCATATTCAAAGAGCCTGACACTTTGACATCTGGGCCCGATTTAGTGATGTCATTGACTATGCTGTGGCATTCGATTTTTTTGCCGTTGAATCGATTGAATTGGTCATTAATGTCGTTTTTATCGATATTGTCTGATGAGAAGAACTGTTCGCGGAGTATATCGTTTTTGGAGCGTCTCCCAAAGTCTATGTTAACGTTTTCGTTATTAGTTTTATCGATATTAATATTCGATTTATCATTATTCAAGTTAGATTTATCGATATTACTTTTCACGTCATAATTAACATTAGCATAATCATGATTAGAGAAATCCTTTTTAAAATTATAAATCTTATCATATATAGTTTTCGGATACAACTTCGGATTACTGTTATCTAAATACCCTTCACAATTTTGCACAATCGATTCAAAATCGTTATCGCTATTCGATTTTTCTGGTCGATTCTTGAACAGCATGTTAGCATAATCGACGCTTCTGTAATAATCGCTTTCAGATTCCTCTTGTATGACATCGAGTCCCCAATTACGTGTCGTATCGACATCTTCGTAGATGCCATCGTCAATTTCATCTCTAGACTTTCCATTGCCTATATGAACATTTTCAAAGTCGGTGTCGTAAGTATCACCTTTTTCCTTCGCGAAAAATGCTTTGTAGAAGTTATCATAGCAATAATTGAGTTTTCTATACAAGAATGATTTCTTAGGGTTTCGCTTGGGGTCTGTTACCTGCGTTTCCTTGTCTTCCTCGGTCTCCTCGCCGATGGTGTGGAGAACTGTTGTTGATGCTTCTCCGACGCGGGAGGCTGCGTTTAGGAGATTCTGGCGTGGCTGGAAATATATAGAAGTATCTTGAGTTTATATTGCATTGGCTGTTGGTAATGAGGTAACATGATTTGGGAAATGTGTTGGAAAATGGAGTTACATCCAAATTTTGTTAAAACCTACCGTATAACGGAGTGAATATGGATGCAGCGATGAATCGGGACGGAACTTGTCCACACATTAGAGGCCTTTTTGGCGACTAACTATTTTATTTCAATGATAACATATTTTTTAGTTTCGTCCCAAATCACATCTGCATCCTTATCCGTCCCGTTTCACCCGGTAGTTCAACCGGTTAGAAGGATGTAAAAGAAAATGGAAGAAAATAATTTTGTTTGTTCAAGGTTACGTGTCTTGATCGGCTAGTAATATATCACATTACGGTAGCTGGTAGCAGCTGGATGACAGGAGCCGAAGATTGAGCTAAATGACGTGACCTATATCCAGCAGTGGACTGATTTAGTCTGATGACGATCTTACCTCCTTAGTGGTCGGCTCAGCCGCCTTCAGCAGGTCGGTGAAGGCGCTGCACAGCTTCCTGGTGGCGTCCAGCAGCTTGTCCTCGTGCTCGGAGTCGTCCAGCAGCGCCGCGATCATCTGCACGCCCTTCGTCATCTCGGGCAGGTTGCTGGTGATCGTGGTTATGGCGGCGCCCACGGCCGTGTGGTCCACTTCGTCTGTTCCTGTACGAGTATAACATAAACATTACATAACAGCCTGTGTTCGTCGAAATGTTAGGCAGAGGTGTTTGTATGTCCACACTTCGCTTCACAGTTATGTTTAAGGCCCATGTAATGGGGGGTAAACTTTAGCCATCAACCACAAAGAAACAAAAAGAAAATTCGATATTTTGTCAATTCGTTTTAATCGTTAGAAGTAGGGGCGAGTCGCTAGTTTTCCATTTCTTTCTTTTTTTTTTACTTAAAAGCGGTTTACTTAAGCGCGGTCATTAGCAGATTGCATAGAAAAGATAGAGACGTGCGATGACACAACTCTGGTAATTTATTGCAAGAAATGAAGCAATAACCTATTAACAAAAAATCTATTGCATTACATAACATAAACTCACGCCTTCTTCCCATGGGGGTAGGCAGAAACCACAGAACGCCACCTGCTACGATCCTTACATACTCCTTTTGCCTCGTTTACGTTCATACATCTGGTCATACACGCGCGCCGGTTGAGAGTACTACGCACCTGACCTTTCTGAAGAACATCACCAATAAGGTCACTATATGACCTCCTAGGGCGTCCCCTCCCGGCGTTTCCACTCACATCTGCCTTGTAAATACCTTTTGTTAGTCTCCTTTCATTCATCCTCTCAACATGACCAAACCATCTAAGCATACTCTTTAAAATTGTTGTCACTACATCATCTTCTTTTAAACCGCACTGTAGCCTTTTCACATCATTCCTCAGCCTATCATTCATAGTCACACCACGCATGCTCCGCAAGGTACGCATTTCCACAGCATTTATTCTGCTTTCAAGCTTATTTTGCTACAGCCAACATTCACTGCCATATATAATCGTAGGCACCAGTACACCGTTGTGAACGCCACAGATTTATTCTGCTTTTATGCTTCTTATGCCATCTTTTTACCGTGAAAGTAAGCTGGTATATAAATATGTTTCATGGCGTTACATAAGGCACATAAGGTAACCTACCTTATGTGCCACAGCTGTATAAAGTATGAATAGCCAGATCAACAAGTCAGTAACACTAGACATTGACATCGCTTTGATTTCGTGGTAATAAGGACTGGCTTCGTAGTTCAAGTGAAACCACTGACATGCGACTTTTGAACTTTTTTTCTTATATTTTTAAAAAAAAAATTAATTTATTGTCCAACTTACTTCTATCATTACAGAGTAACCTATTGCGATAGTGAACATACCCAAACACATAATAACTTATTATTATAACTACATTTTGTAACATAAAACAAATAATGCCTTCTTTGTGTAATCCCTCAGAGAACAATAGAATAGGTCGGTTTATGTGGCTGCGGTCTTGTGAATTATATTGACATCGCACCGTTAAATATGAAAATCTGGTTGGATAGAGTGGGAGAGGAAGCCAAAGAAAAGGTGGATTGTGTAAGGAACGATTTGAAAGAAAAGGGGGTGAATTATAGCGGGTCAAGGGCAGGGAGATGATGAATGTGAGAAGATTCTAAGTAAAATCGAGGTTTTCAGGATGTTTGTTTTTGCTTTCTTTACTCACCTGAAGTCAGTGTGACGACCTGCGCAGTGGCCGCGTTCATGGCGGCGATCTGTGACGTCACGACTTGCTTGTTGGTGTCCATCGTTACTTGCTTCCACTTCACTGAGGCCGCGTCGTGGCCTAGAGCCGGTAAGGTGGCCTGGGGAGCGAGAGAAATAAATACTTAGACAAGAAAATATAAGTGAAGCAATTTTGTACTTAAGTACGTACGTTGTAAGTAAACTTAAATGCAACTTTAAAAAGAAAAAAAAACAACTAAATATATTTTTTACACTTTTTATAATATTGCTTGCATTAATTGGAAACAAATATTTTTTTCAGTAAAATTAAATAAGAAAAATTGTCATCATCCCTATTGTCAACGATATGAGATTGCTCCTAGATATTGAACGTTTTTTAATACGGGAATTGGTCTTCTGGTAACCGACATATTGAAGACCCAGTGGACTTGCATACCATAAAATAACGCCTGAATTCTCCGAACGGCTAGGCAGAGGTACCTAGAGTAAGTACATCCTCATTTTGCATGTATAATAATCACAGTAACAGAAACTACGTACCCTGCTGAGTCCCTCCTCCGTCTGCTTGATGATCTCGACGCCGCTAGTGATGGTGGACATCAAACCACGTTGTGGCTCCGTCAGGATTGACGTCACTCGCGTTTGCTGCATTTGAGATGCCTGATACATGACAAAGTTGGATTTAGAAATAAGTTTGTAGTAAAAAAAAAAACTAAATGTAACTAATCTACGCTTTTGGGGAACGTTCCCCAAAAGCTTGGAGGTGAATATTACACCAATGTTTCACCCCAGACACTTGTGCAAAATTCACAAGCCATTTTCTCATAAGATAACAACTTTGAGAAACTTTTTTTGTTTTCTGAATACGAGGCAATTGGCTAGTTTGTATGCGTGAAATTTATGTAAAATTTTCTGTAATGCGCGTTTTGTTTGTGCTGAATAAACAATTTTTCATTTTTTCTCTTCTTTAAAATGGTTGTTTTCGAAAATACTGTTTCTATGATATGTAACATCATAAAATTGTTATCAAAACTATAGGAGAAAATCTCTTTTAAATCTTGCGTAGATGTAACGTATACAAGTTTCAATAACAGGGGCCGAGCATAATTATATTGTTACTAAGAATTTCCTCGCAGAAAAACCAGATAACAATGTGCCCTGGAAATCGAACCCAGTAGTGCTACTATGGAACCATCTCACCGTGAATACCTAGGCGAAGTGTGCTTTCAGTGCCACTGAGGCTAGGGATTGACCAAGACGGGGTGACACTGACAGCTCACTCCACGCAAGTCCTCACGGTGAGATTTTTACAGAATCGACGTGCTGGACTTCACGCTTAGTAGTTGCTCTTGCGACCACTACACCAATGAGGCAGTAAGAAGTTATTTATTTAATTTATAATATGTTTAATACAATATATACCTACACAGCCCATTTCGATGACTACATGTAGCCATTATAGCAGCGTGGAACAAAATGTTTAACACATTATTATAAAAAAATAATTGTAAAATTAGATAAATATGTATATGGTCGTCAGAATAAAAGTGGCATTATTTGTCAGAACATGATTGAGCTGACCTTGTGAAGTGAAAAATTTTACAGAAAGCAAATTATATTTATGTAACAGTACATAATTACCTATCAAGAAGCACAGTCTATAAAAAATATGCCATTTTTGTTCTCACAAGCCACAAAATAATTATATCCTCAAAAAATCATAACCAAAAATAAATAAAGCCTGAAATACACATTGCTCAATTTTTTTTTGTTTTCGTGGTACTACTAGGGTTGCCAACTTTTTTATAACAAGTATAGTATTTTCGAAGCCATGGCCTGTAAAATTTAGTAGATGGCAAAAAAAAAACACGCTTTAAAAAAAGTTATGATAACTATTATTTCACTTTTAATTAAGGTAACAAAATATCATTAGTTCTGGGCCTCAGATTAATACTGGCCCTATGGCGCTTATTTTGCCATTTTGTATTGATCTAAAAATATGGTATTTTCGCCTACTATATATATATTTTTATTTTAAAAACATCGTCTTATTCATAATAAAGTTATTCGCTTTATTATGATTAAGACGGATAGTATTAAGGCCTCTAATATAGTAGGATACTATATTATATCGTAGAGTTGGCGAACCTAGGTACTACATAGTGTTTTAATGTGTTTTCCAGACTTAAAGCGAAAATAAAATAAATGAGCAAATACTGACGGCCGGCGGCGTGTGGCCGGTGATGATCTGCCCGGACACGGTCGTCTGCTGCGCGCCCGTCATGTGGTTCACGGCGAACGGCTTGGCTCCTAGTGCCGGACAGTTGTTGTGGGTGAAGCGGTGACAACATTAACTCGAAATAAATTACTGCTTTTTGTTGGTGGGATGTAGTTTAGAGATTTTTGCTGAAAATCAGCTCTGTTGACGATAGGTTCTTCCGAAGTCACAACATTTTGCTGAGAAACTACCTGTTTTTGCACAGATACGACGCACGGCTTAATTGTTCTTATTATTGTTGTTTGTTACAAAAGTAAAAGATGGGTCACGGGAAGTGTCAACCAACTCATAAAAGACTTGACAGAAGAGTAACGAACAATAAAAAAAACTACTTTTAGTCTTTAAATATTTGACGAGTTTTGCTTCATAAAACTCCCAAACTCAATAAATACAATGTCCCACCAACTATACTTTTTAAAAACAAAATACACTTCATCTAAATACAACTCCATACATATATTAGAACATTACCTTCAGCGCCGGGTCTGTGCACGGCCGGCTTGGCCACAGACTCGGTGTTCACTTTGCCGGACTTGAACGTGTCGTGTTGGATGATGTTGGCTCTGTCGACAAATTGTTAAGAGTTAAGGGTTGACCCGACATTGGCTGAATGCACAAAAAAAACGAGCTCCATCCTTTTCCATCGCACAGGATTGTCGTTTTCTAGAGCGAGAAAGATAGTGTGCCGTGGCGATCGGCGGTAATCGGCGATGCGCTCGGCAGCACGGACAGATATGCGTCAAACCTAAGACACACCTTTCGTCTCTAAGTGCAGCAGACATTTAAAAAGTTAGTTACTTTTCACTTCGTAGTGTGTTTTTTGGATGTCGGTAGTTTTTTCGGTAAAAAAGTTTTCATTTTTGACGTGACTTAGTAGCCGCAAATACTAAGCGATGCTTTTTATGGAACATTCGCCTGGGAGTTACGTCTAACTCTTCGCGACTTAACGCGACACAGAGTATGTCTAACTATGGCCGGGCTGTGCGCAATCCCCCAAACCACGAGCCACAATACAGTACCCGGACGTTAATTTGGCACATCGAGATAATTAGATAGAATTTTCTTTATTATGTACACCTTATAAATTACAGACAATGGGCGGTCTTATCGCTAAAAGCGATCTTTTACAGACAACCTTTGGATGGATTACAGGGAGAAGAGAAGAGACAATACTGCAGGTAGTCAGTGGTGTACCATATACGTGAGCGAGGAAGTATTTCAGCCATAGAAAGAGACTGTCACACAAGTTTGAGTGACAGAGACGACTTGAGACAAAGACGAACTTACTAACTTTGTATTCCTTCGAGTCAATGACCGTCCCTATAATTTCCCGACGCTTTCCATAAAATTCTATAATGATCATTTAAATTCCTACTCACTTGGAAGGCGACACGGAGTCCTCCAACATGGCCGACCCCTCGTCTCCCTCTATCCCGAGGTGCTCCTTGGCGCGTTGTTTGCGCACTATGATGTCGATGTAGCCCGCTATTACTTGCAGGATCTGTTCAGCTTCGGTCGTTTGCACTGAGTAGTATTGGTCGCTGTGGGACAAGGAGAAAGAAATATGTTAGTATAAGAAAATCAAATAAGCAGCCACAACGCAGCATGTGGCTTCGATTTGAAAGAAACCCAACTTTAGTGAATAAATGAATGAAAGAAATGCACCGACCCCAGCGTGGTTTGACCAGACTCGATTAATCGAATGAACCCCAAGATTTGCACTAGCCCTTGAAGCCTCATGCTTCATGGTGCTACAAAGACCATTACATATCAAGAAATCGACCGGGGCACTGTAGTGGTAGGGAAGACGTGCCCTTAGGATAGGAAGGATGCCTACGGAGGATGCACCCTAACGTAACCATTGAAAGAAAACCCACTTTAGTGGCATAAAAAGGAAACACTGTGTTGGCGTTTATACACAAAAAATACTGTATAGTCACGACTTCCAGATTACATCATTTGAAATTCAAATCACTTCTATTACATATTTAGGATAAATAATAAAGTCCCATAACTTTGTATGTCTCCTGCAGCCATCTTAACGCCTGGCTGTCCTAGATTTGATCCCGGGGTTTGGCAGTATAGAGATTTTATATTTTAAAATCCTCTTCAGCAGTCGTAGATTAGAATCCGGATATCTCACCCACTATTCCATCCACTGGCGAAATGTCACAACTCACAAGCATAGAATACGTTACAATTACGCGTTTCAAAAGCGATTTTCTCATTAATTATTGACTTTGGTGTTACGAACATAATTGTGTTTTTGAATCCATACTATTATGAAATAAGTCTTTGAAAGTTGTAATAATTATATCATGAGAGAGAGAGTGTAAGGTATTTATGATTAATGATGTTCACCACTGCATACCCATCCATTTCATATCGTCGTGTAGCTCACCTGTAGTCTCCGAAATCCAGGGTGAAGGTGTTGGGACTGGCGCACCACCTCCTCACGGTGGTGAGCGGCCAGGTCTGCAGGATCTCCTTGGTCTTCTCGTCCAGCCGAAGCACTGAGTCCTTGGTGACGCCCAGGAGACGAGGAACTAGCTTGTTTTTGCCTTTCATTTTTTCCTGTTGAAGACATATTAAAGTTAGAACTAAGATTATTCAAACGAAATTTTACTAAAATTATACCGATCAAGAGGTAGTCAAAAGTTTCCATGGCTTTCAACAACAAACTACAATCACCAAAGCATTATGTTGATTTCAAATTCAATGTCAAAATCATTTAATTACCTAACCTAACAAGTAACAAAAAACAATGTCTGAGAATTTGAGAACTGTTCTATCTATTATAGTATAAACTAGCTGTTGGCCGCGACCTCGTCTGCTATCCAGGACGAAGAGTAACCTTACCCAGGTCATGGTGTATCTTTTGTGTCAAATTTCATCCAAATCGGTTCTGCCGTTTCGACGTGAAACCGTAACAAACAAACTTACTTTCGTATTTATCAGTGACCACTTAGTTTTTTTAAAATAAACAATGGATATTGATGCTGTTTTCACTACCGTTCTGGAAGGATCTCTATATTTTGACGAGGGCGGATCGCTCGTAACTGAGATAAACTCTTGATCATTTGATAGGCTCTTGATTCTCACTAATAATTTTGAGTTATCGTGTCCCCGGTAAAATTATGATAGTACATACCTTGACCAAAAAGAAGGCGACTCCGTAAGTCTTGAGGTCCCGCGCACTCTTGGTGTACAGCACCTTAGCGTCCAGCTCGGTCAGAGTGATGTGCTTCTTATGTTCTTTGAACACCTTCTTCTCGATGCCTTTGACTTTCATGTAGGAGGCGGGCAGGAATTCTTTGAGGCTGGAAGGTTTAAAAAAAATGTAGATTGTTATTTATTTCATTATCTGTTATCATTTTATTTATGTGCACTTAAAACACTTTATACCAGAAAGAGTACAAAGTAGTTTTTTTTTTAACATGTTGAGGATCGAGTTCTTTTTAATGTTATGCAGAAGAAGAGTTTTTATTATCAGATTTGTTTTTAATTATTTTGTGAAAATGACAAGTGGTATGTTCTTGTGTGTCTACAAAGATCAAAAAACATTTTTAGTTACCAATTAAGTACCCATTATAGAATGAAAATTTTGAAGTTTTGATAGATATCTGGTTGCCCTTTTTTGGGAGGGATATGATTGATTCGGTTCCTGTGTGCTTCAGATGATTGCCAAAAATGGTTAAAAGTTATTTCAATTTGGCAATACATTCCAGTAAGCCCAATACTTTTAAAAATGTAATGGAAACTAGAAACCTAATACATAGTTATGTACACAATATCTATTAGGTTTTTAATTCATCACAATTTAAATTTATATTTAAGTTTTTTATTCATCATTCCCTTCAACCAAAGCACCTGCCATCTAATCTCATCACCACCCTTGGTTGAGTGGTAGAGAATGCCTAAGGCATTAAGTCCGCCTTTGTACCTCTTTGTGTTCGAAAAGTTTAAACAAATAAACCATACTAAACGAAATGGCAATATGGTCGCATTCCTATTGGAGGGTGAATAAAGAAATTATGTTTGTGTGTTTTTATTAAGTAATGATACTCACTCTAAGAATCCAGGAGTATGCTTGTCTTCTCTGTGATCACCGAATTGTATCTGGCACTGTATGCCCGCGAACTCGCAAGCTGTTGACAAACCACACATTGTATGAGTATTAAATTATAACATTATAACGACTGGATAAGGGTAACCAGAGGTGCATAATAATCAGCCTATTATGTTCCCACTGCTGGGACACAGGCCTCGTCTCTGAGAGAGGAGTGGTCCGTTATCCACCACGCGGGCCCACAGCGGGTTGGTAGATGACAAGCTGGTTTCCTCGCGATGTTTTACTTCACCGTTTTGAGAGCAGTGGTGGTTAAATTAAATACAAAAAGTAAAATGCCCGTCTGGGTTTGAACTCACGACCTACAAGTCGTAAGTCGGGGCCGGTAGTACCACTGCTGCTGTGATATCATTATGGTCTTACCTTTGTCCATAGTGACAGGGTGCTGGCCGTCCAGTATGGCATCCCTGGCCTGCACGTACAGCAGGTTCAGCTGCACCGGGTCCCGCGAGTCCACGTTGCGGTCTGAGAAGAACAGCTTGCGGCGGAGGAGCAGGGTTTCTGTCACGTCTATGCCTTGCTCGCGGAGGGTTTTTGCGGGCTCCACCCAGTTTACTGTTGGGAAAGAAAGATTTAAGATTATTATTTATGTATGAATGTTAACTTAAAGTTGTAGTGGTAAGTAGAGCTGGCCCTTTATAGATTATGAGGATGTAGAGAAAATACACACACACACACACACACAGCATAATATAATATTTTAGGAAAAAAATATATTTTATATGTACACACAGGAATACATAATGCAGACCTGCATTACGAGAAATGAAAAATAAATGTAAACAATACGGTGTGAGAACAACAAGAAAAGAATATAACAGTTAGAATATATTCTGTAACTAAGAATGTGATAAATATTTGTTCCAACCAAAATCATGTTAATTAGAAGTTCAAAGTAATGGCAGCTGGGACTGGCTTACATACATTGTGGAATTGGAGTATGTTGCCCAAAACATTAACATACGTTTTATAATGATCTCACATCAAAACTAAATAATGATTGTTTTGTTTTCAAACTATTTTACAAAAACATGCAAAGTATATTATTTGCTACACACCTTTTTAAAGAAGCAAGGCTTTGAATACTTTCAACTTTTTTGAGAATTTAACACTATTAATGAACAGTTTTCAGATCCACTTTCCATAATTATTAATAACATACGAAAGTAACTCTGTCTGTATGCTACCTTTGTACGTCTACACCTCTGAACGGATTTCGATAAAATTTGGCAACGAGATATGTGGCATTCTGGGCTAGGTTTTTTGTCCCCGTAACACGTTCGCGTGGGAAGGATTCTAACTGTATGTAAGATATTGAAAACCTTAAAATAATTTTATCATGTACTTTATCTATCAATCGTAGAGTACACAACATTTCACCTGAAAGAAATTATTCATTTACCTTCATCATCAGTTCTTAGTTTCTTTCGGAGCTGTTCCATCTTAGCATCTCTCTCTTTCTCCTGGTGCTTGCGCTTGAGGGTCAGGGTGCCGAAGTTAGGCTTCTCGCAGGGGTCTGGCTCATCTTTTTGTTCTTCACGGACCTAAAGGAAAGAAGAGATTTTTTATAATTTTACTATTTTCCTGAGAGAAGAAGGGGTTTCCAGTGTGTTTGTAGTTTTTCGACAGATTCTGATTTAGGAACTCTATACAAAAATATTAACTTGTTAAAATAAAGAATAGATTTACGTTTAGCATTATCAGCCTATAGCGTTCCCACTGCTGGGACACAGGCCTCCTCTCTATGAGAGGTAGTGAGCCGTAATCCACCACGCGGGCTCAGTGCGGGTTGGTAGATGTCGCATGTCTTCGAATTTCTGGTTCTAGGACATGCCGGTTTCCTCACGATGTTTTCCTTCACCGTTTTGAGAGCAGTGGTGATTAAATTATTTACACAAAGTAAAGCGCCTGCTTGGGTTCGAACTCACGACCTACAACTCGTAAGTCGGGACCGTTACTACTGGGCCACCACTGCTCTTCTGCTGATTTACGTTTAAGTCCCATTTAATAGGGAGCGAGCCTATTTTCAACCAGGCACAAAATCAAACTCCAAGCTGCTACTGAAAATTCCTAGTAACGCTTTTCTTGATCTGGGGATCGAACCAGGGAACCCCAATACTCAGCAGATACGATTGCAACCTCGAAAATGAAGTCAATATCATAAAATTCATTCATTCACTTGGCGTAATTGTCAAATTAATGGCGTTTCTTAGGTGATGCAAAATATGCCCTATTCTTATAAAAAAATACATACATAAACTCATACCTTCTTCCCATGGGGGTAGGCAGATACCACAGAACGCCACCTGCTATGATCCTTACATGCTCCTTTTGCCTCGTTTATGTTCATACATCTGGTCATACACGAGCGCCGGTTACGAGTACTACGCACCTGACCATTCTGAAGAACATCACCAATAAGGTCACTATATGACCTCCTAGGGCGTCCCCTCCCGGCGTTTCCACTCACATCTGCCTTGTAAATACCTTTTGTTAGTCTCCTTTCATTCATCCTCTCAACATGACCAAACCATCTACGCATACTCTTTTAAATTGTTGTCACTACATCTTCTTTTAAACCGCACCGCCACCTTATCACATCATTCCTCAGCCACCACATAGTCACCACAGTCATATAAAAATAAAATTCACAAACGAAATACAGCAAACATTTGCGCAAATACGCCAAGTGTAGTGCCAGCATTAGAATGAATATTAAATGTTAAAACTCACCAGTCCGTACTCGTCGTAGTTGGTGATACCGATCTTGGTACAGATCACCACCATGAGGTTGGCCACCACCTGACTGTCGTCTACTAGCAGGGTCTTCACCGTGCCTGCAACAAAAAGGGTATTGGTTAGAAATGTATGGATGAAAAAAGACTTTTGTTTTATATTCGCAATCGATTTTAGCGATAAAACCGCACATTATTAGTACACTAGCTTCTGTCCGCGACTTCGTCCGCGTGAAACTTCTTGTTCCCTTGGCTTTGTAACTTTTTTTTCTTTTCTTTCTAACTCTTTGGAATAATCCCCTCCAAAAACTTTGAATCCGTGCTTCTTCTTATCTACATCGATTGAACAGTTTTTTTCGATAATCTCATTTTTACTATGCCTTCTTTGAAACTACATTATTTTTCTGTCATTTTTAATATTAGTCATCATCCCTGTTACAGAGATTACCCGGTGGTTCCCCTACATACAAACAAACAAATATAAATTATAAAATAATATTTATAATATTAGTATAGATTTGTGTTTCATCGTATTTCTGGTTTTTCAATGTTATTTTTTAATGATAAATGATTTTATTTCTGTAAGTAGGTTTGTACAAACACTTTTACACGTCATCATATTTTATAAACCAGATGAGATCGGCGTTTCCTATCTGACTACTCTGAGAAGAAAGGCCGAAACAAACTCAGAGGTCACAGTATTTATTAAATGGCATGCTTCATTGAGTCACGTTTTGAAGACTGATAATGATTAAACATTACATAAATGACTCATGATTAAAATAATGATTATTTGACATGATGTACTTAAATTCATGGCTCACATTTCTGGAATACAAAATGCACGAAAGCATGAAATTAGCCAAGCTCATAATATCCTTTTTTAGCAGATACGAGTATTATTCTTTCAGAGCAAAAAAGGAATATTATCTGGCTGCTTAAGTGGCTGATGCACAGGTTCTAAACCTTATTTAGCCCAATTTGATTTCTTTTTTCTAGATAGAACAAATTGGGGGCATATTTGTTTTACATACCATCTGTCGCGAATCTGAAATAGGTATTGCCACAATAGGGAATCACTAACTTCCGAAATAATGTAATTTCAAAGAAGGCATACGTAAAGTTAGATTCGAAAAAAATCAGTAAAATCGATTTTCGATTGCCGTCCTTGTCGCGCGGTACGGACAATGTGTGGCGGTTTACTATGAAGTTACATCGTCGTGACGTCAATTCTACGAAAGTGCTGTCTAAGTCTAACAGTTATTTTAAAACGTTCATAACTTGGCAATTTATTAAGCTTTTACAAGTTTTATAATATTGTTTGCACTATTTGCAGATAAATATTTTTGAGTTAATATTTAAAAAAATGCCATCATCCCTATTCTACTATATTTAAATTATTTCGTCCCAAGATCCCATCTCAACACCCCCTAATTTTCTCTAGATCTTCTCTGCCCCCCTGAAAGTCTCAAGAGAGCGTTAAAAGAGCGTTTTCGTCACGTTTATAACGGACGATATGAAAATCAGTCAAGTATACCACTATTTGGCATTACGGACGCAAGTGGGCCATCGCTCTTCTAGGAAACCACTTGGTTGTATTGCCCACATTTAGAACCTATGCTCTTTATAATCAAAAAGCAAAAGTTCCATAAATTATCCACCAACACTCAAATATCACCTAAAACACTCACAAAAGACACTCACCATCCAACATCCGCACCCTCAAATTCCTGGTCTTCTTATTATACTCCAGCAGGTCGCCGTTCCTCAGCATGTAGTAGTCCAAGCTTCTGGACGCCTCCAGCCATATGCCCTTCTTGTTGTCCTCTTCTGAGGCTAAGAAGAGGCCGTATTCTTTCGCTGTTAACAAGAGGAGAAGCGTTTAGTTGCAGTGGAGTGAAAATAGGCCACCATCTCCTTGGATTGTGGGATATGACTAGTGACTACTGAAAGTGTGTTAATATCTCTTGCTTGACTTAAGAGAAAGAAGCAAGTATATTTTAATTTCAGACATAATTCTAAAAAGACATAAGTGCTACCAGGATATTTTACAGGGCGTGATAGGAGGGCAAAGTCGATGAACAAATAAAAAAAAAATGGCGGCGATTTTGGCTACGCAGCTAAAGATCCCTGTACAACTATGCATAATTATTAGGTTCTCAAAACATGTCACAAATCGATGTCATCGATAAATCGCAATCTAGCCTGCACCTTAAGGGTTAAATTCACCAATGAAAATGGACGCGATCAGCACATATACTAAGTTTAAGAGCTGTCAGTGTCATTATTTCATATGGAATATGGACACTGACAGCTCTTGAACGCGTTTAAGATGTGCTGAACGCGTTCAATATCATTGGTGAAATCGGCACTCAGGTGTGTGTTTAATTATAAAATTAAGATGCTAAGGATTTTCTCCTGTATGTGAGTGCATGACAAAACAAATATTTTACCTATGGTAATCCTACCCGCGATCATTAGTCTTTTCAAAGTTATTTTTTCTCTGTTTTTGCCTCACTGTCAAAATCAAGGTGACCTCGTTACAATAAGGTTGTAGTTGGTTGCTGCTGTCAGGGGTATAATGATTGAGAATGGGCTGTAGATGCTGCACCAAAACATTCCAGACTTTAAAAAAAAACCGGGAAAAGAGTTTCTAAACGTGTCTTTCATACCAAAATTGATAATAGGCTATATCCCAATTTAATTTATGATATTTTGATTTGAGTAAGTAACAAGTACTTACGGTCACCACTGCTGGCTTCGAGAATCTTCTCCCGAATGATCCTGCAGGCGTCGTAGACGGTGGTGGACGGGTCGAACTGTATGGTCTTCACCACCTTGCCGCCGTCTATGGAAATCTTGAGCGATAGCGCCGCCATCTTGGTTAGAGAGTGGGCTCTGTGGACAAAATGGAAGTTGAAGTAAAGTTTAATTTCAAACAAGATTTAGAAATATCTGCTGTCAGAGATATTTGGTTTGAAGTTATGGTGGGGCGGCTGATATTTTATTCGCGATTTCGATATCGTTCTCATGGAGAAATACGTTCAGTTTGATGGTCTATATCACACCCTTAAACATGACCACGCATTTCTGATACACATTTTATAGTCACTAATCTATATTTTGTGATGTATTATTAAAATATTCCCCTTTTCATAATCAGCATATTATTATTATTTGCTGGGTAACTTAACACTTCTCTTTTTTGTGATTGTTGACATTTGTGATTGTAGATTTTAATAGAATCGACACGCAGATAGAGACTTTTGTCCATAACTGCACGTCGATTCTATAAAATCTCACCGTGAAGACTTGCGTGGAGTGAGCTGTCAGCGTCATCCCGTCTTGGCGTAGCGTCATAATTTGGGGTACTCAGTGGATGTTGATAGGGTTTTCAAAGCACAAAAAAATGCGTTCGAGCAATATGTGGAGCTCACTTTTTAGATAGCTGTAAGCCGTTGTTTCAAAAACATAAAATACTACTACTAGCATGTCTGTATATTATGGAAACATGTATTTTTGTTAAAAAAAAAACCAATTCGAAAATATTTGTGACAAGTTAAATAGCCGGACGCGACATAAAGACAGACTACGGTTGCCACCAATAAAGTAAAAATTATTTAAGAGAAATGTCTACTGCATGTCTATTATATTAAACAAACATTTACCAAATTCCCTCCAAGATTTACCATTGACATTGTCTATTTAAAAATTATATACTATTAAGGAATATTTAGAGGATAAGTCGATAAAACCTATACAGACAGAATGTAAATGTGTGGTATTCATAACATAATAATAGTAATTAATTTAATGATATAATATAATACTATGACTTTGTCACTGACATGAAACTAATGCATTTGCACGCCCTATCATGGCAGGATATGCTAAAATATAAAAGGCTTTATCATGTAAACCATATTTCTAGCAAATAAATATTTTTGATTTCATTTCATTTGGTCAATCCCTAGCGTCAGTAGCACTGACAGCTCACTTCACCTAAGTTTTCACGGTGAGATGGCTACAGAATAGCACAACTGATGTATGAACGTAAACGAAATGGAGTATAAAGGATCGTACCACGTGGCAATCTATAGTCTCTGCTTACCTCCACGAGTAACATGCGTGAATTTATATTTGTAAAAATATTCACCTGTGTATAGTAGCAGTGTTGTAGGGTCTGTCTTCCGACTCCTGAAGGTCTAGGGAGCAGGCGCTGGGTCGGCGACGTCGCTCCTGACTGAACGAGCGGAGGCGCGGCCGGGATTGGAATGAACCCTGGAATGATTTAGAGCATTTTTATAGGAGGCTCGGCTAGAAGTGTGTGTGTGTGTGCAGTGTGTTTGCAAACACATGTTCAATCTCGTCCCATACATGACCGGAGAAGAGCAAGTGCAGGACCGACGGCTTTCCATGATTTGCAAGGCACGGGACTGCCACACTGCGTAATGAGCCTATAGCGTTCCCACTGCTGGGACACAGGCCTACTCTCTATGAGAAGGTGTAGGCTGTAACCGACCACGCGGGCCCAGTGCGGGTTGGAGAAGTCACATGTCTTCGAATTTTTGGTTCTAAGACATGCTGGTTTCCTCACGATGTTTTCCTTCACCAAAATCAAAAGTCATTTATTCAAATTAGCCTGAGAATCAGCACTTTTCGAACGTCAAAATTACATTAGACAGTCCCTCCAAAACGCCCGCCCTTCACCACTTCCTAGTGCTTTAGCTGGAAACTCCCCAGCAGCACAGCTGTCTGTTCGGTTAGAAGAAAGTGAATATATACAATTTTAAGTAATTACCTAAACATTAAATTAAACTAACTGCCATACGTCATCTACCCACGCCAATACCAAATTTATTTTTTAAATAAAACTTAATAGGTACTTACATAAATAAAAGTCTCTAGGCCTAAAGGGCATGGCAGCTTACATATGCTTACACCGTTTTGAGAGCAGAAATTAAATACACAAAGTAAAGTGCCTGCCTGGGTTCGAACTCACGACCTACAACTCGTTAGTCGGGGCCGATAACACTGGGCCACCACTGCTCCACTGTCACACTGCCAACTTCTTAATTCCGGGCTGCTTATGACTCCTGACAGAAAAACCCAACTTCACATTTCATGACCTGGGTTGGGATCGAACCACGCCAGGACCAGCTCAACAATCATGCTTGTGACCACGAGCTCATCTATTTTTTTATTTAATTTTATTTATTTATTTAATTCAGACACAGTGATCCATATTTATGTTAGTATACTTAATAATTATGTTAGTAACGAAAGATATACATGGCACAGTAATCATACAGTAGATCAGATCCGAGACCGGTTCTTATCGATATGCAACTGCACACAATGCCACAATGATGGAAAATTTTGCCAGCCACAACTCTAAGAATGTCGTTGCTGAGTCACAGACAGAGACATTGGTGTTGCTGAGTCTCTCGATGAGCCCGTTTACGTACAGATTGAAGAGACGAGGCACACTTCAGTCTGTACGCATCGGAGGTCGCACACGCCCACTTAATGACATTAACTTGGTTGTTGTACCAATAATCAAAAATGCTAACGACAATGCTTCTTCAGGGAGGCTGGTTTCTGTCCTCATTTTGTACCATAGCACATCATAGGACACCAAATCGAAACCTTTCGAAAGGTCAAAAAAACAGGCATAGACTGGAGTTTTTCTATCGGTGTAGTACCGGACAGTGTGCTTGAGGCATAGAACTGCCGTTTCTGTCGACAGCCCGCGCCTAAAACCGAACTGCGCGTCGTTCAGCTTTATGTGGCTGTTCAAAATACGATCAAGCAGACTGTCCAGCACTTTCACCACGGTATTAGCTAGCGAAATGGGCCTATAATTGCTGTTGTCTGACGCATCACCAGTTTTATTTTTGATTATTGGCACAACCACGGTCTTCTTACATTCATCCGCCAAATATGAGTGTCTTACACAAAATGTATAAAACATAGTCAGACGCCTTGGCAGGTGAACCCCCGCATGCTGCATATGTTCAATACTAATTCCATCGTGACCTGGGGACTTACCCCTCGTCATATGCTTTATAACGGTTGATATATATGCTTAGCAGTAAAAGCTGGTAATACTGCCAGTCCAAGCGAATTTTGCCTGATTTCACCAGTATTGAGCATCCCCGGCACACAGGAAGTAGAATGCTTGGATGACTTACAGTGCGTGTGGCAGTCAGCCGCCGCCAGTTGTCGTGTAATGCGTCCTCGATGCGCTGGCGCAGGTTTCGTCACGACTCCCCCTGTGCTTGCGGTGGTGGATCGTCAGTTGGTACCTGATGACAACGAGAAGACTTGGTTAAAAATGAAAATCAGTAAATAAGAGAGGTTCTAGATGACCAGGAAGCGTATCAAGATCTTATTATTATGATTAGCGGTTAGCAAAATAAACGAAGTCTAACATATTTTCAATTAGTTATTCAAAAGAGTGAAGTAGTTAAGATCTTCTAGCAGACAGATGGAGTGGATTAATGACGGTAAGTCGTCAGTCGGTGCTGTACGTGCATCTTTGAAAGACCGACGAGAAAATGGATCATGGCTTATCAGGCTTGTCAAAAAAGTAAGCAAGCACGTAAAAACTCTTAAAAATCCAAGACCAAAACCTGTTAAATACAAAACAAAACAAACGTTTTGACAAGGAAGCCCTCACACCTTTCAACCATAACATTCTAACTAATGAAAACTCCTCAATCAAGACCCACTTCATCACACACCACATTACTCAATGATCAATTCGGTCAACGTTCTGTAAGCCAAGGCACACCATGGCGTATTTCTTTAGCCAACGCCATCATCACCTGTAACGGTAAATATAGTCAGCTATATATAAATAGAAACTCAAGGGATAGAGCAAAAGTTTCAGATAGTATACTGTAACACTGCAATGAAATAGGAAATTAACCCTGTCTCCAACATAGCTTATTAAAGTAATGTTTTAAAACCCTATACTTAAATAAATTCTTGCTTGTACAAACAAATACATGACTGATCTCATTTATTTCGTAACTTAGACACAGGGTCAGAGCCTAAATAGGGAATTAATTAGATCAACTTTCCACATACACAAGGGCTTGACCCCGATTTTCGAAAGTATCCGATGAGTAAGTCCAATCTCATGCCTAATAACATAACCTGCTTGTTTTATTTTAATGATCCCACTGCTGGGAATCAGTCCTTATCTCTGTGAGAGGGACGGACACGGTACGGGTTGGTGGATGACACATAATTTCGGTTTTAATGTTTAGCTGTTTGAAATGCCGATTTCTTAAAGATGTATTCCTCCATCCTTTTAGGTAATGATATTAATTGCATTGTTTTTAATGATAGTAATTCATATTTTATTGTCTTATTTATATAATGACTACTTTGAATTGTTGGTCGTAGGTTCGAACCCAGACAAGTGCTTTACTTTGTGTAAATTATTTCATCACCACTGCTCTCAAAACGGTGAAGGAAAACATCGTGAGGAAACCGGCATGTCTTAGAACCAAAAACTCGAAGACATGTGACATCTACCAACCCGGACTGGGCCCGCGTGGTGGATTACGGCCCACTCCCTCTCACAGAGAGGAGGCCTGTGTCCCGGCAGTGGGAACATGATAGGCTGATTATCCTATGCTATGCTTTATTATCACGGTTTATGCACCATCTCTTCCTACCAATTTGTACGCCACGATATGTGACTGAACATGTTAGAACTTTTCTGTACCTCTATAATAACTTGCATGCAATGTATCATTTACCATGTTTCAACAAATAAAAAACTTACTTACTTACTTACTAATAAAGCGCATGCTTAAGTTAAAACCACAAGGCATCATAATATGAGTCACCCAAGCCCCGTTGACGCCAAGCACTGTCAAGCCAACTTAGCGCGAAGAATGCACATCGTGCAATACTGCTTAACAAGCCTGTCAAACTAAGTGCGAACAAATTTTTTGCACCCTCCATAAAAGTAATTGAAGCGAGCCGTTATATAGGGCCTGTCATTCACGCTCAATTTGACTGAATTTACTGCTGTTTGTTGCTTCTATGATCTCGGATGTTTGCGACTGTGTGGATTTAGAATTGTGCGCTTACATTCTCTAGACAGGCACCGCTTTTTCACCCGCATAATAAGGAAGCTACTCCACCATCATCCGCCTAGACTTATGCCAACTCTCTTTCCACTTCTCTCTGTTAAAAGCTGCTAAGGACCAGGCTGAAGGAGTCCAGCTCATGCCGCTATATCAGTCTGGGCCTGCCGCGATGTAGCTTGCCACTAAGCGGAAACTGGGTCGTAAATTAGGCCCATTGGTCGTCTGCCATGCGGCAGATGTGTCCAGCCCAATTCTACTTTAGCGTGGCAGCTTTCCAAGTGACATCAGTTATCTTTGTGATTGAACGGATGGTCGTAATCCAAACCCTACAATACTCGGATAAAAAGTATCCATACGCATATGCATCCAGATCTAGTAGATACTCTACCTATGACAATCGTTTTTTTTTTTTTGATACTTTTTATATTTTGTAAATGTGAGAACGTTGTAGGCGTTGTAGATTGTAGATTTATAGACCATTGTCTATTTGTTAAGCATATGGTACTTGTTGACGGACCTTGTGGCCTACACTCTCCTCCCATACCTATTAACACTGGTATTTATAAGAAAACATTGTCAAAGTCAAATATTTTTAAAAGAATAGGTAACCGTGGAGTTTCTTGCCGGCTCTTCTCCATAGGAAACGACCAATTGGAACCGTGCACCAAGATTCTGACGTTTCATAAGTGCCCATGTAGGTTTATGTGTTTTTTTTTGTTTCACCGATAATCATATCGCTGTTAATGCGTGGTGGTAACAAACGTCGTAACGTGATCGTGAAAACTTAGGTGAAGTGAGCGTAGAGTGAACTGTCAGTACCACTGATGCTAGGGATTGACCAAGACGGGATGACACTGACAGCTCAGTCCACGCAAGTTTTCACGGTGAGACGAGAGATTTCGGCTCAACAAACATTCTAAAAATATATTTCTTCCTAATGACATGATTTAAGGAACATTCTTTTCTAAGTTATGATTTGTTGCGCATGGTTCTAAAAGGGGACGAAAATATCTTCCGGAATTTGAGAGTGGAAGAAATGATGCATTTGATGATCATTAAGATAATTAGGTGTGTTACGAGTATCTAAAGTAGAAAAAAATAATGAAGGAAAAACATAGTCTGTTTCAAGTTTTTGATACTTTTATGTCCTGCGATTATTAAGAGAATTTTGTCTAATTGCCTTCTCAGTACAACAAGGAGTTTGTAAACACCACTACGACCTCATTCGATCACGTATTAGAATTAGAAACAAAGGACAAGATTGTTGAACTGCCTCTTTGGTCGAGCGGTCGCAAGCGATACAGTTGATCATGAAGTCCTGGGGCAGTGTTATTGGGATTTTCTATCAGGAATTTCTCATTAGCAGGAAGCAGCTCGGAGTCTGGATTTGTGTCCGGTTGAGGGCAATATACTCGGCCCCTATTACATAGGACTTAAGCATAACTGGCGATATGTGGGTGGTCTACAGGTACACCACTGTCTAACCCTTCGGAGAATACAGGTTATGTTATAGTAATACATATCTAAAAGCAGAAAGGAATACCGGACTTAATAAAAAGAGTTATGTTCTAAGCTTTTGGTACAGACATGTTCTTCAGTAAGAGATGTAATATTTACTTACTAGCTTTTGCCTGAGTCTTCGCCCGCGTTGAGGTCGGATATTATTCCACGGAAAAGTACTACTGGGATAAATAGTTTTTTTTTTGTTAAAATTTATAGTAACATGACTTAAAACACCGTCATAGGCAGTTAATTTTCTCATTTTTTAAAATAAATGTCCGTAATTTTTTAAAATACGTAGCAAAGACTAATTGTTTATTTTTCGGCCAACTATTATGTTCTGACCTATCACCCGATTCCGGCTTGACGTCGACTTACGGGGCACCCTGTATGTTAATACAGGTTATAAACTCAAAAATGTATTATTTATATTAACAAAGTAACTCTCAACTCACTTATAAAGTTCATAATTATATAATTCAATCATGATTCGAAAGACACGTAGCGCCATCTAGCGTCATAAAGCAATTGTGACAGTCGAAAGTTATTGTTCTTTCTCTACTGAACTGTACTTTTTTTCTGCATGAAAGGTACCTGAAGTCCTTTTCTGTACTCCTGACCACGTATATGCAAATTTTCATGAAGATCGGTTCAGTGGTTTAGGTGTGCAAACAAACACTTTCCTATTTATAATATTAGTTAGGATTAGGATTACTGCCTTTCCTGTATAGTTGTGACGGACTTGAAATCAGAGGTTAAAACGTTTAGTTGCTTGTAATATTCTTGGTATTCGTAACGACTAAGATAATCTTTCTGTGTATTTTAATGCATTTCCCAACAATAAAGAGTATTCTATCTATCTGTTCCTCTCTACGATTCGTACTATCTATTCAACTTTCAAGTATATATTAAACAGCTTAATACATGGATTCAAGAGATATTTATCTGTTCTCAGACTCTAGACTGCCTCATCAATCATTACAAAATGTTATGACAGAGCGAGTAAATTTTTAGACATAGTTATGAAGTATGAATCTTGCGTCGTTAAGACGCAAGATTCATACTTCATAACTATGTCAATAAAAATCTATTTAACACGAATAATCTATGTACATTCGACACGTAAATAGTAACACTTAAACTACGAAAACCGCACATAGCTGCAAGAAATCAAGGCGCTACAAATATTTAAAAAAATCCATGTACGAGTGGCTCACTGTACACCATTCGAAGAGTCAAAACTTTCAAACTCATTCCGTTTATTAGCCACAAAGCAATATTTATGAGTTCATCTATTTTTGTAACTCGTAACGTATGAGAGAGTCGGTATTTAAAACGAATGCTATGCGGGCATTTGGATATAAAAAAACGAGTAGACACAGCTGATAGTTATTTGGGAGATCAACTATGTGAATGAGATTAGAATTTGAATGTTTGGTTGTTGAAACAAATATCCTTCCTTGTAGGATATTTTTCGGAGAAGCAGATGTCAATGGAGCAACTGCCTGTCTGACTTCCACAACCCAGTTACTGGATAACACGATACACAGGATAGGTCTTACCAAGGGGGTAAGACCGGTTGTAAGACTTTTGGGATTCTGACAACCAGTAACGACTGTCGAAGATCTACGAATGACAACCGAGCCCAACTGCTTAGCGTGTTTTCCGATGCCGTGCACGGCAAGCGTAGCTTATCCTTAGACAGCCCGTGCAGTTCTTATTATTTAACAACGAGCCCCTCGATTTTTCATAGCAAGTCGTAGCACCAGAAATATGAATGACGAATTTACGATTCATGATAAAAACTAATACTTGAACCCGTATAGTAACACGAAGTTCTTCACAAAGATATTATTTAGGTATAGTGTGATCTTTTCAATTATACCAAAAGGTATTACGATCAATAATGTCGAGCATGATTTAATCATAATGCTGAAACCCCATCAAATACTGAACGACGTATTAATGACGAGAACATGACTAATACGAAATAACTAACCAATAAACTTAACATCCGTAAAAAGTACTAACACTTGAATTAATATCTAGATCTATAAACTCGTACTTAACAGAACTAAGGAGTAGACCCCTCAACAACTCAACTGAGATGCAATAAAAACCGACGCGAAGGCATTTCAGTCAATCTCGAACGCAACAGAACATTAAACCTTACTCCCCACACATAAGGGTGACTGGATACGAATTCGGGATATTAACAAATTCACATGGACTCATTAAAAAGCCCATAGTCATAACGGGCGAGTTATTGCATACAGTTTTGCATAAAAAGGCATCAGAGCAGCCCCTGGCACTCGTAACATACCACCCTGTTGGAATTTTAATAGTTCAATATAAGTTTGTCTGCATTCGTTTATGTGGACGACTTTATTGTTTTATGACAGACTAGCCTAAGGGTCGAAATTAACATTTTTGAGTGACGTCATATCCAGTTTCCAACGCACATAATTTAGCTTAGATTATCTGAAGCACTTCATTTATTAGTTGACATTCAACAGAAATGCGGACGCTTCTAATCAAATTTACCAGAAAATTGACAAAAGCCAGACATTCATCAGTAAATAACTTACTAAGTATAAAAGGGGTGAACTAATAAGATGTATGAGAATTATCTAAGTAGATTGGAACTGTATTCGTAAGTTAATAGCTACTTATGCCTGTGAGATTGATTGTGGTTTATACATTCTGACAAAAAAGTATCGGGAATAGATGATTTGTGTATTGCTCCATTTTATTTTAAATTTTTTTTGTTTGTGGATTGGCTCAACTGTTTGCCAATTTATCGCGGAGTTTTAGTTGCATCTGTAATTTAGATTAAATACAATGCTGATTTTAGTTAGATCATACCTAGTGTGTATTGAGAAGTCATAATGGACAAAAATCGAACAAAGAGTTCGTCTTTGTTCGATTTTGCATCGCCATTGGAGTTTCGTGTTCTGAGTCACTGAAAATGTTACAGAAGGCTATATGGTGAACCGAATTTATCAAAAACACGTACAAAGCGTTCAAAAGCAGTCGAGATGTGATGGAAGATTTGCCTCGGACTGGTAGGCTATCAACGTCTTCAACTGAAGTTAACATCGCAAAAGTGAAGGAAATTGTGACGGAAAATCATTCATTCAAGTTTGAGAGATAGCCGCTGAACTTTCTGTGTCTCACGATCCGTACCATTTAAATAATCACTTGTGTATGAAATATGTTGTCGCTTGGCTAGTCCCAAAATACCTGAATATTCTCCAAAAACTCAATCGCATAGGAGTCGCTGAGGACATGCTAGAACGAGTCAATTCCGACCGTCACAATGCGTTTCATGAATGTTGATTCATGAAACGCATTGTGACGAGACGTGTGTTTACGAGTTTGACACGCAAACTAGTCAAGAAGGTTCGGAGTGGCGTCTTCCAGCTGAACCGAAACCGAAAAACCACGCCAAAGACGATCAAAAGTCAAAGTCATGTTGTCTGTGTTCTTAACCATCGCGGTTTTGTAAACTCGGAATTCTTGCCGCGAGAAACGGTAAATAAAGAATATTATTGTAGCGTTATGCGGCGTTAAAGAGAGAAAATTCGACGAAAAACGGCCAGCTTTGTGGAAAGAAAATTCTTGGATTTTGCATCACGATAATGCGCCTTCTCACGAGGCCATCATTGTGAACGAATTTTTGACCAAAAAATAAACAAATACCATCGAGCAAGCACCTTATTCACCAGATATGTCTCCAGCCGACTTCCTTTTCTTAAACTCAAATTACCACTTCGTGGCACCTGTTTTCATTCGGTAGAAGAAGACATAAAGGAGAATTTGCGGCGAAAACTGAACTCAATTCCGGAAAACGCGTTTAAAAACTGTTTTGATGATTGGATTATTCGTTGGCGTGAATCGATTCTGAAGGAGCAAACTTAGAAGGCGATAAAATAAGTTTGGATGAATAACTAACATTTTGTGTATTATTGGTCTTTTCCTGGTACTTTCTTGACAGAGTAGTATACCTAGTAGGAATTTTGGTCGCGTGTAATGTTGAAAGTTTTTGTTAATCTAATAATATTTAGTTAATGGTAAACGAAAGCTGAAGTAATACGCTGTTATGACAGTGTTGCTTACACTAATGAAGAAAGTCATAAACAAAGCGTCGCTGTCTTTATTTCTAATATTCTAATAGATCAATAAAATTTAAAACATAAACAACTGAGGGTGAATATAAACGTGACGCCTTATCAAAATATTCATAGAGTTCAAAGCATGTCGGTACACATTGTTAACGGATCAATGGCTTCGGAAATATTTACATAGGAAGCTAATGGACATGGACATCTCGATTTAACACGTCGACTGGTGTTAGTAGACGCGTCTCTACTGTATTGATGAGATCTTAAGTAAATGAACGATGACAATGATCGCCTTGTTGGTCTTGTGGTTGCAAGCGCTACTGCTGAGCATAAGGTCCGTGGTTCAATTCCCAGATCGTGAAAAATAAATTTGGTTTTTCTTTCGGGAATTTACCAGTAGTAACAAAAGTATAAAACAAAAAATACTGATTAAAAATGTTACTTTAATAATATTAAAATAATGCTTAATTCTAACTTGAATAAACTCCAATTTAAAATCTATTAAGGTTCGTTACGCACAGGCGCGACGCTTCAGCGCGACACAAAGGCACCGCGTATCACGCCACGAGCGGCGCCTTTGTGTCGTGCCTTTAAGAAAATAACACCACACAAACAAAATACGGAATACACAAGATAATGGGTTAGATATAGACAAATGCGACACAGGAATTTAAAACACATACTATTACTCAAATCGTAACACCCAAGATTTCAATGCCATAAGTTATGTCTGCCCTACTTTTCCGAACCAAGCATCCCGATGCCAAAATAATTTCCTACTACCCCACAATACGTTCCAAATTCAAAGTCAGTCAAGCCAAAAGTTTCAGCGGCGACGCTGCGTCGCGCCGGTTGCTTAGCAACAGGAGCTTGTCGCTAAGTGAAGTCTAACGTTTGGAGGTTTAATCAATTGGAAAGTTGGTCGAAAGGTGCGTGGGATGAATGAATGGGAGGTGAAAATAAAATTGGGTTAATGTTAATAATAATGATTAAAAATATCAGGACCAAAGTACACGTAACTTTGGTCCTGATATTTTTAATTCTTACGTAGAATGATGTAATAAGGAAAATCGTGAGGAAAGTCGAACTTGTCCATTGTGTACACCTAGTACTCAAAACTTTGTTATTTCTTTGTAGAAAACCTCTCTACTATCTAGTGAAGTTCAAATTACCTTTACAAGTGGGTGTAGTCAGCTCAGCATCAGCAAAAAAAAAAACTAACGAAACTTGATGAATAGGTCATGTTTTAACAATGACTAGAGTTCATGCAAGAGAAGCCCTAGATCAGCAGCGGGTGAAGTATATGTAGATGTAGTATACCAACATAATTATATAGATAAAGATGATAATGACGATACAAGAGACGAATTACAAACTGTATTATGATCAGACACAAACAACATCGCAATTTTCTCAAAACTACCCGTGACGTATTATGTCAAAACTACAGCTACACGAACAGAAGTAGACCTACGAATCAATAGTAACAAACAATACAACAAGACACAAAGGGAGTGTCACACCACGTCACTGACCATAGTGTCACCGCACAATGGGAATATCGACACTATTATGGTGTAATGGAACCGTATAAGTGACGTCATGGTTTCTTTTTGTTTGGAAGACAATGGGTGTAGCTGTTAATCTGATATGAGAGGTAAAGGCAATAATTTCTTAAGGTTTTTTTGTAAAGGGGCGCCTTTCTTACAAGTGAAAAAGGAATTCATAAAAACTGTTGCAGAAAACTATGGCTACGACAATCAAGGCAACAATGGTAAGGTATATTTAGAAGCTGAAGCTAAACTGTTATTTGAATTCAAATTCACAAAATATTTAAAACTTTTTAGTTTTTGCAGATCTAATGGTGTCTGATTAATTATTAAAAAGGTAAGTAGTAAGTTTTAGAAATAAGGAAAATCTTTCAATACTCCTTATACCATACCGTGATCAACGTTCTGCCATATTACGTCACCAAAACCGCACTTACTTATTACCAATATCAATCTAATTAGCTCACGATCCAATCAGAACAAACAAACAAATTATATCGTCGATAAAACCGAACAAATGTAAAATAAAAGCCTCCATAAAACTAAAAGCTAATAAACAAGTACATAATATACTTCGAGAAAATCTATAATCTGAAGAAATCTTCACAAACAAGCACCGCGCATGCGTACCCCCTCCACAAGGGTGGGATCGATAGACTCCGGCGCCGCCGTGTCTGGCGCCGGGATGCTGCTGTCTCTTTCACTCATGGAGATGAAGGTATTAGGTTAAGTGAAATGAAAGATGTGGATGAAATCAGAGGCGAATCGGGCGTGGTTGACAAGATAAGGTAAGTACTAGAATTTGCTAATCCATGAAAAATATGGTTTATCTAAACTAAATTATGGTAATACATGTTTCTATACAACACTGATAAAACGGTAGATGATTGATAGAAAAAATATTAGTGTAGTACAGTGAACGTCATATAACGAGAAAAAAGGTTAAATTATGACAAAACTCATTATGATATATAGGGACACTAAATTACATATCAACATTACTAAATCTAAGTAACGTAGACAGAGACAAAGCCAAACATGGCTATATTTTCGAAACGACCAATGCGGATACAGTTATATAAAATGACAAATAAGGATAAAGGGAACAGTGGATAGATAAATAAATGCTCATGTGCAAGCGCAAGGCCGGATGTAGATGGACCGGACCTAGATGGTTCGATTCCAACAAATCCCTAAATTAGCAAAACTAATAATAGCAATGATTACGATCAAACATAACATAAATACGATGAAATATAACGAAAAGGTCAAACAAGAATATCTCAAGGAGATATGAAAACGTCCATACATGTCCGCCGACAAACTTCCGGTCGCCACAGGAAGTCGTCACAGCATACGCGGGAAATCCGATAGTTCTGTTTTTCTATTAGCGAATTAGGGGATTATTGAGTGGCCGGATATAGGGGAGGCACTGCCATTTTAATATATTTAGGGGATGATTGGTCAAATTGTTTGATGGGATGGGATGATTGAAGACCAAGATCAGATTTTTGGAATTAAAGATTTATTTTCGAAACTAACTCGGATTTTGATAATGAAATATTCAGCGAACACTAATTAGGTAATTAATACCTCATCTTCTACAGCTTTGCTATTCATTAATAACACAACTATCTTCTCTACATCATAGTGAAATGAGGTAAATCAAAACTAAAAATAAAAGGAAGGAAAGACTCATTTACGGTCTTATTATGAAAACCCGTAAATGATGCTATTATTACCTAGTATTTAAAAGAGGAAGCTCGAAAAAATCACTCAACAAATATCTTAAATAATTGCATTCACTATTGAAATCAACGCTTTAATATACATGTATATCACTCTTTTGATGTTAACAAATTCATCTTTACAAAAGAAATCACAAGATAAAAAAAACTGAACACAAACAAATACATCTCTTTAAATAATTCCCGATTATCCTTAAACAAGTCAGACTAATTCCCATTCATTCATCATCCCCTAATCGAAGAAGGTAGGATAAGAGACAAGCCAATCATCTCCATAGGAGGTGACCCCCGTGGAGACAAAATTGACTCTAACGATCCTTGCAAACAACTAATGAATGACGACACTATTCCTACACACGTGAAGTTTGTCTGATTAGAAAATTATACTGATAAGATAACTAGGGGACTACGTAACGGTAATCGCGATTTTGATAAAGATAGTAACGCGAATGAAGTAGATTAGTATAATCGTAAAAGTACAAAAATCGTAGATATGGACATTGAAATCGGACGATATGATATCTAAGTTACACAACGATGTACTACGTACGACTTTTAACTTTTGCCTACTTAAAACTTTACGTAAAATGCATTTACTATTTACATAGATAAGGATCAAGATAAGATTGCGAATTTGAATGCCAAGAGCAACTATTGTAACTATTGTAGAATTTATGAATGGAACCAGTTTTCATTCAATGGATAAGAATAAGTAATGGGACAACATAGTTATTTCCCGATAACACAACGCTTTGAAAGACAGAAAAATGTGTGTAGGAGTTACAAGATATCTGTGGCGTAAAAGTAAGTGATTCAATAAACAACTTGATTTAAAGACGGGGCAAACAACTTGATTTAAAGACGTTAATTTCAATGCACATCAAAACAGATGAAGAAAATTCTAGTTAATTGGAAGGCATACAAACGAATCGGTGAGAACCTTGAAGAGAACTAACGAGATGTAATCACAGAGGATGCAGGCGATAATTATACGCGGCTTGAAGGGAGCCGCTATGATGAAATATGTGGTTTTAATGAAAAGGTACGAATTATAGAGTTATGAAATGTTGGGGCAGTTCATTTTACTGATTTTGAATAAGATAAAATTTCCCCCAAATACATATATGATTTAGGGGTAAGGAATTAAAACCGTTGAAATACAAAATAACCCTGCGATACTAAGGTATACAAAACATTACATTTGAAGCTTGGTCTATCTGGATAAACAGCTTTATATTATAAAATGTTACAGCTGTGAAATATAAAGGTTTATTTAAGGCCAGTAACAAATTTAATGAAACTTGAATAAAAATCTATCAAACTGTTACAAATAAACAAAAAATATAAAAGTTACGAAACCTGGCGAAACAGTAAAATGGCACAAAATAGTGGAGAAATTCGGAATTACTTACACTAACATGCAAGACATCCCTCGCTAAGTAGGATACAAAACAGAAATAATCGGATAAACATTAACAAAGCAATATACACCACAATCAATAGAACATATTACGAACGTGCGACCAACAGGAAATCTGTGAAATGAATTCAAAAGGCAAACAATAGTTTTTGACGAAACAACGGCCAGCGGAGAGTTCCAACCACCTGAAACTGAAAACTAAAAGTTGGAACACGTGGCCCCTTACAAGTGGTGCTTACCTCGATCGGGAGCGGCGTACCATCTCGTCGTCTCGTTCCCACTTTAGAGAAATACTTTACCTTCTCGCTCTCTCACACCCCGCTTGGTTGTATTGTTAATCTTGGCTTTAGAAGACTTGGAGAATTGATTTAAATGGAGTATGGAAGATGGAAGGAGATTGAATTGAAATGTTCTAAGTCAGGGCCTAGTGTGGCTCCCTGCGGTGCACCTAACACTGGAGAAGTGTTGTGCAGTTGTGCAAGGTTGGCTGCCGGGGGTGAGAGAGCGGGACCTCCGCCACCGCGGACGGTCCACGGAGGAATGTACCGCGACCCCGGCATCGCGCCAGGATCTCGCGCTTGCCACTATCAACGTTCTCCGAAGCTCATGAGGGGTTGATCCGCGCACGCGCCCTGCGGATCTCCCGTCCTTCACGCACCCGCGCAGAACACAGAGATGGGGGAACGAACTTTAGGGATGATATTCGGAGGGTGAAAAGACGATGAAAGATGGAAATGCATCTCGGACTCCGCTCGGATTTCCGGAGCTCGTGATTTTGTTTATTGATTCGTATCGGGGTGAAGAGTTCCATGGGATGCTTTTTTTGGGGACGCCAAAGTTATTAATCCCCTTATCATGTCACTATAAGATTTAGTGCTCATGTTGTTACTAATAAAACCTTTACTGGCGATTAATATCTCCCTCGTAATAGACGAAATTTGCGAGCACCGACTCAAAAGTCCAATAAAATAATTATAAAGAGGGTTGGGCTAACAATGCACCTGTGGCCACTTTGCTCGACAAAAGGCTGCTGATTGACAGGAAATTTGAAAAAACACGACCGTTCACCCAAATTTCACCCTTATTTTTACACGCAGAAGACTTTAATCAGTTCAATGAACTATGTAGTTAGTGGGCCGAGATGTTACCAAAAAGAGTGTTGTTGTAGAGGACAATTATGAATATTTACGTAGCGGAGTGCAGTGTGCGGTGGTACATAAGTAATGGGAGGCGACGTGAAGGGTTGAGACGTTGGCAACACCGATGTGCATGACACTGTTGATGTTGCGAATTGAGAGATATTGATGTCGTTATAGATATTGTTTGTATTTATGGTAATTGAATTAATTGGAATAACAATGGGAGACACTGTTAATTTGATACATGATAAAGCACACATTGAAAATAATACGATTCCATTATTTTAACTTTATACTAGTATTTATGTTCTGGGTATTTTAAAACTACGAGTACATTCACTTGTCTCTATAGGAGTATGATAAATAAATAACTTCTGAGTCTGACTTTTTCCTATACGGTCACCTCCCGTTCGTTGTTCGCTATCAAAAGATTTCAACGACATCGAGCTTAGGTTTCCCGGTTCACTGCTCTAGAGAGATTTGCGATGATCTGTCTAATAAGCTGTTCGAGGTCTTTGCCTCATAATTATGAAAGCAGTTAAAGATAGTGTTCCTACCTTTATTTCAATTTTTTGCTTATGCACTGTCTTCGTTGAGTTACACAAAACTTAATAACTATAAGCAGATTAATCTTGCATGACATTATAAGCACAGGTATATTCAACTACCACCTACATGCATAGATCACCCGTTATCCTTTCTTACGACATGAATGGAGTTTCATATTCTCATTCAAAGCTTTCTAGGTTTCGATATTACATAACATCCCGTCTCTATTCTTCGAAAGGATAGACAGAAGTCACCCTCATTTTTCCAAATTTGTCTAAATCCCATCATGGGGGGCTATTGTCCGGCTGCTTCTGGGAGAATTTTAAATTATCGACATCAGGTTTTTCTTTAATTTATCGACATCATACGTGCCGCAGGAAGCACGTTAAGTTGTTGGCCCTGGCTGTTCTTAGTAGATCTTTCTTTGACAGTCGTTACGGGTAGTCAAAGGCGAAAAGTTTGACAACCAGTCTTACCAAGGGGTATTGTTTTGTGGAGGTCAGATAGGCAGTCGCTCCATGTAAAAGCTGGATCCGATTAGACTGGAAGCCAACCCCAACATAGCGAAAAGGTTCAGCAGTTTTTTATTCATTTTATCAACATCTATTGTTACAAACAAAACCAACCCTACCATCTTCATTCTCGACATTCCCTTTATATTAGCGAGATAAATTTTCATCTTCCAAACCCATTATCAAAGTAAATATTGTGACATCAGCTGTATCACACAAATCAATTATGATTTGCCAGAGTTGCGTGTGAGTACTTATGAGTGAATACTTTGAGGTCCACATTCTAGGTAGGATGTAAGTGTTTATGCTTATGATTAGATTATATTGGAGGAGACGGGGTAACCACTACATTACATGGGTAATGTAGTGGTTATAAGGGTGTCTTATGCTCGGTTTCTGATGGTCTGAAACCTCGGTATCTGTAAAAATTTCACGGTGAAAACTTATTATATTTATTTTTTGGTTTTCGTCGGGAAATCATCAAATGTCTTTTCTGTGCGTCAGACTTTTACTGACTAAAACCCACCCTTGTTCCTTCAGTTGCCTGTGCCACGGCCATGGTATCTCTTTTGAACAACCCACGACCCTGGCAGGCATCGGGCCCTAACGGACCCCGGCTTCCCATTCGCTCTCGCTCCGTACCATGGCCTGGACTAGTGTCACACACACATGGAATGATAGGTCACTTTAAGTTTACTTTACCTAGTTTTCACAGATAGACTTTTACAGAACAGACCGGCTGATGTAAGAATGACGTAAACTGGAGTTCTATATAAATTTGGTAGTGCTAATGGTTCGATTTCTAGACATTCGGTTTCCGAAAACTCAGTTAAGGAAAAAAATTGCTTGTTTAGATGACTTTGTTAATCCAATAGCTGTTTAAGGACCTTAGAAACCGGGCGTTATTGGAATTATAAATCAAGTTGGCAGAAATGAAAGTGAGACTAAAGTTAGCTCAAAATCAGATGACATTCAACAGTAAAATTGTTTCGTTTTCTATTAAAATTCTGGACAAAAGTAATTCTAAACTACTGTGTTATATGTTTTCTAGTGACTTGAGCTTGGGTAAGACTCGTTTGATCCCTGAATATCCTCGATTGGGGGATGAACATGCGGGCAGCCTGAAGACCCTTTATGTTTAAACACGCCTTTCTTTACCAGTATTTCGTTTTACCAAATTCCGTCGATACGTTCAGGAAATCGGAGGCACTTAAGAGTGACTTGTCTCCTGCTGTGCTGCATAGAAAATACATTTAGGTTTAAAGTGAGGGTCTGTCTCTTACATGAAAATGGACTGCTTGGACGTTTTTTTTTTTTTGGGAAAATAAACGGAGATATATTCGTCGGTTCGATGTTTTGAATAATATTTTGGAGTTTTCTTTGAAGGTAGGAGTAAGACATGGGAACCTAAAGCTGTCTACATCACCCAAAACGATAGAAAATGCCTAAGCTAAGGTATCCTAACTAATAGCAAAAATAAGTTTGTTTGTTTGTTACGCTATCACTAGAGAAAAACCGATGAATAGATTGGGATGAAATTTGGCACACATATAGACCATGACCTTGGTAAGGACATAGGCTACTTTTCATCCTTAATCGCAGACGAAGTTGCGGGCAACATCTAGTTAAATAATATACTTTGATTGACATACACACAGTATCAAGAATTACTTATATTTATAGATGAGGAGACCTAGCGAGATTGAATAGAAGGTCAAATTTTAGTGAATGGCTGAGAAAGAAGGAAAATAATAAATGTTGAATTCAATATCATCATTTGGATAAGCTCCGTGGGAACGCCACGTGCTGGCTTAACTACAACAATCCACTTGAACCGATAAACTTTATTGGGATCTCGTGTAACCGCTTAGTTGGTTACACTTTTCAATTGTCATCGCAAATGCGTAACCAAAGACAATGCTGAAATGTCTCATATGGACAGTAACTGCACATGCACCCAGGCCGAAACACTGAAACACTGCTTGGTAGGGCTCTTTCACAAAGAGTTTTATGATTACGATTACTTCATACTTTTGTGCATGAGTTAAAGCTTAGACAGGAAGCAGATCGTCGGAAGATTTTCGGACGATTACTTGGGAATTAACAAGTAGCCCAGAATCAACATCGATGGAAGGAATATGGGTATTGGGTGTGGGTAAAGAACCTTTACCTTTAGAAAATACGAGCTAATTAAGTTTATTTCATTAGAAATATATGTAGGCACTCACCAATGAATCGCGTATCGTCACTTCGTATCGTTCGTAGCTATACGTAACTATTTATAAAATAGGCACTTGGTCGTTTGTAAGGCACTCGTCTGGCGTGGTTAACTAAAGTCTTCTTTACATTGCTGTCTGTTTACCTGAGAAAGAAGGAGAACTTATTAGTATTTATATTGTTGGTTACTACAAGATCTTAAGTAGTTAAAAGATGAGAAAATATATTTATAGAGAAAGAAACAACATCGTCAACACAGCGTTTTTGGTTTATACTAGGTTACTATTATAATCTTTACCAAAGTTTGATAGCTTTGATCCGTGGAATAAAATTGACGTCTGACAGTTCTAGAATGGTGATGAAAAAATTCAAAATGTATTCTCAGGATAAGCCTTATTCTATGTATAAAAGTTTGGCGAAATTGGCCCTGAAAGGATCATCATTAATCGATATACTATAACGCACATAACTTCACGCATGAATTCCCAGAATGAGGAGGCAGAGGTGTGACCAAAGTACAACCATATTCCGACAGTTGAGAACAAGCCTATTGGCATCAACTGGGCACAAATCTAGACTTATTATGGAAAAAAAAACAATAACTGCCCAGTACCCAGTAGTAGGAAGCAATTCACTTAGCCTATTGTAGACAAATGCTCTAGTGTTAAAAAAGACAACAGTAATAGTGGATCATTCATTTGCCAAGGAAGTAACCTTGAATCACGAATAAGAAAGCTGTAGCTGAAAGATGAATAATCGCAACTTATCGAAGAAAGAAAACATCCCTCTCGGATATCAAGACAAAGTACCCAGTAACTTCGAGATTCAGAAAAGCCATACTCATAAACTTAGTGAAACCATTATTAAAACGTTTACATAAATGCGAAAATAAAAAGAAACAAGTACTTATAAACAATAGTTTGGCAACTATACGTTTCCAGACATTGACATTTCCTATCCTGTGTTGCTAGGGAAGGTCTGTTAGCAGGCGGACTATAATCGCATATATTTCGAGGCTTATGTGTGTGTCCATAAGAATTACTAGTGCTTGAAATCATAGTAGCTTATGTACTGACATTTCTACATCGAACATTTACTTTGACGATTTCATGATCTTGTTTTAAAATAGGAGTAAGAATATTTCATTCAATTCATGAGACTTGCATGTGAATACTGGAATTACTTCTCTGAATAGCACAAGATAGAAGTTTTCGCAATCTTGTACCCCAGTTATCTTAACATCCATCTAAATAGTTTTCCCTCCGAAAGATAACGCCCCTCCCCAAACCAATAAATTAAAAAAAGACACGAAAACTACATCAAATTTATCTCCGTAAATTTTCTACAATCGAAAAAAATAACAATGCAATAAATTTAAACAAATCAAAATGCTATAAAAACAGTTTTCCCCCCAGAAGTTATTTGGTAACGGCCCCGTGTTGGGCGCCAAAAGTCTGTGGGGGAGCGAGAGGGGGGATAAAGTGCGCGTCTGTCTTTCTCTTGGCGCCAGTCGGGCCGGCGCCGTCTGGCAGTTGTCTGCCGCCTCCATGGAGCCTCTTACATAACCTGAGCCCGGCCACAGCCCGGGAATCCATCCTTTAACTTGCGAAAATTTCGCGAACATTATGGAGATATTTGGCATTAAATATAAGAGAAGATAAGAGTGAAATATGATACAACTTGTTTGGTTCCCTTGTTCTGCATGTTTCGCTAATCCACTAGGCTTTATGTTAGGACTATGTGTTTTTTCAGAAACCTTTTGTTGCAGGGCAACATATTTTTAGTTGTTTACACATACATAGGTAAATAAACTGACGCCTTCTTCCCATAGGGTTAGTCAGATACTACAGAACGTCATCTGCCACGATCCTTATGTGCGCTTTAACTATCAGTATTCCTAGCTTTACAACCTCGCTAGATAAAAAGAATGACGATTCCCTGCCGTGGCCGTTCAATTATTTTAATCACGCAGCAAAATTGTAACCTAGCACTACTATCTTTTAGCAAACTACCTTCCCTATAACATCGAAATCTATAACCAAAGCACGATATCTTTGTCCCGTTTCATTACAAGGAAAATGGCAATGACAGGTGAGATTTATAGGGCATACAAGTAGTTGAATTGAGGTCAAGTCGGCACCTACCAGGCGGTAAGCGGTAAATAGGTCATTGATGACATAAGCACATAGCGGTTAGTTATTATATGAATAACTCGTGATGTGTTAATGTACACGTTTCATTCATTGTTAAATGTTTTGCTGTACAATAAGAGTTGAAAAGAAAAGAGGGTATGCCGAAAATAGTAGTGAAAGTGCAAGTCATTATGTAGAGCACAATTCAGTGTGCACACCGATCAGAGTCTTAGATTTTTTTAACACACACAGGCGGTGAATTGCCTTAAACACATAACATGTAAATCGATCACAATGTCTATCTTTCGTATATGCTTCATAGGTTTGAAAATACGTCTGCTCAATGCTCAACAACGTACGTAACGCTATGAACGTGGCTGGACTGTCTAAATGAAAGCCATTGCGATCACCCCCCGATCTATGTACAAATTAGACACAGAAGAAAAGACCTAATGCGTTTTAAGTCTTCTCTAAAAATACAAGTACTACTACGCTTATTTCCTTGCAGATCCTTGCCAAGAATTTGGGCCTTCTTTTGCCCTAACATTAAATTAATAGTTTTTTGCGCATGCACGTCTTTCTACATCTTTTTCCACATGTATACATTAATTTCAACATTAATGATGTAACCAATTTTCTGTTACAATAAAAAAATCATTTTATTTAAAAGTCCGTGGTGTTTCTCGCCCGTTCCTCATAGGTACCTACTACTTTGGAATGCGCAACTAGATTCATATTCCTGTCTGACCGACCCAATAACAATTCAAAAGTGCGAGTAATTGGTTCATTTTAAAAAAGCACTTCGCCCGCGTGGATATCGAAAAAAAGTAGCCTATGTTCATCAGACATAATTTCGGCTTCTAATGGTAAAACAATTTATCAAATCGGTCCTGTAGTTTCGGAGCCTATTCAATACAAACAAACAATCAAATCTTTCCTCTTTATAATATTAGTATCTAGATAAATGCTTTGAGTTAGAGTTTTGATTTTTTGTACATTTAACAATACGATGTTTCATAAACTTTTAATTAAATATTTTCATCCTGTCCTACGCATGGTATACGTGAGGCGTCATCCGACTATGATGCCATTAGGAAAGTTCGCGTGGGTATTAGGTCAACACCTGTATAATGTGCTCTTGTTAGCTTGTTACCTTTATAACCCTTCACACTACTACTTTGAATAATTTCATTGGAATGATAAAATCTCGAACTGATGCTGATCATATTTAATTAAGACATAATAGCTCAGGTGAATTGGTTTCATATTTGGACTAAAGAATTTATATTTATGATTTTTATTTTTCTCAAATACGCACATCAAAAGTGTCTAGAGATCACGCACGTTTTTGCTAATTACAAAAATCAGGTTTTTAGTTTTATTTTTGTACAAAATATTTCGTCATTTGAAAAGGGAATATTTTTTGAATTTCGGTCAAAAGTTGAAAATCTTCTGTCAAGTCGTATTCCTAATCCTGTAAAGGGTTTGAAGCAGTAAAATTTCTGCCTTACTTCTGAATGGAATCGATACAAAAGAACGTTATTATAGAGAGAAGACGACATTTGAGCCGAGAAGAAATGATCGGTGCCATGGGAATGTTGGAAGTTGGTTCTCGGCAACGTGCTGAGGCAACCGCTCTGGGCACTACGCAGACTGTTAAAGGTTGACCTTGGACACGTTACCGCATCACTAACAGCGTGCCAGAGCGACATGTCATGACACATCATTATCTGCCTGCGTTTTCCGAACTACGTCAGGGTCGGGTTCTAGTCTTACCGGATCTTAATTTAAAACCAAGACATGTTACACAAATTACGGACAAAAAAAAAACATGTGGTTCAGAGCGACGCGTGTCAGCGTTGACACGTGCCGGTAACGCCAGTTATCTGCGGCGGCGCACGTGCTAATAAACAGGCTCCTGTTTGTTGTACTACATCAATGTTAAGTGTCAACCCTAGAGCGTGTATGTTAGGCACTTATTTGCCACGCGAAACGATTTTTCATCGCAATTTTTTTTCCGTTATCTACCAGACTTCCTCTATTGGTCTTACGGTCGAAAGCGCGTCTCCGGGTCGGGCATTAAAACATTTATAAATTATATTTATTTCCGTACATTGGGTTTAACAAACGATTTTACATGTTAAAACATATTTTTAAAACTAGAAGAGGTCGGTATTTCCTATCCGACTAAGAAACACCGAAACAAACTCAGAGGTTGAATTACTTATATAGTAACAATAAAACAAGCGTCGGTATTGGTTAACCACAAAATTTATATAAAGAACCAAAACTGTTCCATATTTGACCTCAGATCGAACCACGAAGTCATAATCAACAAATTCAAGCGTAAGTCAGTAGGTAATAAGAACAACACTTGAACCATCCCTATTCGCAACTGCTACAAAATAAAGGCAGTCAAAGTCAAACTGAACCATGTGCGAGCTGTTGACCGTACTAAGTAACCACGCGTGCCGTGCGCGAGCGCAACGGCACGCGCTAACAATCACGCTACTGTTTGATATGTTACACCAGCTGTATACAATGTTATGACATGCTCGGTTTGAGGAAGATAGATGGCGGGCGTTCAGCTTAGGCCTCGCGGACTGTACTACATTCTGACAAATTAATAAATTCTGTTTCTAATTCTCCGAAAATACTCACAAGCTATTCATTCGACAGGCTTTCCTGTCGAAAATGATATGTCTCCGGGTTATGGATTTGTGAACAGCGTTTAGATGTCTCCTTCGATAAAATTGATTGGTTTTCGATTCAGAAGCGTATCAAATGGTTGTGGGATGCTATGCAGATCGGAAGTAGTAAAATATCCGCAGTGCCCATCTACTATCCGCCCACATGTAATATGTTCAGTGACCATAAGTAACGTAGTTATGTGAACCGTGGGTGTTGCTCAACAACCTGTCATCAGATTATATTCAACGTCTTTTAAGTACGTGGGTGAAAATGGAGATGAAGAATAGGAACTGACGTGTTGGCAAACATTGTTGCTACCATATTATTATTTGAAGACTCAGTGCCGATTTCGCAATGAAACTAAACGCTTTCAACATAATGCCCTCCGTTACAAATCTGATGGAGGAGTATGGATGGGATGGAAAAAAATTATGGTATTGCTGACAACTGCAACAATGATTTAACTGGAGTAATAGCGTTCAAGAGATATCAGTGTCAAAGATGTTATGGAATACTGACACTGACAGCTTTTGAACTAGGTTTACAAATGCTGATCGCGTTTCGTTTATTGGTGAAATCAGAACTTAAATCGTCGTCGTCAGTCACCGTCAGTTGATGATTCAGGTTAGAATTCGGCATTTTAAATGTCCTACAGAATAACAGAATAAAGATCATTCCGGGTACGTGTGAGAACAAAAACATTAACCATGTTTACTAGGGAAGTATAATTTTTTTTTTTGCATCAGCTAATGCTCAAACTTTTGGAACTGGTTTTCATCGAACGAAGCACTTTTTAATTTCTCCCACTATGTATCAAGAGCACTGTCGCCCATTTTAAACGGCCGCGATTTACGAGTTTACTTTGTGATAATTATTTCATCACCACTGCTCTCAAAACGGTAAAGAAAAACATCGTGAGACGTTACATGTTCCAGAACCAAAAATTCGAAGGCACGTGACATCTACGAGTACCAACTCGCACTGGGCCCGCGTGGTGGACTACGGCCCACTCCTTCTCACGGAGAGGAGGCCTGTGTCCCAGCAGTGGGAACATTATCGGCTGATCATGCTATTGCGTGTTTTTTAAACATAAAATATATCCTATGACCCTCGGTAATAGTAAATAATTTTTATAATCGGATCAGTACTTAAATATTAACAAACAATTCTACCTCTATAAATAATACTAGTTTAGAAATATAGGACAGTTCAAATTCCGGCCTCATAAAAACCCAATCTTGAATCAAGTACTTTAAATTGTATAAAGTTTTTTCTTTAAAATGGCGTCAGGCCATATTTACTAATTACATCAGAACAGTGGGTTTATCAACCTCATAAACGGCACACTAACCCACTTCGGTAATATCTCATGAAGCAATGGTTCTCAAAATAGCCGCAGATTTAAGTGTGGCGCTAGTGCCGCGAGAGTTCAGTAGTCCAGATTTCAGCAGGATGGATTAGTTAGCTGTTACATATTCATTTTAATTGTGTGATTGTATATGAAATCTTGTCAGAAATAAACATGCTTGGCAAGCAAACTCATGATTGGCGGTTTGTCAACCAGCTTGCGCAGATTGACCGGAATTTGTCGGCGGAAGTATAGACAAAAGGCCAGATTTATTTTATTCATCTGTCATTTTGTCTATTCATTCTTCCACCGTGAAAACTCGTTTATATCGTGCTGCAGATGTACTAATCTGTAAACATCGCATACTACTACATCATGTCGATTCTGTAATCTCATTGTGAACACTTGCGTGGAGTGAGCTGTCAGTGTCATCCCGTCTTGGTGTGCGCTGACAGCTCACTCCACTTTAGTTTTCACGGTGAGAACGTTGCAGAATAGCACTAGGTACTGAATAAGCTCTTTTTCGTTAGGAAATGTATAGAAATGAACAACGTGTTGCCTATAGGTACTCATGCTTATGATGAGCTGAACCTCTGTTTAAAATAATGTTTCAAAAGAAAATGGCAGTTTAAATATAATAAAACCAGATTTTTATTGTCCCACTGCAGGGCTAAGGCCTCTTCTCAAGACGGGTTGGTCATTTCAGACTTTTATGTATTATGAGGCTTACAAGAGATAAAGCGCGGTCACTGTCAGACTGCATAGAAAAGAAAGAGAAGCGCGATGACACATCGCTGGTAATTTATTGCAAAAAAATAAGCAATTATCTATTTACAAAAAATCTATTGATTGGACAAAAAAAATAAACACTATTACGTTAATATGTTGCTTGTCGAATAGATAATCTGAGAATAAATCAGAATGATTGCGTGTATATTATTATGGTTTTTCATCGTTAAAAGTATTTTTAGAGGTACGAGTATCTTCCTATTTTTATCTATCGCATCAAATCGGATCGGTTGTATTATAATTTTTTTTCAACACACCATATAACTAGCATATATCCTGAAGAACATCATATATTTTTCTGATTTGTTTACTGCAGTGGATCATATACTTTTAGGCATTATGAAACTTGCTGATAGGTATTGTTAGGTCCTGTAGTCCCCCCTTAACTATAAGTCCAGGTTTCCTCAAGCTGTTTTTCCTTCACTTATATCAACGTCCAAGATAAACTCAGAAAGAAAAAACAAATGAATATGGAAGTTGTAAAATTAAAATTCCTCAACACCGTTTACGGCACCGCTTCAACTTCTCCTACTAGGCTTTACTAATAGGTCAGACATCCGGCCAGTAGGCGGACTGCCTACGCCAGCAAAAGGTCGCAGGGCCCGATGCAATCATGGAGAAAGTTGTTCTCAGGTGGGCTTAAGCACCGAGTTTTAAATTGTCCCGAGTTACGAAACGAAAAGTGGGCCAGTGGAACGAAATTTTGGATTTTTTTATATTTCTATAGCTTCTGCTATGGTTTAGACTTGTCCAATATCTTTGGACCAAAAATTCGGAGACATCAGCGACATCTCCTCCACCAACCCGCCCTATGCCCGCGGGTTGGAATGCCTGATTCTGTTTATATAAGTAGGTACTCGTATATAAGTATGTTTCAGTCACCTATTTAAAAAGTGTGGCGGCACGACCAGAATTAATCCTATTTAAATGTAAATGTTGACGTTCAAAAGTGCCTTTTAGTGTCTATTTGAAAAAAAAAAGACCACACGATCTACACCGCCATGCGAACTACGCATCACATTGACGTCACACAAAATCCTGCATCGCGCAAGCAAAGTTCACCGCCAAACTAGCCTATATACAACGTCGGGCAGTAGCCCGACGTTGTATATAGGCAGATACGACTCCCGTCTTGTCGGAGGATCCTCCCTTTTCGATAGAGGATGAGTGAACTTTACACCCTGTTCCTCATACCTGTCTCTCGTGTGCATAGCTACAACGTTCATATCATCAAGGAAACCCCAATTTCCAGGTCATATTGCTCAAACCATGACGTAATCGCCATAAGTTACTTAAAGGTACTAACGAGCATAATTGTAATGATCTGTTGTGTTCAGGCAAGATAATTTATTTGTGTACAGTTAGCAAAAGAAGGTACCAAACATACAGACAACATACTTGCAATGATCTTGCAAGTCCGCTTGCTTTTAAACTTCTAACCCCCGTTTGACCAGTGATATATCTACAGGTGCGGAGTACTCGCAACCAGTTTGCGTGTATGACCAGATATATTAACGTAAACGAAGCAAAAGAAGTATGTATGGATCGTAGCAGTACTGTAGTTTCTGCCTGCCACCACGGGAAGAAGACGTGGTTTTTTCTGCATGTGTGTATCTATATCTTCAAACATTTGATGGTTTGAGTAGGCTTTGTAAAATGAGATGGCAAAGATGATCAAATGCTCGCCACTTATTGCCTAGAAATAGGGTAATTTTGTTAAAATTCAGTTTAATTTCCTTTTGCTGTGTTGAAAAGTCAGACTCAAAAGCATTATCTCAAATAAACCAATGTGATTGTTAGCTCGATTCTTCTGCCGCGTGTACTATAGTTTTCACGGACAATTACCCCGCAATTTAGCTCATTAGTCTTACGGACTTAGTCACGCTTACAATTGTTCAATATTCGACATAGCGAGTTTGGACGTATGCGCTACCATATATATTTCAATTTTGTTCGTGCATTTTAACTGATCATCGTTCTCTGCCGCTCCTACCCTTGTCCCAATTTATTTGCGGTCTATATTTTTCTTCTTAGCGTGTCAATTCGATGGCAAATATTGTTTGAAGATAACATAACATCACGCCTTGTTTCCCCGAAGGGTTGGGCAGAGGTGTACCTTTAGTACAACCACATTTCGCCAGTTATGTTTAAGTCCCATGTAATAGGGGGAGAACCTTTTACCATCAACCGGGCACAAATCCATACTCCGGGTTGCTACTGAGAAATTCCAGATAGAAAAACCCAATACACTTTGCTCGACCTGGGAATCAAACCCAGGACCTCTTGCTCAGCAGTAGCGATTGCGATCAGTAGACCAACGAGGCTTGACTGCCTCGTTGGTCTATTTGTGTTTGAAAATTAGTTATATTTTTGGTTTTGTCCAGTACCCAGCAACTCTAACACCATCCGCTGACGCAGACATCTGATTCAGATCCTCACGTATACAGTTGTCAGGGTACCTCTATTTACTATTAATAAAAATGCAATATTAGTAATTATTGCATTTATCAAATTCATGTTATAAACTACATTCAACAGTCTCCGTCACGTCATTCAACGGTGAACCGTCCACTCGACATTGACATCGCTTGCGCAAGCGCTTACGACATCGTCTTTGGAGTCGCCATTTTTATTCGCTACATCGACTAATAAGGCGATTTTAGTACGAGGAAACATTTGCACAGGCTCGTTTCTTAGGCGAATTAAGTTTATAAGATAAAATCTACGCTAAAATAATAATTCTTTGCTTTTGCTTTTGCCCGCGTGGTCAAGTCGAAAATCATCCCTCAGGTTTTCCTGCAGCTGGGACTCAAGCCTCATTTCTGGCAGAGGGATTGGGCCAGTAAGACAGTCCCCCAAAACGCTTGCTCTTCCACTTCCTAGTGCTTTAGCTGTGATGAAGAATTGTCATAAAGAACTCCCCAGCAGCACGGCTGTCTGTTTACTGGCTAATATTGATACCACGGCATGGTTGCTTGAGCTATTCTGATTGAACCGTGCCGATATGACAGAAGTTTGAGGCAAATTATAAATACAAACTCGATTCTCTCATGATTGTATGAATGACGTAACGTCGTTATGAATGGCCGTGACGTGCCGTGTGTCATGACCAGTCGAGGAAACTGGTTCAAAACAAATGTGTATTTGTATTTTACTGTTGGCAAAATAAATAATATTGTGCATCTGCTGCTGAATGGATGGGATTAATAGTATAGTAGTAATCCCTACGGTGAAACACCATGACGGGCATGAGCCAGTCCTGTCCGCGTGGCGGATTTTTGCGCACTCGCTCTCCCAGAAGGGACGCGTTTGTCCCAGTGGCAGTGGGTAGATTATACTCTGATTATCTCTATGTTTTAAGCCTCTTCACACAGAGAAGGACCAAGCATTGATCACCACGCTAGCCCACTGCGTGTTGGCGATTTCAGGCTGTTAGGTCCAGATATGAAGGCTATCATTTTAACACATCTTTTTTTTACCCAAGAGATTGAGATACGCTGGGCGACCAAGGCGAAGATGTTGGATCGAGCATTACTTCTACAGAAGAACACAAGTTTGTGGAAAGGGGATCCGAAGCCTTTACACAAGACTTTAGGCACTCGATAGAAAGCACTAGTGTATAATCCACACAATACAAAAATAAAACAACACTAATAATTCCTTAACATTTATTTCAATGAAATGATGAAACAGTGCGGTGTAGTCATCCTGTTAGGTAAAAACAAAAACAAGCGAATCATACGAATCGCTTGTAGGTCAATGTCGTTTATATTAGCACTACTTTAAATAAGCTCACATGAGGAAAAAAAAAACATTGTATCAGTAGCATAAATATAGTAAAAAGTGTCCTTAGACAGCCTCGAGCAATATTCAACCCTATGTGAAGTCTTAACAAGCCTCGGACCTGCTTGGTTATGCCGTTGGTCCCGGCTGTCATTCGTGGATCTTCGACAGTCGTTACGAAGCCTGACAACCAGTCTTGCGGAGCAGTGGTGGCCCAGTGGTACCGGTCGCGACTTAGGAGTTGTAGCTCGTAGGCTCAAACCTAGACAGGCACTTTACTTAGTGTAAATTATTTCATCATCACTGCTCTCAAAACGGTGAAGGAAAACATCGTGAGGTAACCGGCATGTCTAAGAACCAACAAATTCTAAGACATGTGACATCTACCAACCCGCACTGGGCCCGCGTGGTGGATTACGGCTCACTCCCTCTCACAGAGAGGAGGCCTGTGTCCCAGCAGTGGGAACATTATAGGCTGATTATGCAGTCTTACCAAGGTGGAGGTCAGTTAGGCAATCGTTCCATGTAAAATACATCCATGTTATCTAACTGGATGCAGCAGAATATCAATTCGGCAGCATCCAGTTAGATTGAAAGCCGACCTCGACATAGTTCCGAACAGTTTAAGTAGAAGAAGTAACGTCTTAATAAGGGAATGTATAGCAACAACAGCTAATGTTGTAAAGTGTCTTCAAATAAGCAACAAGTGAAAAGACGTTTATTTGCGGTAAACATGACGAAGCAAGAACAAGTTGGGGGCAAATATGCGTCACATCCACGCAAAACGGCCATCGCTCAGCATAATGTTACGACCCTATGCGAGACTGCCCAAGCGCTGGTTTTCGGCGAAGTGGACGGCCCACTTAAAGGTACTGGTCACCGCCGCCGACGGACATCAAGTACCAGAGGCATCGTAGATGCATTGCCATCCCAGAGACAAAAGATGAACTGTCTCACAGGCCTGTATTGACACCAGAAACCTTTCAACCGGGGCACAGCAACACTATGGGGAGGCAAAAATAGTTACAGTTGTAATTCTTTCAAATAAGCTTTCTCACAAGGATGCTAAAAGAGAAGAGACTACTGGAAATACTTTAAACAATGTGTCTAAAGCGTATAATGCTAGTACATACAATGAAACATTATCGGACAGCATTTAGCAATCAACTCCTGAACATAGACACGTCATTCCGCTCTATCCTCGTCTTTCCTTAACCAGCCACCTTCCAAAAATCATCGCTCAACAGAGCCTGAATCATATCGCATTTATTTCACCATGATTCCTTTCAGTAGGCCAAGGTATGGTCGTACTTTGTCAGAATTCTGTGGTTTTCCCCATGACGCTGAACTCTTTAAAGAATTTCTGACATAATGCTCTTAAAATTAATACTTCGAGTTTAGATAAACTTCGGCTATGTAAAGCGTCCTCTCTAGTTACACTTGTGTGACAAACTCAAACTCAATTGTTATTACAAATCCGAACGGTAGTTCCAGAAATTACCCCCTACATGCAAACTTACAAACAAACAAATTTTACCTGTTTATATTATACGTTGTTTTATCCATGTATAATTCTTGGTGACAACCCCGTCAAAATTCGTTGCGCAGTTTAAAAGAACAACGCGGCCACACATGCATACACAAAAAGCGACTGTCAGTTTATAATATGTAGTTATGTAGTATTTCTATATAGCGTAAGGTCAGGTCAGTGATAACAGACATATTGTTGGAAACATGCACTTAGTTGTGTTTGTAGGCACTTCACAATAAATTATTATGTCGTAGTTAAATCGAGCTATCAGCAAGTTCAATACTCAAGGATAGTATTATGCTCTTGCATTAGTTCATACGTCGTTCGTTTACAAGGGATGGAAAGATTGAAGGAGATGTGGAAAGGAGAGTGAATGTTTTGATACACATGCAATTGTGACCAACCAGTTGTTGTCCAAAAAGGAAGGACTGGCGTACACAATGGTGTGCTGGTGCGATTATGTATGGAAATGAATGTTGGGTGTGGCAAAAGAATCATGAAAGCAGAATCAATGCTGTGGAAATGCGTTCCTTGCGGAGCATGTGTGGTGTGACTATGAATGATAGGCTGAGGAATGATGTGATAAGGCTACAGTGCGGTTTAAAAGAAGATGTAGTGACAAAAATTTAAAATAGTGTGCTTAGATGGTATGGTGATTTTGAGAGGATGAATGAAAGGAGACTAACAAAAGGTATTTACGAGGCAAATGTGAGTGCAAACGCCGGGAAGGGACGCCCTAGGAGGACATAATATAGTGACCTTATCGGTGATGTTCTTCAGAAAGGTCAGGTGCGTAGTACTCGCAACCGGCGTGCGTGTATGACCAGATGTATCAACTACCCGTATCGACTGTCAAAGACCTACGAACGACAGCCGGGACCAACGGCTTAACGTGCTATTTATAACATCTATCTCGATATCTATCCTATCAATGGTCACCCATCCAGAAACCGACTGCGACACGAACCATCTTTGCGGCTGTTACCATTTAGGCGCAAGACACTCAAGTCGAGTTGATAAACCGGCATTAGGATTTTTATGTCTCCTCAAATCTGTAGTGTTGTTTCTTGCCGCCATTAGAATAATGACTCATTGGCCATGACTATGAGACGACTTCACATGATGATGGTGTATAATTATAGCTGAAATCATTGACGGAACCGTACATGACATCAATGGTGTGTACGGTGAAGAAAACTTTTGGCATAGTCTAATCTTGATGACTATTGAAGCTACTTATGAAAGGGATCGTCTATACAACCGACATGCAAATAGAAGTATTTCTGTGTTTTAACTTTCTCTCTGAGATCGGCACCACTTCAGCAAACCCCTTGATGTCTATAGTCTACAACAGCCACTTTCCACCAGTGGACCGTCGGCATCTCTAAAAACAAATATTATAAAAGGAAATGATTTGATTTCTTGTATGTGTGTATGTTTCTTTGTTTGTTGCGCTTTAACGCTAAAACGGCTGAACGGATTTTAATGATTTCTGGCACATGTGTAGACCATAACCTGGAGAAGGACATACGCTACTTTTCATTCTGGATGGAGTTTGACATAAGGCGGTGGCGTTTGATTTCCAATATTTTTGAGCTTGTCGTCAAATATTCAATCTTTGAAAATTACAACAGGAATCAACGGTTTAAGACCTTCGCCGAATCTCAGAGGGTTCTCGATATGTAAAGAACAATGACCCATTCAAATAATGGTGTAACATATGGAATTAAAACTAACGGTACTATGATACACTCATGGGGTTTTATCAGGAGCTTCGCCATTGATTCATTTAGATGAGTCACATGAAGTATGGTCATAATATAGTTACTAGGAAGCAGTGGATGCTGATACAAGAATGTTTCCTCTCTGTGAGTGCCATTACGCTAAATTATGATGACGAATATTAACTGTTATAGTAAATATTAAGGGGACTACAGGACCTTAATGCAAGTTTCATAATGCAGTAAACAATATCCGAAAAATCAATTATATTCTTCAGGACATATGCCAGTTTTCTGTCTATCCCCATGGTACAACAGCAAGAGTTTATGTAGGTATACTCGTACCAGAGAAAAATGAAAGGTTGATTTTGTTTAGACTACTTAATTTGCCGACTAGTTAATTTGCCATGTAGTCGACTAAACGTCTTGGGTTCAATTCCTAGTAAGGACGCTGTAAGTGGGTATTTTCTTTAAGAAAATTGAGCTAGATAATATAGCTTCTAAGTATAAGTAGTTAAAGCCTAGATAAAATATAGAAGATGTCCAGCATTGAGGAACAATAGACTTACTCACATAATTTTTATATAATAACTAATGCGACTATCCTTTCTACTAATATTATAAATGCGAAAGTTTGTGATGATTGATGGATAATTATTACTCTTTCACGCAAAAACTACTTAACTTATGTTGAAACTTTGCAGTAATACAGCTTATACATAAGAATAACACATTGGCTACTACTTATAAAGATTTTGTGCGGTTTGGCCTTAATATAACGTTAAGTAACAACTATCGGAAAAATTCCTGCCCTCCTATCTTGGCGTGTGCTGCCTAAACCTCCATGCGGGCGAAACCGTGTTTAAAAGCTAGTCAGTCTATAATATCCCCACTGCTGACCTAGGCCAGGCCAAAGAGAGGCTCTTTGAGAGGAGCAGGACGTAATCCACCACGCGGACACAGTGCAAGTTTGTGGATTTTGCTGTTGTAATTTCTTTTTTCATTGACATCGAAGATTGCGTTAGTCATTATCAGTATTCAAATTAAGACCTCTTTGGTCCATATTTAGTCTCAAACAAGTTATCACAATAATGTATTAAGCCAACAATCCATTTTAAACCATAACAGTTAAACGTAAAGTATCAAATCGTTCAATAATGGAGTAACATTTTTAGAACCTTTATCATTTGTAATACGGTTCATGTTTTAAATACTTATGTATTCTTTTACCTTGTTGACTAATGATGACTCATAATAGCTTAGATAATAGTAGAATTACAATTATTTTTGTTTCGTTTGTAAACAGCTGTCTTAATGTCTTTCACAAATTATTTCGTTGATAGAAATCATCACTAGATCTTGGCATTTTAAAGGTAGACAGACTAATGGACATAGAAAAATCATAAATTATATTTACTAGATATAGATTTCGACAGTTATAATTATAAGTCCAATGTAATAGAGGGCGAGCCTATTGCCATCAGCCGGGCACAAATCTAGAATCCAGATCCAGGTCCAGATCTAATATTGTGTAGAAATGCCGCAGTGCGGCATTTGAAACCGGTATCTGTAGCTCCAATTTCGAAAGTGCTATTCGATTTCAAATATTATGGCCAGTGATTCGATTAGCTATTTGTTATTGTGGTAAAAAAAGGTGAAGGGAAACGTCGTCGTGAGGAAACCGACATATTCAAGAACCAAATATTCGAAGACATGTGACATCTACCAACCCGCACTGGGCTCTCGTGGTGGATGAAGGCCCACTCCCTCTCACCGAGAGGTGGTCTGTGTTCCAGCAGTGGGAACATAATAGGCTGATTATGCAGTCTTGCCAAGGGGTATCGTGTTACCCAGTAACTGGGTCGTGAAGGTCAGTTAGACAATCGTTCCCTGTTCGTTTAACAGAAAAAAAAAAAAACATTGCTATGAATTTTAAATGTAAAAAAATTACAGATATTTATAAAATAAAACGAGAAAATGTACTGCCTGTGACGGTCTTTTAACTCCTGTTGATACATTTTTTTTAATTTCTGTTAACTATTATCACCCGACTCCGGCTTCACGTCGACTCACGGGGACACCCTGTTTGCTGATTGTGTTTACACAGTAGTAAATCTGAGATATGACATCAGAAAGATCAATATAATCTTTAGTGTCTTGCAAAATAGTAACTAGGGTTGGTTGACCACAAAGCGGACGGCGCGGCGTCACCTGTGGGCATCTGTAATACCAGAGGCGTCCACATGCGTTGCTATCCCAGAGACAGGTCACATGTATCTTCACCAGCACACAGCTGTGCTTATCGGTGGACTTATGTATGGTTGTAGTACTTCCTGGTCGAGATTACCTGTTCAAAAAGAGCTCTAGTATTACTAGCACAGCAGGTCGGTTCTGCAAAAATTATATCGTGAAAACTAAGGTGAGGTGAGTGACTTGTTATTTTTTTGAGTTTGTTCTCTACGTCATGTTTACCGCAAATAAACGTCTATTCGTTCTTTCTTGTCAACAGTGTCAATCAAAGCATAAGTTGGAATGACAGCTCACTTCCCCTTAGTTTTATTTAATAGAATAGATCGGCAGATATAGCTTCGCAGTTGTTAGTATAACTTCTCTATTCATCTCGCTACTCACGATGTAAGAAATACACAAATTCGCGTGCTTCCGATCCTGACTCATACTAGGCTGGCTCTTATAGCCATGAGCCCATCTTTGGCCAACTGCCAACACAGACACATTGGTCCAACATTTGATAAAATGATTAGCTCATGCTTACAACTTGTTTCTGTGATCTTTCAGTTCAGATTAAATAGGAATGACCGATTTGTATTTTTTGCTGATTAGACATTAAAGCGGTCAAGAAAAATAACTCTTCACTTGCAGAGGCTAATGTCGGGAGGAACGATTTATGTATGCTTGTGGAGGTCTATAAGACGGGGGATGACCAAAGCAAACGATCGAGGGACTGTGTGAAAGAATATGGCTAGAAAGGGAGTGACTACCAAGACGTGATATATAGAGATGTTTAGAGAAATGAGGAACAGGGTGTAAAGTTCACTCATACTCTTCAGAAAAGGGAGGATCCTCCGACCAGATGGATGTCGTATCTGGTGGGCAACTGCCCGATGATTGTTGTCGGGAAGTTGTATATATGCTATCTGCGCGGTAAACTCTGCTTGCGCGATGCAGGATTGATGCATTTGTTCGCATGTGGCGGTGTAGATGCCGCCACATCACTCCCCTCCGAAGACCGGAGGTCGATAGTGGACTAAGTCTTGTATCTTGCGATGCTTGCCAATGCCAGTTGGGTTCCAGTGGGTTGGAACCGGGTGTCGCATAGTTCGCGGTAAGTCAGAACTGTCTGCGAAGATGCCCCAGTGAGTCTGGGTGGCTGACTGCTGATGTCGACCAGGAGAGGGATTAAGCACTCTGCTTGTGGGCCGGCCGAATGTGCAGTATGCTGTGCCAAGGTTGCTGATGAGGCTGAAGGTGATGACCAGGTATGGCGCTTGCGCTGCATGCTGATGGTCAGGACAACTGTTCAAGCCGTGATTGCTGGCTGGCTGTGTGACTTGCGGGAGTGATGATGATGACGTCACGCTGAAGTAGTTGCACGAAGGCTGCGCTGACGTTCATACTCGGGGTCACCAGTGAAGGGGTTCACCAGTGAAGAGATATGAGGAACAGGGTGAAGAGTTCACTCATACTCTCAGAAAAGGGAGGATCCTCCGACCAGAGATGAACAGGGTGTAAAGTTCACTCATACTCTTCAGAAAAGGGAGGATACTCCGACCAGATGGATGTCGTATCTGGTGGGCAACTGCCCGATGATTGTTGTCGGGAAGTTGTATATATGCTATCTGCGCGGTAAACTCTGCTTGCGCGATGCAGGATTGATGCGTTTGTTCGCATGTGGCGGTATAGATGCCGCCACAGATGTATGGAAGGAGAAGAGACGCTGCGCAGACGCAAAATAAATTGTTGTAAATTAAATACATGCTTGAACATAGAAATCTGTAATGCCATACAAATTTATTTTGACGTAAACAAGTCTTTTTACTACTACTTTTGACTGGCTGTCACACTAGGAGGCCCTTCAAAAAACCGAATGATAACAAAATCTGGGGATACAGTTTGGTGTTGCAGCAACGTATCTATCATCTACATCCAAAATATAATTACATCACTCGATAGCTAAAGAATCAAAGAACTTGTTACGTCGAGTCAGGACTGTGACGGCACGACCTCTACCCACCTCAGACAATGTAACTCGTTACGTTCACGTATTCACGTAAAACACACGGCCGTGTCCACGACACAGCCACACGCCTGCAAGGTGCAGTGCAAAAAGCAGAAAAAAAAACAGTTGACTGCACATTAATTTCTGGATTTTCGATTGCCCGGTCTCTATTAAAGACAATAGACATCATGCCTTAATACTGTATTAAGAAGTGGTAACACTAGCTCTGATATAAACATAATTATATCATTAGGTACTTGAACTAAAACCAATGTTTGTCAATAAGTACTGCTAACGTGTTTGTACCAAATGTTTTTGATTTATAAAAGAGTGTCGATGGAGTTTCTTGCCCGTTCTTCTCCATAGGCACCTACGCTTTTGAATGGGCATGGCTAGGTTTATCTTTCTGACTGTCCGACATCTTGACAATTCAAGTGCCTGCAAATGGTTTAATTGAATTAAATGGTTTGAGTTTGAAGCTATGTCAAACCAGCAACACGCATTAGGCCCGCATTGTGGATGGCCTGAGTCCCAGCAGTGACATCATTTTAGGCTGATTATTATTTATGTATGTAAACCACAATCATTTTATTCACCTTTAAACAAACACAAACGTTACAACATCTGTAAATACACAAGGTTAAGTTAAGATATATAGACTTAAAAATACTAGATACAGACGACCTTCAGACCATATCTTGTTGTGGAAGCGGAACGAACCGATCTAGGCGTAGCGAAAACTGTTTAGAATAACTTGTTTTAAACTTTATCTAAACATGGCTTTATTCTCTGAAGGGATATGTAGAGGTGTGTATTACATTCACGTTTCTGCGGTTCTATTTAATAGGGGCGAGCCCATTGCCGCTATGCTTGTTCACTTGTGTTGCAGGAATTAGGAAGAGTTACGGAGATCTGGTGAAGGGCAAGCATCTTTGAGCAATGTCTTTAGATATGACAGACCCAAGAATGCGGTATACGCACCTAAACGAAAAATCAGTTTTCATACTTTCGGCATTATCTTGATAAATGATAAATGATTTTATTTCTGTAAATAGGTTTGTACAAACACTTTTACACGTCAATCATATTTTAAAAACTAGGTGAGATCGGCATTTCCTATCTGACTACTCTGAGAAGAAACGCCGAAACAAACTCAGAGGTCACAGTCTCTTTTAAAGTCCAGACATAATCTTGGTCAGGTCATGTGAAGACCGTGTGGATTGATATCTGAAATGGTCTTTCGAGGAAAGAACCACACAGAATGAGTGGACCTGTCCAGTCAGTGCACGCATTTGTCAGATGTCATGCAGCTCAACACAGAACTAAAGGAGCTAAACGATTCGACGAACATTACCAAAGAAAGGACATTTGGGTAGGCCGCATAAATTACTCAAACTGCCAGACCATGATTAAAACTAATAATTTAAAAAAATGCATTAAAAAAACAACAAATCCACAATGTCTTCACATTCACAATAATTAAAATAGTATAATCCTTTACAAAGTAAATGTCATTGCATATATAAAGTGCATCAATGTCAAAGTGTAAATAGAATATGAAAATAATCTTGGTCATATCGTATGAGGACTATGTAGACTGGTGTCTGAAATGGTCTTTTGAGGAAAGAACCACACGGATTTGAGTGGACCTGTCCAGTCAGTGCACGCATTTGTCAATCATCGTGCAGCTCAACTCAGAACTAAGGAGATCAACGATCCGACTAACAATACAAAAGAAAGGACATTTGGGGAGGCCGCGTAAAGTACTCAAACAGCCAGACCATCATCATTAAAAGAAGAAAAAAATATGCAATGACCCACATAGTCCTCACATTCACAAAAATTAAAACAATATTATACTTTATACAGTAAATACTAGATACAGACGACCTTGTCTCAATGTTACTTGATTTACAGCGGGTGCTGGGAGATATGTCGGCATAGCTCCCTTTAGATCCTGTTAATCATACTTTGATCACGATTTTCAAAGCAGTAGGTATGCTTAGTTATATTGGGCGTTCCCGTAATTTGGCGTGACATCACCGATCGATTTAGCGTGACGATGTCAGTTTAGTCTTGACCCGTTTGTTGGCACGCGCCAATATTATTAGCTTGTCTTTTGTTTTTAAATCAGCAAAATTTTAAAGTGATCTATGCGCAATTTACATCATGTTACATTCTGGGAACAGTGTAAACTAGATTGTAAAAGATTAATCATGGCGTTTTTTTGCCCTTTCTTCTCCGCAGGCAAAAATTAACGACAATGAGTAACGAGTAGCTTCAAATTTCTAACTGGTCGACTCCTTGACAATTCAAAAGTGCCTATAAATGGTGAAGTGTATGAAAAGCCTTTACACAGCCATTTACACCATTTTACACTGTGAGAACAGTGTACAATATAGTTTCTATGCGAAAAATAGATTTTAAAGAGTGACCATGCAGTTTTTTGCCATTTTACTCTCCAAAGGAAAAAAATAAATGAGGAACGAGTAGCTTTAACTTTCCAACTAGCCGACTCCTTGACAATTCAAGAGCCCATAAATGTTTTAATTGAAATAAATGCTTTGATTGACAGTTTTACAGTTGGTGCCGACGAGACAATACTTACACGCTTACATGAATCATCATTCTCCTAAACTGATTCCAATTTATTTGAAGTCAGCGCATAATGTCTGTATCTTCCATAATTCTGACTACTTTCAGGATAAATGTGCAAGGATGGCTTTAGTAGGAGATGTGCAGAGAAACGATGGATAGACTCATTTAGTCAAAGTTTTTTATGGATAGAATAGAGATGACTACTGACATTACGATTAATAGACACTTATGAAAGATGAAGCCATCCTGCGCTTACCACAAAGAAACGGAGAAGAGGGCAGAAGATCAAGAAGATTCTACATCCATCATCATGATTTTATTTTTTTGTTTTGTTAGTTTGCGGTACTGCGTATCACACTACGTAGTGTACTGCGTATTCCTGTGCGAGACACAATAAATACTTATTCTTTCTTTAAATTCTTCACAAAGCCCCATACTTTAGTAGCAGGCCATATAAAATGGCTGCTCAACACAAATCGACGGCTTCGTCCACATATTCCCAGCAGGTACATGTCGAAACATTTCCTGTGCTATTTCAGGCCGCCCTATTTACTTTACTAGTCGTACATTGTGTTACGACTCAAGCGCCGTTTTCTATAATTATTTGTGGAAAGTTTATTAACAGCCGTTTTGATGAAAAGTTTTGGTTCGTCATTGGTTTATTGCCTGCAAGCGCTACTGCTGAGCATGAGGTCCTGGATTCGATTACCGGGTCGAGCAAATAAGGATTTTTCATCTGGAATTTCGCAGTAGCAGCCCGGAGTCGAGGTTTGTGCCTGGTTGGTGACAAAAGGCTCGCCTTCTGTTACATGGGACTAAAACATACATGTTAAGAGCAAAAGGAGACAGAGATGGAGATAGAAATATAGATTGATCTCTTTGCGGCGGAGCTAGTCCGGGGAAGTTCTAACACTGATAATCTATGTCCACCGCCAAGCAACGATGCTGTGTTCCCGTTTGGACGATATAGTTTCTGACCTCTGATCAGACATAATTGCCTTCGTCTCTGGCTGGTATTGCAGATGTGATCGTTTAACAGAGATTTAGCTTTTTCCCTAGACAAAAAAGATAGATTACACGTCGGGTGTCCGACTTTTTTCCCAAAATATCTGAATAGATCTGATTGAATAAATACACTTTATCGTTCAGATTAAATTAATAAATTATTTAGTTTTTGCTTTAAAATCAAATTTTAAGTATGTTCAAATCGTTTTAAAAGGCCAGTTTAAAACGATAAAAACAATAAGGCACATTATTGGGATGACATTATCAGCAAGTCAACGAACTCTTATCGTGAAATTTGTTATATCAACAAACAAATCTGTACAGATTGTGTCATGTCAGATATTTTGCCAAATAAACAAGAACTTCACACATTTTGGAACATTCAATAGATGGTTGCTCTCAGCAGATGGATGAGATCAGTGGTGACCAAGTGGTTACGGCCGTGACTTGCGAGTTATCGGTCGTAGGTTCAACGTAGACAGGCGCTTTACTTGCAATCATTTCATCACCACTGCTCTAAAAACGGTGAAGGAAAACATCGTGAGGAAACCGGCATGACTACCAAAAATTCGAAGACATGAACTCAAACTCAAATCATTTATTTCAAGTAAACCATTTACAGGCACTTTTGAAATGTTAAGGAGTCGGTCAGTCAGAAATATGAAGCTAGTTGCCCATTCCAAAGCGCAGTAGGTACCTATGGAGAAGAACGGGCAAGAAACTCCATGGACACTCTTTTAAATAATGTTGTTGTTACAAGTATATTAGCCACATCGATTACCTAATGTTGACACTATAAGTGAGAACGATGTACAAAAACCGTACACTTTAAAAGCGTCCAGAGTGCAGCAAAACAAAATAAAAACAATCCAAAAAATTAATTATTAAAATAAGCCGTGGCAGCTAAGAGATGACCAGTCCCAACTGACGGCGCCCGTTCACGAACATGACGCATGGATCAGCACCACTCAGCTCAACCATTTTGAAGGGAGCTAAATGATCCGACACACGCGCCACCGTCAGCGAGAAATTTGAGTGAGCAGTACATACTATCAGCCGCCAGGGCACATTCAAGTCAATCTATGTGACATCTACCAACCCGCACTGGGCCCGCGTGGTGGATTACGGCCCACTCCCTCTCACAGAGAGGAGGCCTGTGTCCCAGCATTGAGAACATAATAGGCTGACTATGCTATGCTTATGCTAATAGACGCACAGGGGCGTGGTAATTAGCTCAAGAAAAAAGAGGAACAATGCCCTACAGTGGGTGGGTGGCTTACTACTTGGTGGAAGTAATCAAGTTATCTATCTAGACGAATATTCAATCATCGATTCGAAAAGAAGAAGCGTTCATCTACCAAGCATTTTCCGTGTTAGGGGTCACCAGTATAACCGACTGCATTTCTAACCTAACCCAGTTACTTGTTAATACGATAGGTATAACTTATTTGGTACATTGGATTACGACTTCGATGAGATAACTATTTAATAATAAATAAGTATGTGTTGATCAATGTTGGTTCAGTGGTGGCACTGTGAGTTCGAATCAAGTCAGGCGCTTTACTTCATGCAGTAATTCATCACCACTGCTCTCAAAACAGCGAAGGGTAACATCGTGAAGAAAGGGGGATGTCCTAGAACCAAAAATATTCGACGACATGTGACATCTACCAACTCGCACTGGGCCCGCGTGGTGGATTGTAGCAAAGTCATGCATATCAGCATGGATTTTAATAGTGATTTTTTTTCTATCATATCTTTGTTTTATTTGTATTATGTTTTCAATTTGTATTATTTGTATTATGTTCTCTATCTAACTAGCATATATCCTGAAAATTTTCACATATTTTTCTGATTTTGTTTACTGCACTGGATCATTACTTTTAGGCATTATAAAGCTTGCATTTAGGTCCTGTAGTCCTCCTAAATATCGAATATTAGAAAAAAGTTCGTCTTTGTCTCACTTCGTCTCTCTCTCTCTCTCATACCTGTGTTTCAGTCTCTTTCTAATGCTCGACGTGTCATTAACGCCCGGGTACTGTGAAGTCGTTAAATAAATGATAAATGATAAATGATTTTATTTCTGTAAATAGGTTTGTACAAACACTTTTACACGTCAATCATATTTTAAAAACTAGGTGAGATCGGCATTTCCTATCTGACTACTCTGAGAAGAAACGCCGAAACAAACTCAGAGGTCACAGTCTCTTTTAAAGTCCAGACATAATCTTGGTCAGGTCATGTGAAGACCGTGTGGATTGATATCTGAAATGGTCTTTCGAGGAAAGAACCACACAGAATGAGTGGACCTGTCCAGTCAGTGCACGCATTTGTCAGATGTCATGCAGCTCAACACAGAACTAAAGGAGCTAAACGATTCGACGAACATTACCAAAGAAAGGACATTTGGGTAGGCCGCATAAATTACTCAAACTGCCAGACCATGATTAAAACTAATAATTTAAAAAAATGCATTAAAAAAACAACAAATCCACAATGTCTTCACATTCACAATAATTAAAATAGTATAATCCTTTACAAAGTAAATGTCATTGCATATATAAAGTGCATCAATGTCAAAGTGTAAATAGAATATGAAAATAATCTTGGTCATATCGTATGAGGACTATGTAGACTGGTGTCTGAAATGGTCTTTTGAGGAAAGAACCACACGGATTTGAGTGGACCTGTCCAGTCAGTGCACGCATTTGTCAATCATCGTGCAGCTCAACTCAGAACTAAGGAGATCAACGATCCGACTAACAATACAAAAGAAAGGACATTTGGGGAGGCCGCGTAAAGTACTCAAACAGCCAGACCATCATCATTAAAAGAAGAAAAAAATATGCAATGACCCACATAGTCCTCACATTCACAAAAATTAAAACAATATTATACTTTATACAGTAAATACTAGATACAGACGACCTTGTCTCAATGTTACTTGATTTACAGCGGGTGCTGGGAGATATGTCGGCATAGCTCCCTTTAGATCCTGTTAATCATACTTTGATCACGATTTTCAAAGCAGTAGGTATGCTTAGTTATATTGGGCGTTCCCGTAATTTGGCGTGACATCACCGATCGATTTAGCGTGACGATGTCAGTTTAGTCTTGACCCGTTTGTTGGCACGCGCCAATATTATTAGCTTGTCTTTTGTTTTTAAATCAGCAAAATTTTAAAGTGATCTATGCGCAATTTACATCATGTTACATTCTGGGAACAGTGTAAACTAGATTGTAAAAGATTAATCATGGCGTTTTTTTGCCCTTTCTTCTCCGCAGGCAAAAATTAACGACAATGAGTAACGAGTAGCTTCAAATTTCTAACTGGTCGACTCCTTGACAATTCAAAAGTGCCTATAAATGGTGAAGTGTATGAAAAGCCTTTACACAGCCATTTACACCATTTTACACTGTGAGAACAGTGTACAATATAGTTTCTATGCGAAAAATAGATTTTAAAGAGTGACCATGCAGTTTTTTGCCATTTTACTCTCCAAAGGAAAAAAATAAATGAGGAACGAGTAGCTTTAACTTTCCAACTAGCCGACTCCTTGACAATTCAAGAGCCCATAAATGTTTTAATTGAAATAAATGCTTTGATTGACAGTTTTACAGTTGGTGCCGACGAGACAATACTTACACGCTTACATGAATCATCATTCTCCTAAACTGATTCCAATTTATTTGAAGTCAGCGCATAATGTCTGTATCTTCCATAATTCTGACTACTTTCAGGATAAATGTGCAAGGATGGCTTTAGTAGGAGATGTGCAGAGAAACGATGGATAGACTCATTTAGTCAAAGTTTTTTATGGATAGAATAGAGATGACTACTGACATTACGATTAATAGACACTTATGAAAGATGAAGCCATCCTGCGCTTACCACAAAGAAACGGAGAAGAGGGCAGAAGATCAAGAAGATTCTACATCCATCATCATGATTTTATTTTTTTGTTTTGTTAGTTTGCGGTACTGCGTATCACACTACGTAGTGTACTGCGTATTCCTGTGCGAGACACAATAAATACTTATTCTTTCTTTAAATTCTTCACAAAGCCCCATACTTTAGTAGCAGGCCATATAAAATGGCTGCTCAACACAAATCGACGGCTTCGTCCACATATTCCCAGCAGGTACATGTCGAAACATTTCCTGTGCTATTTCAGGCCGCCCTATTTACTTTACTAGTCGTACATTGTGTTACGACTCAAGCGCCGTTTTCTATAATTATTTGTGGAAAGTTTATTAACAGCCGTTTTGATGAAAAGTTTTGGTTCGTCATTGGTTTATTGCCTGCAAGCGCTACTGCTGAGCATGAGGTCCTGGATTCGATTACCGGGTCGAGCAAATAAGGATTTTTCATCTGGAATTTCGCAGTAGCAGCCCGGAGTCGAGGTTTGTGCCTGGTTGGTGACAAAAGGCTCGCCTTCTGTTACATGGGACTAAAACATACATGTTAAGAGCAAAAGGAGACAGAGATGGAGATAGAAATATAGATTGATCTCTTTGCGGCGGAGCTAGTCCGGGGAAGTTCTAACACTGATAATCTATGTCCACCGCCAAGCAACGATGCTGTGTTCCCGTTTGGACGATATAGTTTCTGACCTCTGATCAGACATAATTGCCTTCGTCTCTGGCTGGTATTGCAGATGTGATCGTTTAACAGAGATTTAGCTTTTTCCCTAGACAAAAAAGATAGATTACACGTCGGGTGTCCGACTTTTTTCCCAAAATATCTGAATAGATCTGATTGAATAAATACACTTTATCGTTCAGATTAAATTAATAAATTATTTAGTTTTTGCTTTAAAATCAAATTTTAAGTATGTTCAAATCGTTTTAAAAGGCCAGTTTAAAACGATAAAAACAATAAGGCACATTATTGGGATGACATTATCAGCAAGTCAACGAACTCTTATCGTGAAATTTGTTATATCAACAAACAAATCTGTACAGATTGTGTCATGTCAGATATTTTGCCAAATAAACAAGAACTTCACACATTTTGGAACATTCAATAGATGGTTGCTCTCAGCAGATGGATGAGATCAGTGGTGACCAAGTGGTTACGGCCGTGACTTGCGAGTTATCGGTCGTAGGTTCAACGTAGACAGGCGCTTTACTTGCAATCATTTCATCACCACTGCTCTAAAAACGGTGAAGGAAAACATCGTGAGGAAACCGGCATGACTACCAAAAATTCGAAGACATGAACTCAAACTCAAATCATTTATTTCAAGTAAACCATTTACAGGCACTTTTGAAATGTTAAGGAGTCGGTCAGTCAGAAATATGAAGCTAGTTGCCCATTCCAAAGCGCAGTAGGTACCTATGGAGAAGAACGGGCAAGAAACTCCATGGACACTCTTTTAAATAATGTTGTTGTTACAAGTATATTAGCCACATCGATTACCTAATGTTGACACTATAAGTGAGAACGATGTACAAAAACCGTACACTTTAAAAGCGTCCAGAGTGCAGCAAAACAAAATAAAAACAATCCAAAAAATTAATTATTAAAATAAGCCGTGGCAGCTAAGAGATGACCAGTCCCAACTGACGGCGCCCGTTCACGAACATGACGCATGGATCAGCACCACTCAGCTCAACCATTTTGAAGGGAGCTAAATGATCCGACACACGCGCCACCGTCAGCGAGAAATTTGAGTGAGCAGTACATACTATCAGCCGCCAGGGCACATTCAAGTCAATCTATGTGACATCTACCAACCCGCACTGGGCCCGCGTGGTGGATTACGGCCCACTCCCTCTCACAGAGAGGAGGCCTGTGTCCCAGCATTGAGAACATAATAGGCTGACTATGCTATGCTTATGCTAATAGACGCACAGGGGCGTGGTAATTAGCTCAAGAAAAAAGAGGAACAATGCCCTACAGTGGGTGGGTGGCTTACTACTTGGTGGAAGTAATCAAGTTATCTATCTAGACGAATATTCAATCATCGATTCGAAAAGAAGAAGCGTTCATCTACCAAGCATTTTCCGTGTTAGGGGTCACCAGTATAACCGACTGCATTTCTAACCTAACCCAGTTACTTGTTAATACGATAGGTATAACTTATTTGGTACATTGGATTACGACTTCGATGAGATAACTATTTAATAATAAATAAGTATGTGTTGATCAATGTTGGTTCAGTGGTGGCACTGTGAGTTCGAATCAAGTCAGGCGCTTTACTTCATGCAGTAATTCATCACCACTGCTCTCAAAACAGCGAAGGGTAACATCGTGAAGAAAGGGGGATGTCCTAGAACCAAAAATATTCGACGACATGTGACATCTACCAACTCGCACTGGGCCCGCGTGGTGGATTGTAGCAAAGTCATGCATATCAGCATGGATTTTAATAGTGATTTTTTTTCTATCATATCTTTGTTTTATTTGTATTATGTTTTCAATTTGTATTATTTGTATTATGTTCTCTATCTAACTAGCATATATCCTGAAAATTTTCACATATTTTTCTGATTTTGTTTACTGCACTGGATCATTACTTTTAGGCATTATAAAGCTTGCATTTAGGTCCTGTAGTCCTCCTAAATATCGAATATTAGAAAAAAGTTCGTCTTTGTCTCACTTCGTCTCTCTCTCTCTCTCATACCTGTGTTTCAGTCTCTTTCTAATGCTCGACGTGTCATTAACGCCCGGGTACTGTGAAGTCGTTAAATAAATGATAAATGATAAATGATTTTATTTCTGTAAATAGGTTTGTACAAACACTTTTACACGTCAATCATATTTTAAAAACTAGGTGAGATCGGCATTTCCTATCTGACTACTCTGAGAAGAAACGCCGAAACAAACTCAGAGGTCACAGTCTCTTTTAAAGTCCAGACATAATCTTGGTCAGGTCATGTGAAGACCATGTGGATTGATATCTGAAATGGTCTTTCGAGGAAAGAACCACACAGAATGAGTGGACCTGTCCAGTCAGTGCACGCATTTGTCAGTTGTCATGCAGCTCAACACAGAACTAAAGGAGCTAAACGATTCGACGAACATTACCAAAGAAAGGACATTTGGGTAGGCCGCATAAATTACTCAAACTGCCAGACCATGATTAAAACTAATAATTAAAAAAAAAAATGCATTAAAAAAAAACAACAAATCCACAATGTCTTCACATTCACAATAATTAAAATAGTATAATCCTTTACAAAGTAAATGGCATTGCATATATAAAGTGCATCAATGTCAAAGTGTAAATAAAATATTAAAATAATCTTGGTCATATCATATGAGGACTATGTAGACTGGTGTCTGAAATGGTCTTTTGAGGAAAGAACCACACGGATTTGAGTGGACCTGTCCAGTCAGTGCACGCATTTGTCAATCATCGTGCAGCTCAACTCAGAACTAAGGAGCTCAACGACTCGACGAACAATACAAAAGAAAGGACACTTGGGGAGGCCGCGTAAAGTACTCAAACAGCCAGACCATCATCACTAAAAGAAGAGAAAAAAAAAAAAAAAACGCAAAGACCCACACAGTCCGCACATTCACAAAAATCAAAACAATATTATACTTTATACAGTAAATATATACATGTCATTGTGTAGATAAAAGGTAAAAGAAAAAGAAAAAAAGTAAAAATAGCAAATTACACATCAATTATGTCTGTGTAAACTTATTGGAGCAGCTCAATCCCAAGCCTTCTTGTCCTCAATATAGTCCTTGACAGTATAATAGGCTTTCTGGCATAATTTCCGCTTTATAAAAGTTTTAAATTTATTAAGGCTTAGTTCTTGAATGTGGCTAGGAAGTTTATTATAAAAACGTATACATTGACATTTAAACGAGCCACCTATTTTCTTGAGCCTGGTAGTGGGAACAACAAATTTGTGTTTATTCCTAGTATTTTTGTCATGGATATCACTGTATTTTTTAAACAGATTAATATTTTTATGTGTATATAAAAGATTTTCATAAATGTACTGAGAAGGCACAGTCATTATATTAATCTCTTTAAATTTGTCTCTGAGGGAGTGTCTGGGACTTAATTTATAAATTGAACGAATTGCCCTTTTTTGTAAAACAAAAACTGTTTGAATGTCGGCGGCATTTCCCCATTGGCTTCACTAGTACGGCTTCTAAGATTGTTGTGTTTACAAGAATAGCATATTGAGGTAATTTTATAAAGTTGTTGTGTAAGGTTGCTTAGCGTTGGCGCGCTAAGTAGATTTGAAGGAAAAGGGTGTTATAATAATTACGCAGATTAGACCTCTCGTCGCTGGATCTTTGACAGTCATTAGAGTATTCAGAAGTCCGAAATCTAACAATCTCTAAATCTAAAGAAGTAGTCTTTAAATTCGAAAGTTACTCAGTGTTAATTACGGACGCCTTTAAAGATTGACCTTTGACCATGTTTATAAAAACGATAACGCAAATGCTTTTACGATCTCGATGAAAAAACGTCAGATCTGACTGAAATGTATAATATTGGTACAATTATCTAAACATTCTTGATCTGACAATATTTTAAACTTTATCTCTTGAGCTAAGACAGGTATCACTTTCACATCAAACAATTAAATGAATCCTAATGCATAAGCTCTTATTTGTTGTTGCCGTCTTTAGTTTATTAAAATAATAGCATTGTGCAAGATACAATTAAATATTTTGCACGCCATTTGAAATGGTAGAATGTAGAGGAGGCACTAAAGTTTCAATGTAAACAGAAATTCTGGCAAATAAATAAGTTTGAATTTTTATAATTCATCACTACAAATAGCTTAAGACCTGGAGAGAGACGTGGGCTACTTTTCATCCATGATATTTGTACTCGCTGATGAACTAGCGAGTAAGAACTAGTAAACAATAAAACCTATTAATACTCCAGTATTGTAGTAATTAAATAAATATTAGCTGTACGGATCCAATACATTACATACATACTTAATTATAACAGACAATGATATTACAATATGTATTTACATAAATATAAGGACTGGTAACTACGCACGACGACATTTTCAAGATTTATATTATTCTTTTGCCTGCGACTTCGCCTGCATGGAGGTCGAAATTGATCCAATAGAAATGTACTACCGGGATAAAAAGTATTCTATGTTCTAACCAAGCCATGGTCTACCTGTATGCCAAGTTACGTCGAAATCCGTTAAGCCGACCAAGTGTGAAAAGGTTACCTTTGCACCTAAAATGCTAGAGTATGAATTTCTAGTATAAGCTGACCTCTCATTATGCGGAAATGCGAAGGCAGTACAGTAAACTGAAAATTTATAGTTTCTACCTATTTAATATTAACAGACACAACTACATTACATAACTGGCGTAATGTGGGTGTACTATAGGTACACCTCTGCCTAACCCTTCTGGGATAACAGGCGTGATGTTATGATGTTAAGTACTTCAAATCCTTAATTCTTTTACTGACTAAAGACACAGCGTAAAGTATTTTTGAACATACATTCCCTAAAAGGATTCAATAGGGGATTAATGTTTGGATGGGAGTTTACTTTAGCACACAGACATTTTCTACCAGTTCCTTCAGTTCGTAATTTTTGACGATGGGAGATCCTCTCAACACACGTCTTGTAGCTTGATGTTGTCGCCGTAAGTTCCGTCATTGTGTTGTCCGCCCACGATTATTTACTGCTTGGTCGGTTCAGTAGTTCGATAAAATGAATATAGGATACCGCCATTTTAGGTAGTTTACAAGAACATTAATCTTTTGTAATCTCTCGCAAAGTGACGAGCGTGTACAGTATTTTTATATTACGAAGCGAAGAGCGCTTCACTTGTGATAACCAAGTGTACAAACACGCTGCGAATGTGTGTGAAGGCTAGTAGCGTCAGCACAAAATACACACACACACATACGCGCTTTTGTCTTCGCCCGTGTCTCGGATGATACCGAGAGCTCCTGCGGTTGCACACATTAACAGCGTGATTCTTTCTACACTTGGTTACCACACGTAAAACGCGCGTCGCTTCGTGAGATAAATTTTGTATGAGATGTTTGAAGGTAAACGAAGGAAAAGGATTATGTTCGGATCGTAGCAGGTGGCGTTCTGTCGTTTCTGCCAGCGCCCATGGGAAGAAGGCGTGAGTTTATGTATGTGAGTGTGTGTGTGTATTGCTCTTTTGTTAATAATTTAGCTATTGTTGTAACAATCGTTTGCGTTAAACAGTTAATTTACGCAGTATTACTAATCGGTAGTCTTGCTGCGAAATAGTTTTTTGAGGGGCGATGCAAAAGGGACCATTAGAGATGTACCTACGGAAGTGGTAAAGTGGACTTTCTGCAACACATTTATCCGCGTTAAGTGTTAACAAGTGCGCTTCGAATTGTCTGCCGTCTGTCTATGGCGTTTTGTTTTTTTTATTATTAAAAGATGTATTAACTATTCTCGTGTAATTCTAGGTACACACGCACCGACTTCATAATATCACGAATGCTGAGACTTTCTTTTGTTGACTGCATGCCCATTGCAGCAAAGTGGAGAAGTGCAAAGAACCAATTAAATCAATTGATAACACATGCATAGATAAACTCACACACTAATATCCATGCAGACTTACTAGCCAGTTCCCATAAACAAAAACGAATCGTTTTGCTTACCAATGGTAACATTTTTTTTACCCAACTCAGCATTTAAAGAGATTCGTAAGCTTTTTTACCTGTGATAGCTACTTCCATGGGAGGGTCTTCTATGCGAAGCTATGAGTTTTCCGCTTCATTTTTGGTACAGATACAATAAGAGTTCATTTTAACCAATAACGGTCCATAAATTATAGGAATCGGCCTTAAGGGGTATTGGGAATACCCAGTAACTTCTTGACTTTAGTCTAGGTCAGAGGTGACAGAGACAAAGTCTATGATGGAGTGAGCTTACCCAGAAGAAGCGTATTCACTCTTTTGAAGAGATTGGAACTGGATTGTGGCGGTCAGATAAGCAGTTGCTCCATGTAAATGCTGGTATTCAGCTGCCTCTGGTTGGACAGGAAGCCAAACCCAACATAGTTTAGAAAAGGGAGGCTGATGATAATGCCATAAACTCACGCAAATTTCCAATGGGGATAGGTAGAAACTACAGAAAGACACCTGTTGTGATCCAATCCGTTGTTTTACTAAATCTGTAGTGCTATTCTGTAACCATCTCACTGTGAAAACTTAGGTGATGTGAGCTGTCAGTGCCACTGATGCTAGGGATTGACCAAGACGGGATGACACTGACAGCTCACTAAATGCAAGTCTTCACTGTAAGATTTTTACTGAATCAACATGTTGGACTTCTCTGCTTCAATGGACAGACCGCTATTTTCTTTCGTTTTTATAGGAATAAATATTAGAAAAATTTATGAGTCAATGATATCATAGCCACAAAATTAATTAATTGGATACACGTCATGGTTATCACCTTAATAAATTAAACAATTATCCTATTTGATAAAACAAGGAAAATTTTATGTTTTGTATGAGTAAATGAATTATTGTTTTATTCCTAAAATTATTAATTATAGTAAAATAACATTTTATTATAGCTGTGTGATAACAAAATTAAGTAAGATTTATATTCTAGACCACACAGGAAAATGTTGAAACTAGGAGTTGTTTATAAATTATAGCTTACCACCAAGCAAAGCAAGCTTCATCACCAATAACCATAAATATGGATAATTACCAGCAAATAATTATAAAACTGGATGCCTAATCAATAAAATAATCATAGATTATAGGGACTCTTTGGTTTTATTATTGGCCACAGCAAAAATTAAAAATAAAAAGTGTTTGCTTATTGATTTTAATCTAGGTCTGGATTCTGAGAATTGAACATGAATTAATTAATTCATGCATTGATATTTTCTCAATATTATTAGTCATAGCTAGGGATGAGAACATTTTGTCTCATTCATAAATATTAATCATTGTTGAATGTAGGCAGCTATAGTGACAGTCAGATACTTTGCAAAATTTAAAAAAAAATGCATCTCTTTGGCCCATACTTGTCTGAGGTCATACTCGAAATGGTCTCGGATCTAGATTAGGTAGTTAATTAGTGTACCCTACGCCATAAAATTAAATATGAAAAAAATTACAATCTATAGACAATAATTTTGAATAAAAAATACAGTAAGTACTAGCTAGTGTCATTATATTGTAGAAGACTAAACATATAGACTAGGTAGGTTGGGACGGCTGTCATTTAACAACATTTTAGCTCAATAAATCCACACATTGACGATATTCAAATGTTGTGTCCATACGTAAACGAGTCAAGACGTAATGTCCAATGTAGTAACATCACCTAAACAAGTTTACTTTAGTAAAAATCTATTTAAAAAATCTGATGTCACTCTTGGTTATGTAGGCGCCTCGAGCAAGGCCGATAGAATACACGTTAACTGCTGCCATTACAAGCAATTAGAATAGTGTCTTACAGTAGTTGTAAGTCAAACAAGCGTTAAATTTGCATTTTAAGGCTTCCAAAAAAAACAGGCTAATCATCACCTTTTACTCAAAAAATTACATGTTTCTCTATGTCAACAAAGCCTATCGCCACAAATTTGGAAGGTTTACATGTAAACCAAATTAATTATCAGCATTTCACAGACGCTATGCTTCATGTAGAATGAGGCTAACGAAGGAATTAGGTTACACAGAGCTTCCGATCGATATATTTATACGAAATCCTGAAAGCTCAAGACACAAGATGGCGCGAATATAACCCTGCCGAAATTAAAACGACGGGACCACTAAAGCCCGTCACAGACGTAGCTTTAATATATATTAATATACCGAGATATATATTATAGTATAGCAAACTACCACACACGAGAACTATACTATAATATATATTTTGCCCTTGCCTCGCCTTTGCAAGCGCACGGTTTTAAAGGCCAAAATATACCGAGATATATATTTCGACATATTTTGGTGACGTCATTGAAATATATATTATAGCTGCGTGTGCGGTCAATCGAAATTGTGTATAGAAAATATGTCGTAATATGCCTTGCTATGATTCATATTAATATATATTATAGCTACGTCTGTGACGGGCTTTAGAAGTGCATTGATAATGACGCGACCCAAATTCGGTCGGGTTATACGTCCGATCGGACAGATGTAAGAATTCTCGATTCCTACGAGTTTTCTGTAATGTTGACGATGTTGCGATTACCATAAAAGAGAGTTTGGGTTGATATAAAACTATTCTTACCGTTTTCGTTCTCCCTTACCGCTTAAAACAACACAAAACACATTTTTTTTTACACAAGCACTCACACGCCCATACGGTATGTAACAACATCACGAGTACTACTGCGCCATCTGGTGCGTTCTGATCTAATGCAGCAATTACCTGTGGCTACGTTCACTACGGTGTTAATATAATTTCGTCGATGTAATTAACGTAGTTAACTTTAAATTATGACTATTTTTTAAATAAACAAGTATTGTTATGGATAATATTGTTCAAAACACACACGTTAAAGGCTTAATGGTGCCTCAGTTCATTGAAACTGCGGAATAAATTCATGTAACGCGCGCAGTATTGATTTTTACAGGCAGCTGATTCACTAGCTGGCAAACTTATGACGACCGATTTCGCGCAATCGAGAACAAAGTTTGACTCATCGTTATTTTTGTTCGATATAACGAAGTTCTGACTGAAATTTTATTGTTGATAATGCTGCATTCAGTAAGAAATTGTTTGTTTGAGCGCATGGCCAAATATGGTAAGTGGTCTGCTACTTAAGTAGATCTTGATTTCATCTCAGGAATTCATTGAATCAAGGTCGGCGTAGGCCAGTTCGACTTGTAAGGAAAGCTAATCAATCGATTAATCTTGTACACTGTCAGTAACTTAAGCGCTCTGACTCTGTGATGTACTAATAACAGCATACCTAAGTTAGAACAAAGGTATTTATTGTCAATTAAACGTAGGTTTAACCTACAGTAATATTGAAGGCAAGTAACGAAGTTTAATCACAGTTATCAGATTGCTTGAGGGTTTCAGACCTCCAAACGGTTTCTAGAAGGAAATATATTTAAGTATACCTAACAATAAACTTATATTCAATAGCCTGAAGAATGCTATTTACCTAGGTTAATGTTTTATGTTTTGACAAAATACAGCCTTGCTGCCCTGTGATTTACATCTTCCAATCAACGTAATGGATGGGCCACTGCAGTGTTTTTAATTGGGCAGTTACCAGTTAGTTAATGTCTAGTATTTCTAATAGTCTGGTAAATGCGGTAGGGAGATTTGAAGATTATTGGCAGTCCCGCTATTAACGTTGGCTAAATGTCTACAAATAAAACCCAGATCGAAATTTGGCCAAAGTACGACACGTTGGTTCAAAAAATTATATCTACCTATTTGTGATCCATTTTACCGCGGGATTTTTCTATCAGTTAGCCGAGTGGCTGCCATTCTGTCGGAATATGTAAAACGTGTTTTCAGCAACTGCTTCAGCGCGAAAATCAATCGCGGTGTATTGATTTAATACCCTCAAGTATTTTCATGGGTCTCGTTATGAAAGCTGATAACAGCGCCATCTGCTATCGAGCAGAAGAGCTAAATTATAATTGCGTCTTTTTTGTCAGTGGACATGATGACATGTTAAACACAACGCTTTTGTTAATTTCTTTTAGACGTAAATAGACGTACAAAATTACGTACGTTGATAAATTCTTATTTGAATTAACATCGGGAAAATCTATGTCACAATGTTACCACTGGAATAAATATACTGAAGTTTTTGTCATAATTTTTAGAGCTCGGAATCTGCTTACACTGCAATTGATTGTCTACGACTACGAGTCAGTAAACTGTTTTCATAATATAAGTCCCAAAATGTAACGCAGAATGTAAGTATGGTCTTATCATGGTTCTTAACAAGATCTAATCCCATGTGGTACAGTCAATCGCACATCAGTTTTAACAAATTAACGCGAATTACCTACACTACACGCGCTCTCTCTTGCACACCGCTCGACGTTTCGCTAGTATGCTATAGTGTACTCTGTGGTTTCGCTCATAGATAATACAATAGATAATGGAGTTTCGCTGTACATCAGAGAGCGCTCGAAGTAAAGTTCGCCTTATCGCGACAATGTGGCTCCACCATAAGGGTGATTATTGTAGTGTTACGAGGGTGACACTGAAAGTTCTTAGAAAATATAAAACTGAACAAAATAGCAAGTTATGAGTTTTATTATATTTTTATCAAAATAGTGTCCATTTACATCAATACATCGCTGCATCCGTTGGAATCACTGAGAAAATCACTTTGCCCACTCGTCCGTAGGTGTGTCTTCGACGGCATTTTGAAACGCAGCCGCTGCTTCCTCAGCGTCCATAAAACGTTTTCCTCGAAGTTTTTCTTTTATTTTGGGAAATAAATAAAAATCGCAAGGTGCGAGGTCGGGGCTATAGGGCGGGTGACCTAGTAATTCCACGTCTGACGTCGCCAAGTAGTCGATTGTTTGCTTGGCGGTGTGCGACGAGGCGTTGTCGTGGTGAAGGAGGATCCTACTGCGAGGTCGTTTCTCCCGAACTTTTTCCAAGACAAGCTGCAAACAATTGTTAGTGTACCACTCCGCAGTAACTGTTTTTCGATCCTCTAAACAATTGTTGCGTAATGACCTGTCCTTCCGAAGAACGACGCCACCATCTTTTTTCTCAAGCTTCGACCTCTCTTCACTTTAGTTGGCAACTCCTCGGAAGGAAACACCCAGACAGCAGACTGTCTCTTCAGGATCATAACAATAAATCCAGCTTTCGTCACCTGTAAGTATGTCGAACACAGCATTTGAGTCACCGTCCGTCTTTGAAGCATTTCACGATTTTCACGGCACCAATCAACACGACGGAGTTCTTGGGCCTTTGTCAAATTATGAATCCACCGAGCACAAAGCTTCCTGACCGCTAAATGTTCATGTAGGATTTTGTGCACTTGACTCATACCGATGGCCAAGCTTGTCCGAATCTGCTGATAAGTCACTCTTTTGTCAGTCTCTATCATACGCCGCACAACACTGATGTTTTCTTTAGTCGTCGCCGTAGAAGGCCGTCCCTCACGCAGATCATCGGTGAGATAATACAGTGGATTAGTGCAACCACGTTTAAACTCATTAAACCAGTTGTAAACAGTGGCACGAGATGGGGCTTCATCGTGAAAGGCCAATCGAAGTCTATCATAACTTTCTTAATGAAAGGCATAAAAAATCATTGTACGATTATTTTCTTGCATTTAATTCATGCTGACGTGACACAGTCAATTTTCAATTTGCCGCCAAATCGTAAACAAATGACAAATGAATACAATACATACAATGCTATTGGCAAAGAGTTCCAATTTAAAAAAATTACAGTTTTTTTTTTTGTATCGTTTACAAGTGGCCGGTTCTAAAAACTTTCAGTATCGCCCTCGTACGGTTGACTGTACAACAACACAGCGTGATACAGCATGTAAGTTTGGTTTTAGGCTCCTTCAAACAGGCGTGACACGCAATGCGAATCGCGCACACACAAAAGCAACGCTAGTCGAGCGACACGCGCGGTGCCATTCTATCGCGTGCCGCACCAGTCTGTACGAGCCTTTACCGCACAAGCAGTTTTTTCCAGACGAACCTGTGGATGGTGTCAAAACTCAAAGCATTTTTTTCGATTAAACCATTTACAGACATTTTTGAATTGTCAAGGAGTCGGCCAGTCAGAAATATGAAGCTAGATGCCCATTCCAAAGCGTAGTAGGTACCTATGGAGAAGAACGGGCAAGAAACTCGATGGACAATCTTTTAAATAACATTGTTGTTACAAATATATTACATAGTTACATCATTAATGTTGACACTATAAGTAAGAACGATGTACAAAAACCGTACACGTTAAAAGCGTCCAGAGTGCAGCAAAAAATAATTAAAAACAATGCAAAAAATCATTTATTAAAATAATCCGTGGAAGCAAAGAGATGACCAGTCTCAACTGACGGCGCCCGTTCACGAACAAGACGCATGGATCAGCACCATTCTCAACCATTTTGAAGGGAGCTAAATGATCCAACACACGCGCCACCGTCAGCGAGACATATCAGTGAGCATGACATACTATTAGCCGCCAGGGCACATTCACCTGAAAATATCTCTGTGAAATAGTTTGTCTGAATAAATATGTACCGGACAGATAGGTCGCACGTAGGCGGCTTGATTACCATTTTCTGCACATTGCCATCCCATCTTGCAGTCTTAAAGCAAGTGTTGTAGATGTTCAAATCTATTTAACAGTCTGACGAGATTAAGAACTCACCTAAATAACTGCCAGGCAGCAGTCAGAGTCAGGATGCAAGTTGATCTTTATACTGTATATAAAAATCAATTGCTGTTCGTTAGACTTTCTAAGACTAAAAAAACGTTTTTTTTTGTTTACTTTAATACAGGGGAAGTTTTAAAACAAAAAGAGGCTGAACGCCGGGCATTAGGTAGTCAAAATTATATAATTATGATTCGCGACCGTATGAAATATTGGAAGGATATTGCTAATCCATTGATTCATATGTTAGAAAAAATGGTCTGCTCCACAACGTAAATAACGCAATGAATGTTGTTGAACTGTTAAAATGAAAAGTGTGATAAGCAAGTACCCCGCTGGTACTAGGTACAGTCCGCGAGGCCTAAGCTGAACTTTAAATTTGTGTGAGTGCACATAGAGATAGCGACGGTGTGACGTCGGTCTAGGGCGCGATTGGTTTAAACCGGTTTATATTGGTAATCACTCACACAAATGCAAAGCTCAGGTCTCGGACTGTACATTGTTGTACGTACCGCTGGAACTGTAATGTATCGAATGGGTAGGATTTATTTTTAAAGGACATCATTCACCGTCCATACATTTTTGGGCTAAATGTGAGAGTGAAAGTGCTAAACAAAAAAAGACTTCTTTATAGTTAGAATACGAAAAGTAAGTAAGACCATGACTATACCCTGACAAATTATGTACCTGTCTTGATTTCTGTCTTAAATATTTTCTTGTTTCGTTCTTTTTAGAGCGTGATTTTTCAGTAGTCAGGATTTAAGTTTTTGAACTTACTTTTTGTTTAAATTATTTTGGGGTTATAATTTATTTACAAAATATATATATTTCAAATGTGCTAATTAAGCCATTTCATTTGATACGCAAAACGCCATCATAAAAAAAAAAGTTCATATTTTTTGTCCTTTAGAGGGCGCCATATTCAGTTTAGAGTGACGACATAGCGCCAGTCACAAGCGGACAATCAAGACGCTTCCACCAATAACTCATTTGTCGAATTATGATAAGTAGTTTTATTAGAAGTTATGGAACAGATGAACATACATACATATATATATATATATAAATATATATATATATACCATTCAAAATCATAACCCTCCTTTTTGCTTCGCCGTAGCCGGGTAAAAATAATGTTATCTCTTTACTTTTCGAGGGACCAAATCTGTAGGTTCCTAGGTGCCCATAAGTGTGAGTATGAAAAATATTGTTTTCATTATGTTTCGTAAACCTAATTATAATAATCGCTTTTTATGCCAGTAAATGTTTTGAATCCTAACTATATTATAATGAATGCGAAAGTGAGTTTGTTTGTGTGTTAAGTTTTAACGCTAAAACGGCTGAACGGATTTGGATGAAATTTGGCACACAGATAGACCTGGAGAAGGACATAGGCCACTTTTAATCCGTGATCGCAGACGAAGTCACGGGCAATAGCTAGTAAGTACATACATAAGTCTAAGTATTGTATAATATAGTTCTACAACACAGATTAAAAAAAAAAAATGTTTTTGTGTGGAGCTTCTTAAGTTCTGAGCTGCACGATTACTGACAAATGCGCGCACTGACTGGACAGGTCCACTCAATCTGTGTGGTTCTTTTCTCAAAAGACCATTTCAGACATCAATCCACATGGAGACTGTGACCTCTGAGTTTGTTTCGGCCTTTCTTCTCAGTGTAGTCAGATAGGAAACGCCGACATCATCTAGTTAAAAATAAAATGTTTTACGTTTAAAAGTGTTTGTACAGACCTACTTACAGAAATAAAATCATTCATCATTTATCATTTAACTAAAACACACTGTAAATAAACACGGTCAATGCTCCTCGTGTTACCTTGCTGGCACTTTCATTATTCAGCTCTAGATATAGCCAAATGGCAAAAAACGGAATCCTTAAGGATTCGTCATGTCTGTCTGTCTGTCTGTCTGTCCGTCCGTATGTCACAGCCATTTTTTTCCGAAACTATAAGTACTATACTGTTGATATTTGGTAAGTAGATTTATTCTGTGATCCGCATTAAGATTTTAACACAAAAATGAAAATTTGTTTTGGGGTTTCCCGCACTTAGAACTGAAACTCAATTATTTTTTCATCAAACCCATGTGTGGGGTATCTATGGATAGGTTGTTAGTTTGCGCGAGAGACACTTCCAAAGTGGTAAAATGTGTCCCCCCCTGTAACTTCTAAAATAAGATAATGATAACACTAAAAAAAATGTGACGTGCATTACCATGTAAACTTCCACCGAAAATTGGTGTGAACGAGATCTAGGAAGCAGTTTTTTTTAATACGTCAGAAATCGTAAACCGCTAGTTAGTTCAGTTGTAGATATATAAGGAGGCCCATGTTGACGCTCTAAGCCACCACATAAGCGCGAAAAACTTAACGACCCAAGAACATTCTTCCATCCCACTTAACATAGAAAAAATCTCACCAAAAACAACATACATTTCAAACTACCCTCACAACACAAGGGATGAAGATACAAAACACTAATAGAGATAAATATCTCAACGCTCCCTTGCGAAATTTTTGATAAATTGCCAAATGCACCTCTCGTTCACTCTTACGTTATTTGCTGTGCGAGAGAAAGGGGCAGAGAACCGATATGAATATTTTTATTGTTCTGAAATAAGGGTGGATAGTAAATGTGAAACAACTTGATTGTGTACTGACGTCAGAGAAAGTTATAAGTTTTATGTTTTGATGTTATTTTCGTGTGGAAGATGATTTGAGAAATGATTTTTTGGGCCAAAAAGATGAAATTGCTAAGGTATTTTTTTTGGTTTGGCGAGTTGTTTTTGGTTCCGAATTTATTTATTGTGCATGTTGGATTTACAGCTAATAAAAACAAACAAAAAAGGAGGCCATAGTCACCAATAAGCAAATTACAAATCCTCGCGTATAGACTCATAATAGGTATAAATGGTGTGAGCACAAATACAAAAATCACACACACATAGCCCTTATTTAAATTATGAAGCTATATAAATACTAGCTTTACAGTTTTATGTCTGACACTATAAGAGAAAATAATTTATGAGTAATAAAAAAAACAGTATATTTAACCGCAAAAAATGAAGAAGTAGAAAATGGATCTTCGAACGTCCGTTACGTGTAGTCAGAATCCCAGAAGTCTGATAATCTAAGGGTATTATCGTATTATAAATAAAAATAAAATATTTATTTTCAAATAAAAATCAAATCAGTGTCATCCCGTCTTGGTCAATCCCTAGCATCAGTGACACTGACAGCTCACTCCACGCTCACTTCACCTAAGTATTCACGGTGAGATGGTTACAGAATAGCACTACAGTAACTGCACCCTCGGCGTGAACCTCGCAGTTACTGGACTGTGATGGTCAGACAGGCATTCGCTCTCTAACAACCTCTTATAAAGTTGAGAAAAGGTTCGTCAGATTGATTGATTGATGTAGTAGAAAACACCATGATGGTGGTAAGCACAAGACTTACCCACAACGTGTGAAATGAAAACGAGATAATAGGTCGTTACCTAAGAAATTGCCGTTTAGTATCATCATCTGCCTCGCTGGTCTAGTGGTCGCAATCGCTACTGCTGAGCATGAGGTCCTGGGTTCGATTCCCAGGTTGGGCAACGTGTTATTGGGTTTTTCTACCTGGAATTTCTCAGTAGCAGCCCGGAATTCGGATTTGTGCCCGGTAGATGGCAATAGGCTCGCCCTCTATTACATGGGACTTAAACATAACTGGCGAAATGTGTGTGTACTATAGTTACACCTCTGCCCAACTCTTCGGGGAAACAAGGCGTGATGTTATGTTATGTTATCATCATCATCGTCACCATCATTTCAGCTTGGACCCACTTTGCTGGGTATCTATTGGTCTAGTGGTCGCTAGCGCTACTGCTGAGCATGAAGGCCTGGGTTCGATTTCCGGGTCGAGCAAAATGTAAGTAAATTTTTCCATCTGATCTTTCTCAGCAGCAGCCTGGAGTCTTGAATTGTGCCAGGTGGATGGCAATAGGCTCACCCCTTATACTTAGGACTAAAACATAATGGTATACAGGCGTGAACTTATGTTTAACGGTCGTTTATGCGCGACCGCTGAGCGTGGGGTTTGAGTTTTGATCACCGAGCAGTGTGACTTAGCTTTTTCCATTAGGGAATTTAAGGGAAATTTACAGCAGCAGGCTGGACTCTGGATAAATGCCCGTCGTCAAAGTCTAATAAACAATAGGCATGATGACTTATTTTAAAATTTTTGCAAAAAAGAATGTAATTTCAAGGAAGCCATAGTAAATATGAGATAATCAAAAAAATCTGGTGTTCTTAAAAAGTTTCTGGAGGGGATTATTCCCGTCCTTGTCGCGCGGTACGGGCAGTGTATGGCGCTAGTACAGTCCTCGAGGGACGCACAGCGCCATATTAACAGTTCTCGTCAATGCTATATGACTAATTACTTACATGGAAATTATGATATAGAACAGATAGAATGTGGGTTTACTAGCATAATTCTGCCAACCACTTCAGGGAACAGAGGCGTTACAAATTTCAAATTCATATTGTACAAGAACAGCAGTTCTATTCTGTAGCCATCTCACTGTGAAAACTTAGGTGAAGTGAGCGTGGAGTGAGCTGTTAGTGCCATTGATGCTAGGGATTGACCAAGACGGGATGACACTGACAGCTCACTCCGCGCAAGTCTTCACGGTGAGATTTTTACAGAATCGACATGCTGACGGTGACCCCCAAACTGAGGCATTTGAAATCTTTGAGATCGGAACTGAGACGTTACGCCATGCTCGCGTATGCTAAGTATTATAACATGCTGACCTTGGGAAGACCACAGGAATCCGCTGGTAGTGAGAAGCAAAGTGGCGGAAGAACGCAAAACTTAAGTGGCAGTGGGCAGGGCACATTGCTCGCAGAACAGATGGCCGAAAGGTTCTGGAGTGGCGACCGCGTACCGGAAGGTGTCCCATAAGGGGGACCAATGACCTGGTGAAGACCGCGGCAATCTGTTGGATGTCAGAAGCTCAGAACTGGTCGAAGTGGTGGTGCTTGGGGGAGGCCTATGTCCAGCAGTGGACATCTTTCGGCTGAAACAATGATTATGGTGACTTCCTTATGAAGCTAAGGTTCTTACTTACACAAACGTATTTAATTATTTTATCTATACTAATATTAAAGCAGAAGAGGTTGCTTTTTTGTTTGTCTGAACGCGCTTATCTCTGGATTTCTGGAACTACCAGTTGGGTTTGAAAAATCCTTTTTGCATTTGATAGCTTTTTTCTTGGAAAAGGCTATAACTACTAGGCTACTTAACATCACGCTTGGTCACTTAGGAGACGACCAAAAAGATATAAAAAGTCAGGAAGAACGCAAAGCATCAACGATGTAAGCGCGGGAAGCGGATGCAATGCGACGACCACAATTTTATGCAGACGAAGTCACTGGCAAAAACTAGTAAAAAATAAAGAAATCGATTTGTTTGTCTGACCGTACAACCATCAACGCAATGAAAAGATGTTATAATTAGGTTAAAACTTAAACGGCAGGGCGTCCCTTAATGGTTTAACTCATTTAAATAATTGTGTTTATTTGATAATAATCGTTAAGTCGACTGTGAAGAGACACATCTTTTAATTCTTTAACAGGCTGCGTGCTTTACAGTTGGTCTGTTGTGTTGAAATCTCACCGTTTAAACTTATCTGTTTGAAGAGAACTGTCAGTAGCCGTGTAGCTCAACTCAGAACTTAAGGAGCTCAACAACTCGACGAAGAGGGATGATTAATAGCCTCCAAAATGGCGACGTCCGGTCTTTGGCAGCAAGTGGCGCTACCACTTTGTAGTCTGGCTAATAATTTGACCACGGTCATAGGCGGCGGCGGCGGTAGCAGTCAGTGTTGCGGTTATTGCCGTGCATATGCAATGTGTGCTCGTTGTCTGTCGTGCGGAAAAATAATCCATCTCTTCTCACGGACACGGACGTCTCGCGGGACAGTAGCAACTTGAAAGTTGTTGCTGCTGGGCATGACGGAAGCCCCATAAAGAGGCATCTTATTGACACCACTGTCTGTAGTAGAATTTAAGTACTAACATTTAAAGGTAGCAATCTTTCATCTCTTTTTCTTTCCCACATATCTGATAGGTATATAAATCCTGCAACGTACTGACGGTTCGATAGCTTTTCAATATGCATTAAGTATTAAAACAGCACACCATGCTTACCTACAATGCTGACAATACTTACAAGATATGGAATGATATAATAACGATATATATAATGCAACTGCAAAACATTTCTTTGTAGATATTTTACATTCTTAGGCTCATTTATGTACAATAAATTAAATAGAAACGAAGTATCTATAAATTAAATTACTGTAGCTGTAAACAAATTAAGTTTAATTTGTTTACAGCTACAGTAAACATTTCCTAACCATCGATTATGCACATACAGAAGATCTCTTGTTGTCTGCAAATAGAATCCCTAACATGTTATTTTACTTTTATTTACCTAAGTTTTAACTTAAGTGTTTACTTTATAAACATAACATAAACATAACATCACGCCTTGTTTCCCCGAAGGGTTGGGCAGAGGTGTACCTATAGTACACCCACATTTCGCCAGTTATGTTTTTAAGTCCCATGTAATAGGGGGCGAGCCTATTGCCATCTACCGGGCACACATCCAGACTTCGGGCTGCTACTGAGAAATTCCAGATAGAAAAACCCAATAACACGTTGCCCGACCTAGGAATCGAACCCAAGACCTCATGCTCAGCAGTAGCGATTGCGACCACTAGACCAACGAGGCAGTCTTTACTTTATACTCATTGTTAATTTATTATATTAAATATTTATGCACAGTTTTTTTTTATAATTATTAAATAATTTTGGTAATAATTAATACATTTTTATTCCACCTAGGTATCTACTCTCAAATATGATTCAAGAGAAGATCAAGAAAGTACAAGAACAACTTCGATATAACTCCACTTCGATCTCATCTCACCCCAGACCATATCACAAGTTACTGACTTTGTATTTTCTAGTCAGCCATCTCGATGGGGCGCCCCATCTTGATATGTATCTACATTACTACAAGACGCATCAATAGATAGCACTGAATTACATCTGCAGTCCCCACAATAATTTTACCGAGATATCTGATTGTCAGGCTGATTTATTTTGAAGTGTTTTGATTGGGTTTGCTCTTGCATTGGTTATAGGGGTGAGAACGATCGATTTTCGAAGATAAAAACTTGGAATACATACCTACTTGCTTTTAGAGATGAGTCCGCCCAATGTGTTGTGTATTTTTTATGGTATACATACATTACAAAGAGTACTTTATATATCTATATAGGAATCTAAAGGGGCTGCTGGGCATAGCAAACTTGAAAATCGTCGAAACCCACCAAATATAACATATGCCGATGCCGCCCGTATACGCCAACATTTAGGGTTACAAAAAAAAAACAACCAACTTGCAAAAACAAAAACTCTACAAAGTGAAAAATTACTTTAATTTCGTATCCGTATTTTATTTTTTTGCCTCCGACTTAAAGTTATTTTTACTTTGTAGTTTTTTTATACACTTGTTTTTTTTTTGTAAACACGTTTAGGTTTTCTATTTTTAAGTGGGTCAGAATAATTTATCACAAAATATTGCTTTTCCCGATGAAGGGACGTTAATTGCCGAGGAGTCCTCCTGGTGAGAACCAGAAGAACTGGAGCTGATGGTGAAGCCACCATCATGTCCGTTTCACCATATGCATTGTGACGAGCATAAATTGCTTAGCAGCCATATTAAAGTAATCTAATCGCATCCCGTGAAATACCTACTTATTATTCCGGTGGCCATCTGTGGTCTAGTTCCGGTCTAGTTCCGGTGGCCATCTGTGGTCTTCATAATTAGTTTAACTTCACCGAATGGTGCTTTCCGAGAGCAAAATGCAAGACTACTATAAAAATACCCTAATAGTTATGTGTGCCCATAAAATTTGAGGATTTCCCTCGATTTTTCTGACTTTGCGACAACAGGACAACCTCGCGAGCATTCCCTTTCAAACAAAAAGTAATTTTCAAAATCGGTCTTCAATTGACGAAGAAATAGGTGTACATTCATAAAAAAAGGGTTCCGGAATTGGATGAATTTTAAATTATCCCAAGAACAAAGTTAATGTTGTAGTTGAAAAGTCGACTATTACTCGTTAAATTGTAAAGCCTACTTCCCTCCGATAGTTTTCCTTTTAACTGCGTTATTTAGACCACTACTGTGATTTAGGCGTGACTAATATGTATATCCATGCCAAATAACAGGTTTCTAGTACTTAGGAGTCTCAGAGCTAACTCAAACTCAAAGCATTTATTCTAATTAAACCATTTACAGGCACTTTTGAATTGTCAAGGGGTCGGTCAGTCAGAAATATGAAGCTAGTTGCCCATTCCAAAGCGCAGTAGGTACCTATGGAGAAGAACGGACAAGAAACTCCATGGACACTCTTTTAAATAATATTATTCTTACAAATATGTAAATTAGTTGCTAAGCTGCGGACAGACGGATGGACGGACGGACATGGCGAAACTATAAGGGTTCCTTGTTGACTACGGACCCAAAAAAAAACATACGTACAGTCGAACATAACCTCCTCTTTTTTTAGAATTCGGTTAAAAAGAGTAGGTACGCAAAAACAAGAACAGCAACAAAAAACATTGCGCACAGATTCAGAGTAGCAAATATATTCATAATAATTCGATACGATTCCGTACCGAACAATTGTCAATGTTATCGAAGGAGTCGACGCTATTCACAAATCCAATAGGACTCCCCAGCGGCAAAAATTATGAACTTTCATCGTTTCTACCTGATCATCTATTTATTTAACATCTTTATGACTTGAATTTACCAAAATCGTTCCCACAGTTCTCACCGTTTTGGTTGTGCGTATCAAGTTAGTGAATTAAGTTTTTTTTTTTTGGAAGATGAAAATGGTAAGAAAGGCATCCCCAGAAAGCACTTTGCAATATCCAAAGCTTTGCACAAGTTCCGAGGTTCATAGCTCTCATAATTCATATTTATAGTTCAGCGTACCCTCACTAAAAGGGCTTCAGAGAATATAATCAATTGTATAAAGTGTATCACTTAATTCTAACAAGTGAACCGCGGCGGTGTAAATCTGAACAAATACACTAAGCTCCCACAAGAGGGTAGCGGACACACAGCTGTACGTACACTAGATGAGGCAGGGAATGGATTTACCCCGTGCTCACGAGCTACAAGCTCAAGCGACACGCGTCTTGCGACAGCAACTGCATAATCTGCCTATTATGTTCCCACTGCTGGGACACAGGCCAGGCGACAGCGGAGAAAACAAATGAAAGAAGTTGTTTACAGCATGCCAAAGGACGGAAACAAATGACGCGCGCGCGTGTCGCTTGATGCAAGTCGCATCGCTCGAGGCCGTGAACGAAGAACATTACCAATTTATTGACAGGAACCATCTATAACATTTCAATAAGCAGGTAACCTTTTTAGTTTTATCAAAGATCCATGCAGATATAGGTACGGATGACCTTATTGCCGCCATCTGGACTCAAACAGGCTGCTATTTAGTCAAAAAATCTTTATGGATTAACCCCATAACGCAGGACTGATGTAATATTTATTTTTAAAAAAATCCCTTTAATAACGCATCAAGGTTGATGATACTTTATTCACATTACAATCTGGCCTAATAGCTAAGTAATTCAAATAATAACTTAAGCTGTTAAGTACGTACCTAACTATAAAATTAAGAAATAGTCCAATAACATCTATCTTTTTTACTTTCTTTGTAATAGTCAGCATGGAAAATTAAAAAAATATGTGATTCTTCCTTCATTTCCCTATCATAATTACCTGCGGGAGTGCGGGGTATCTGCGTAAAACACACTGACATTAGGAATGGCTCTCATTTTGACATGTTGAACATTAATTTCGTTATTTACGTTGGTGAGCCGACAAATTTTTCAAAAGTATAAAGCAATGGATTACAAATGTTATTGATAGACTGTTATGCAATAAGGATGGTGGTTTGCTCGCTATGTTTCCTTCACCGCTTTTTAGTAACGTAAAAGTAATAGGAGTAGAGTCAAACACGACTCTACTCCTATGCTGTTGCAACAAACAATTAAAAATTTTACAGTGCTTAAAAACTACCTACATGATATATTTTCCAAGCACTGTAAAATGTTGTCCATATGCGCATTTGAACCTTAGTTGCCACATCCAGCACCTCTATGCGGACCAATAAGCCTAATGCACGCTTAACTCCGAACGTGTCAATATTTGTGAACTCGGACGTCATGGCCGTGCGTTTGCGGACAAACACCGCGGCAAACCGTTGGGAATGGGATTAGCAAGTCAAGTGGTTTGTATTTGAGTACTGTCCTTTTGTGTAACTTCCTAAATAGTACGGTACATATGTTCAAGATCTTTGGCATGTGGCCAACATTCGAACTAGCGCCACCTTTCAACTGCCGGCCGCGGCACAGTATTTCGCCTAGAACATGCCAGGTGGAAAAAATTCAAGTTTTCATTTCCAGGAAATCTTAATTGCATAACACATACAACACCCCCAAACTCCAAATTCCGAGAAAAAGTTGTTTTTCAAATGCTTAACTGATGAGTCATAGAGTTCAGAAGTCAGGTTATGAGTTTAATGCAAGCGTTCCGGTCAATCAGTTGCAATTTAGCGACACTTTTGTGCACATCTCATAGTGGTTTATAGTGATATTGTGAAAGTTTTTTGTGATGGATATTAATACTGAGGGTATGTACTATTATTTAATATATTATTTTTATCAGAATCTATTAAAATGAATTTTTAGCATTTTTTTAACTTAATGCATAAATTTTTGCGTAATTTTTTTCATAAACAAAACTTTGAACGTTCACGTTCAAATACATTGATTCGCCTCTATTCGGGCTAGTTTCGGGTAGATATATTGTAGGTATAACTGTGTAGTTTGTAAAAATACATATATTGTTCAGCACACTTCAGTACAACATATTTTTTATATTTTTTTTCAGAACACGGTTACTCTATTTCAAGGGTAGCATTTTTGAAGAGTGGTTGAAACACGAAGAATGATAAAAGATCGCGTATTTATGACTATCTTTCTTCAAAATTTCACTTTGGTGACATTACTGAAAGCAGCCAAAGAGAAATAAAGTTGAAAATATCCAACTTTTCTACTAAGATTGAAGCCAAATGGTTGGCTTCGGGAAAATCGAAGGAGCGTTTTTTAATTAGAAATAAGACTTGGCTGGATGAAGGAGACATACAGTTTACTGTGAGTTCTTTAACCCCACAACCTTCAACATTGAGTGAGGTTGTGACATCTGCAGGAAGACCTCGCAAAGATTTCGAGGAATCGTCGTTTAAGACGAAGAAACGTCGAGTCGTGGATCTCGTAGAATCTCGAAGTGCCAGTGAATTAGTGACTGCTGCCGAAATTGCTATGCGTTCAGCAGGGCAAAGAAAAGTTGCCCATGTGATTAGAGACATTAGTGAAAGGCCAGATAATATTATTAAGTCAAAAGAAAATACCAGTTCCGTTAATCCTAGGCAGTTAAGTAGTGACGAAGCCTTAGCATACTATATAGATTCGAGATAGAATATTAGTACACAGTACTGAGGTCATCAAAGCGGCATTGCTCCCAATTGGGCAGCTTTCCGAAGAGGCTCAAGAAGCACGTTACAAAGATTGCCGCAGATTTAGGGAGTACAACACCCGCAAGTGCTCACGTGTTGCCACGAATAGAGACTTGCTGTCCATGTTAATAATAACATCTGACCCTTTGATCAATGGCCTTCGTGAGATTCCCCGAATAAAGCCGGAAAAAATATGTGCAGAAGTATTTTAAAGTTAATCGTAAGGCCGACCATAGTAGCATCAAGACCGGAAACGTATTATTGTCGCACATTACCACAAAATGATGACGATTCACCAGAAGATTTTGATGATTAGGTTTAGGTTAAGTTAGTTTGTACAGTAGGTATTTATTTATTGAATGCATTTTTGTTGTTTGTTTATTATTTTTAATTTTTTTTTTCTGTTTTTACATATTTTTTTTGTTTTTTATTACAAAATCATACCAAAAACTATTAATAATGCTTCAACATGACTACTTATATATAAAAGCATCGTTAAATATCATAAAATAATATTGTCCACCTAGCATGTTCTACGCGGTACACTGTGCGCCGCCGCCAATTTCTAACAAAACCATTTCATAAAAGTTTACCAACCTGAAAGATTCTTGATTCTTCAGGGAGTGAATGAGTTACTCCAAGGCAAGCAAGCATTTAAAATGGTGCAATTAATTAATGATTCGATATTTTTAGATACTTCCTTTGCATTTTTGACTTAGACCATCTTTCTAACCTTTACATTGTTCCAAGAGGTGGTGGTTGGATCATCTAAACACTGAGTAAGAAAATAGTTTTTTTGACCTGCCCCACTCCTGGGCAAAGGCTTTCTCCACTACTTCCATATTTCGCGAGCCCGCGCGTGCTCCTTCCAGTTTTCTCGGAACCTGTCCAGCTCGTGCCGCCATCCCGAGAGAGCTCTTAAGTGTTTATAATTCTCAGGATGTTAGGAAGTTTTAAAAGTTAAAAACTTTTCATAAAAGCATAGATCACTGTTCGAGAAACTGTTGTAGTAGGTACACACGTAAATCGAGTCTCTAGCTAGAAGTTTGGTGTAAAAAGTTATCCGCTTTGCCAAAAACGTCTCTTGACTTGAGAGACCTTAAAAAATAGTGGAATAAAAAAACCATAAACTTCTGTCACCCATTTGTCATCAGACATTAATTAAAGAAATCTTTGCTTACAAAATCTTCGTGAAATATTCTATCAATAATATACAATTTTGTAAAACAAAACTTATCAAATCAGAAACAACGTACACGAATACAAGACATATTAGGATGAAAGCAGCATGTATTGTTTTAACCGTCCTAATTTTAATAGCCATCATGGCAGTCTGTGTCATGGTGAAATTTGCCACAGACATTACCGTTGAGGAGCGAAAGAGGGACTATATGCAGGGGGAGACAGTTTACCAGTTCTCCAAAACCAAAGCTATGGGGTTTATATCTCTGGTTGATAACTCGTCTCTGTCAATCGCTCAGCGATTCCCCTATGTTGCTGCTGTGACTCGGAACTCTTCTACTCTCTGGTCTTTTGCATGCTTTGCTAGCATTGTACTCCTAAAGTGGGTGATTACTTCGGCTCATTGCAGGTAAGGCTTTACTGAAGCGATTGTATAGTCTCAAATCTTTCTAGAGTTACGGTTTGAATTAAATGTTTCATAAACGTGTGTTTAATAAAAGACAGGGCTCGTGGTTATGTAATAAAAGCCGCACTGGTTGATCGAACAGGTTAAGCCGCGCTTGCTATCATTGGTCCGTGATCATTTTACATTCCGAGACCTCTCTCCAGTTATTCGTAGATCTTTGACAGTTGATACGGGTCGGTTGAAAGCCCGAATAATTAACAGTCCCACCAAGGGATATCCTGTTACTCAATGTAAGCCGCAGTAAATCTTCGTAATGATTTTGTACGGAAGTACTACCACCATACTCGTACCTGTGTTCACCGAAAAGCGCAGCTGTGTGAAGATTGTGAGTGCCGGTGTAGGTACATGCACATGAGACGGTTCAGCTTCGTCTATTGGTAGCAAATGCGATTCGCTGGTGTTGCAGATGTCCTCAGGTAGCGACGACAACTTGCCATCACTTGGGCTATTGGTGTACCAATATCCAATCCAACCTGCCTTTTTATCCTTAAGAAAATACTTGTACATACCCGTCGTCGTCTGGGAAGGACGGAGGGTTATGTACATAATATGTCGGACTCCTACTGACTAAAACCCCACGGTTCCTTCTAGTACTATGAGTCGGGGGCCCGGTGGATACTTGTACGGTCAGTGCTCTGCATTACCTGACCCCTGTTACAAAGAAGAAGAGGGGAAGAGGGGTCAGCTAATGCAGAGCGCTTACTGTACATTTGCCCCCACCCTCGACGTTTCCAATTTTTCCAACTGTATAGGGCTTGGCTTCCCGTTTCACCGGATGCAGCTGAATCTCAGTATTTTACATGGAGCGACTGCCTATCTGACTTCCACAACCCAGTTCTGGGAAACACGATACCCCTTGGCGGGCCACTATCCAATAACAAAAAAACACACCTTTGTTGCAGGCGGCCCAGCGCGACCCACCGCGTCCTCCTCTTCCACGACTTCGCTCGCAACTACACACATACATACCCCATCTTATTCTGGCGTCTCCACGAGAAGTTTAACGTCAGCAACCCAACACCACGCTATGACATAGCCGTCGCTAAACTGAACCTGGACTTTTACCCATTTACCATGAAGCCTTCAGTCTTCGACGACAGGGAGGCTTTTGAGCTCGATGCCAGTATTTGGAAGACAGTGTCAACTATGGACAAGAGACTTTTTCTAACAAATGATTTGGCAAAGTATGAAGTGAAGATCACAAATCCAGGGAAATGCTTCGAAAGCTATGGTGTGGAACTGGATGAGAGTATGATATGTATCGACGTGTCTGAGTACGAAGACTGTTTCATCCACGAATTTGGACCTCTGTTCTCTGGTGATAAGGTCGTCGGTATCCTGGCGGTGAAGCCCAGGGATTGTGATATGAAACTGGCGATTTTCACCAATGTTTCGTATTATACTAACTGGATTTTGAAATCTACACATACAACTTATTATGGATGATGTTGTGGTTGTTTTGTAATGTTGTTGTTTTATTTAGTAGTTTGTTAGTGTCCCAGCGCCGACGATCAGCGATATGAGAGTAGAGCTAGCAACTAGAAGGGCGTCGGCGAGTAATTAGCAGTGAGTGTGTAATTCCGCCACGAGTATAATTACTGACCTGTCACTTACGGGCATGCGTATGTACATAGTCAGGGTTCTGTCCGCCAAGCAAGTGTCGCTGGGCGAGTACTCATTTGTCGCAGTGACAATAAAATACCTACCAAAGACAGTACTCGCTCAGCAACACTCGCTTGGCTTGGTACATGTGGATACCAGCAACAACACGTCGCCGACACGCAGTTGCTAGCTTAAGGGTTACAACACATCTGTCAGCACGGAATCGCCAGTTTGTTGCCTGTGGTACTACCAGTAGTACCACGGGTAAAAAAAAAAACCCGTAGAACTACCAAGCGATCCAGTAGTACCACGGGAAGTTTTTTTACCAGTTTTACACTCTTAATCAACATTTCATTGTTTGGCATTTACCTTTTTCATGCTCTACCCTTTTCTATCGCTCAGGGTTATCATTTCCTACAGCGAGAAAGATAGAATGCCCGTCGCGGAATCGACTGGCATCGCCGATTCCACCGCGCACTCTATTTTTCTAGCTTTATGGTCGTGGTTCAACCCCTACTCGCCTAGCTCATTGCCACCAAGCTCGCGGTCGGTTTGCTTATGCTACACCAAGCGCTGCTGAAGCGTCGCTTCTGCCTGCAATGCGACTCGCAAATGGGTCGTTGCGTGATGTGGTAGATTCCGATGGTTGACGATGCTTAGTGGACGACTGGGGAATGGACAGTCGACTGTCTTGCATGTGATCTGCAAGGCGGATTGTAAAACTATAGGTAGTATCCTCCTCACAACCAAACTTTTCATTTGGTTACTCCATTTTGAACTCAAAATGGAGGGAACGAGGATTTTGTTAAATAACTACTTTGAGTGGATTCAGGCTAAAAGTAGTACATAGGTAGCAAATAGTGGTTTTACAGTAATTTATGTAGGCTGATTTGAAATCCAAGACTTGGTCTCTCCATCTCCGTCTTTTTTGTGGAGGTATTTAATTCGATAGTAGTGGTGGCGACCGCAACTTACCGAGTTGAAGGTCGTAGGTTCGAACCTCGACAGGAGTTTTACTTTGTGGAAGTTATTTCATCAACACTGCTCTCTTAACGGTGAAGGAAAACATTGTGAGGAAACCGACATGTTCTAGAACAAAAACTTCGAAGACATGTGACATCTACCAACCGGCACTGGGCCCGCGGGGTTATGATTACAGCCCACTCCCTCTCAACAAGAGGAGGCCTGTGTGCCAGCAGTGGGAACAGTATAGGCTGATTATGTCATTCGTTATCATTTAGTCGTGCTTTTGTATGTTTCTTTTAACCGACTTCTAAAAGGGAAGTTCTCAATTCTTCGTTATTTTTGTATGTTTGTTACGCGATATCTCCGAGAATTGAGGGTCGATTTCGAAAAATCAACAAAATTCAATTCGTAAGTCGGCGAAAAAAAACAAAAATACAGCACCAGACGCCGACTTCCAAAATTAAAGTAATTTCTCACTTTGCAGTGTTTTTTTTTTTGGAAGTCGGTTGATTTTTTGTTTAAAAAAAGTTTTATCACTTTTTAATTGTGTCCTACCTCACACTAATTCGTACACGTATAAGTGGTGACAAGTTGTTACGGAATGACATGTTAGGCTAACCTAACTCGCACGTTCGCTTAGCCTAACATGAAAAATAACTATGACCTAAAAACTAAAACAAAACAACGAAAAAAAACCACAAACTCATCAATCATAAGTAGTCTTCAAAATCCAATTACTATAATAAGAAATATTTGTAAAAATAGACAATTTCATATCGCAATCCGAAGGCTTTATCAACAAGAGGCCTACTATTTTATCTCCCGAGTATATGGGGCCGAAATCGTGTGTAAAACAATCTTCGAAGTCTGAAGAATCTATGCAGATTAAGCTGTCATCAATTTCTATTCCGTAGCTTTCGAAGCATCTGCCTGCGTTCCCAATCTTGACATCATATTTATCAAACTGGTTCGTCAGATACAGCTTCTTGTTCATTGTAGATACTGTCTTCCAAACACTTGCTTCTATTTCTGTTGCTAAGGACTCATCAAAGACCGCTGGCCTCAAAGCGAAATGGTAGTTTTCCACATTCAATTTGGCGACTGCGATGTCGTATTTGGGAATGAGTAGTGTTTTGTTGTACCTCTCGTGGATTCGCCAGAAGAGAATTGGGAAGGTATGCGTCTGATTCAGGGCGAAGTCGTGGTAGAGGATCGCGCGGTGAGTGTGACCGGGGACCCTGCAAGGAAAAATAATCATGAGACAGACGTTAAGGCTGTTTTTAATGTAAATTTTGACGTTCAAAAGTGCCTTTATAAGGGCCTATTTGAAATTAATGCTTTGACTTTGACTTTGTTGTTCTTAAATATTTCACATTACGGGTAGAATGTAGTTCGGTTATTCGTAGTCCTTCACTATACAGGCCAGAAGCTCGAGTCCTATATTATGGCAGTACACAACTGGACAAGCAGGCCAGTCATACCAAGCCTGAAGGGCTTATTACGGGCCAATCTAAAAGAGAATGGCGATTCATTGCAGCTTAGAGAGCAGCTTAGGTCCGAATTACGAGTTGTATGTCGGTCATGGGTGCGAGCAGGCAGGTCTTCATTTAAGTTTTCATGGAAAGTGCTGGCAAAAGATAGAGTTGTGGGAAAAGGGAAAGGGAGGCCTTCGCCTTGCAATGGGCACATAAAGGCCAGTTAGATTAATGGTTATCACCACTGCTCTCAAAACGGTGAAGGAAACATCGTGAGGAAACCGACATGTCCTAGAACTAAAAGTTCGAAGACATGTGCCATCTACCAATCCGCACTGGGCCCGCGTGGTTGTTTACGCCCGATTCCCTCTCACAGAGAGGAGGCCTCTGTCCCAGCAGCGTGAACGTTATAAGCTGATTATGCTTATATTTATCACCAATCCGCGAGGTGGACAGTCGCAGCAGTAGGAACTAAATATATAGTCCTCTTCACCGTATTTGGCGACAGCGACTCAGAAAATGTTTCTTTCATTTTGTGAGCTTTCTTATGACTAGCACATCTAAATTTGGTCTTGAAAACCTGTTCACACCGTGTATGCTGATCAGCGTCATTGTATGCGTAGGTCTGTATATCATGTCTGAAGGCTTTGGGCGACTTTCGCATATTTGGCGCTTCTTGTAGTCGTCGTCTTCAAGACGATTTGTTTCAAAGCATTCAGTGCATTGTGGACGATGTAAGCTGAATAAGTGATAACTTACCGACAATGTGCCGCAGTAACAATCCATTTAACTAGTATAATACTTGCAAAACATGAAAAAGACCATATAATAGTAGAGTTTTTAGTAACAGCAACCACATACGGGAACCTTTCCGCCCAATGCATCGTATGGTTCAGGTCATTGTCGCTTAGAGATACCACATGGCGTAAGGCTTGAGAACATTTACGGTCAGAGTATTCACGTGTGTTCCCAGCAACCGAATTTAGTTGTACACCCGTCATAATGATGAAAAAAAAGATTACTGCCATCACGCCTATTAAAATTTTTATGTTCCTATCCATGTTTTTATTTAGGAAAATTGTTGCGGTTAGAATTTGTGAATTTTATCATAATTTTGAGGAATTTGATCTGTCTTCTACGATTTTGACATATATCATAAAAACATCTAAAGGTAGGTCAAGTTGAGTTTTGGGTGCGTTATTTTTCTTGTGCTGCTTTTACAGAGTTTTTATTGTGTCTATTTTAAAAGAGTTTTACTGATAAGGTTAAGCTCTGGTAGCCCGCAGACATATAAAGAATAGCAGCCCAAACATTAATCCCTAGCTATATATATGGACTTGATTCTTTATCTTGCTAAGCGACAAGTCGTAAATAGTATATCGTTCTGTCACTTGTTCTTACATAGACAAAATTTGACGAGTAGCTTGTTTATCCCGCGGCGCCATACTGGTAAGCAACATCATCTGCAATTTATGAAAATTACTGATGTGTTCATAAACTAGCTTTCAGGCATACCAACACCTTAACTCTAGGTCCCGCCAAGCTGGGCAGGTTAAAGACTGCAGGACCAGTTCTTTTATCCGATACTGATGTCAACGGTATGTGTATACAATATATATACGTTAAGACGATCGTCAAAAGTTGCAGAGTGAACTGCTGCCAATCATCCTCTTAAAATACTCCCTTAGTCGCCTTTTACAATAACCAACGTAGTAGATTATTTATTTATTTATTTTACAAATTACAATTTCCTTAAAGTTTAACAAGGCACACAATCAGACCTCTGGGGTCTATCTTAGCATGCCATGGCCTGAGATTTGATCAACGCGCTATTAACAGTTAAGTTAGAATCGAGTTGATGTAATGTTCTTTAACACTTCTTGTTCGCTTTGTTTGTATTATTTTACGTTCTATTCGTTAAGACTTTATCGATAAGTCCTCTACACGTCTAACAGACTAATTTAATATATTGTATAACGTAATGTGCCTATTTAATAATAACAGAGCAGACTGTAATTTTTTATGATTATGATGTGTATGACTAACGACTACTGTCTTTGATTTAATTTTATGATGTATTTATGCATTTACTCAAACATTTGCACGACTGTTAAGTCGAATATAGTGAGACTAAAATTATTCTACCATGTTATTATGTAAGTACCTAGGTATATTCTGGCAAATAAATAAGTTTCATTTCACTTCTTCAGAGATCACCGATTGTCGCGGAGTTTCAGTAAGTATATCGGCGGCAACCGGTCCTGTCCTGTAAATACAACATTCCCTATGTGTGCGTAATGGCTACGCAATATTTAGCGAATGTTTGGTCTGCTACTTTAAATGTCTGTGTGGTTGCCCAAAGGCTGACGTCGAAGTCAAAGCATTTATTTCAAAGAGGCACAGGCGCGGTATGTACTGTCCCTTAAACAACGGTTTCCTAGATCAGCTGTGGCCGTCACATAGCGTCTGTAATGCATACATCTTCAGCCTATAATCGCTAGCCTCCTGTGAGAGGGAGTGGGCCATAATCCTCCATGCAGGCCCAGCGCGAGTGGAAACAGAAGGGGGAAAAACAGTTCGACAGCTAAAATAGGTTTATAAAGCCGATTGTTTTTTTATGAATAAGGCGGTAAGTTTCAAAGTGACTGTTACTTTGGCTATCCCCAAAGACAGACTTTTATTAAGTATAAGTCCCATGTTATAGGGAACGAGCCTATTGCCATCAACAGGTCACAAATAAATACCACTCCAAAATTTCTGGTGGATAAATTTGATATACCTACATCGATTCGGGTCTAGGTCCTCATACTCAGCCTCAGAGCGTTTAATCGCCATGCCATCAGAGGTAAGAAACGCCTGGACTAAGGTGCCTGCTCAATTAGAGCTCAGAGCAAATTCAGCTGTCAGTGGCAGGGGCCGACAGTTTCTATGAGTTAACGTAGACGCTCACTGACACGCTTGCTTTGTGTGGAAAGTGTTGACAACTGTCTCAAATACAACATCACGATTTGACCGCTTAGGGTTAATATTAAAGATTGCGCAATGATTGAACAAAAGTTTAAGCGAGTTTAATTTTATTGGATCAGTACCCTAATTGCGTAATACACAATCAATCGGAATCTGAATCGTATTGAAACAGATTGCTAATCCATTGCTTCATATGTTCTAAAGTTCAGCTCAACAATGTATATAACGCAATGAATGTTGTTGAACAGTCAAAATCAAACAGATTAGTCGTAATCGTTTACGAAAATGTTACGCAATTAGGCTGCAGGGCAGATATGGTGCAGGTTTTGCTTACGCGAAAACATTGAAGCGTATGGCATAAGCATAGCATAATCAGCCTATAACGTTCCCACTGCTGCGACACAGGCCTCCTCTCAATGAGAGGTAGTGAGCCGTAATCCACCACGCGGGCTCAGTGCGGGTTGGTAGATGTCACATGTCTTCGAATTTTTGGTTCTAGGACATGCCGGTTTCCTCACGATGTTTTCCTTCACCGTTTTGAGAGCAGTGGTGATGAAATTATTTACACAAAGTAAAGCGCCTGCTTGGGTTCGAACTCACGACCTACAACTCGTAAGTCGGGACCGTTACCACTGGGCCACCACTGCTCCCTGCAGCGCACTGAAGCGTATGGGCCGTTTATGAAATGCGTGAATATTATGGATCGTTTGAGTCCAAGGGCTGATTTGATCAAATCAAACTTATTGTAGGTGTAGGCCGGCCGCCTAACAGCGAGGTCTACTTACTCCCTAAACACGAAGTCTGCAGATTCAAAGTTACGGAAGTATCATAATATTAGTTCGGTTTCCGAACTAAGAATGAATGACAACACGATTCGACACTTGTCCCTACGCCCGATGTGTTTACAGACGTCAGTTTTTTTTTTACTTGTTTTGACGGATCAACTTCTTTCGGACAGATCCCCAGTTCTCATTGGATCTGGTATGGAAAAAAAAGCTAGTGGGTCGAACGCGGGCATTACTTAAATTCGAACGATTTTAAATATTTGTATATATTCGTTTCGCACACAGTATTAGGTCCGTAGTGTTGTTTAACCTTTTTAATAATCCATCCATGAGTGATGCTAGTGTGCTTGTTGCTTAAATTTTATCCAAATTGTAAATCGTTCGAATTTACGTTACGTTTACGTCACACGTTCTTGCTAAGGCCTCAGCAGTCGCCACTTGCTTATTTGACTCAAAAGACCGTGAAGTAAACATACATAAACTCACGCCTTCATCCCGTGAGGGTAGGCAGAAACTACAGAACGCCATCTGCTACGATCCTTAAATGCTTCTCCTTATAGAACATCTCAGACATTTATCTGCTTGGTCCTCCTAAAGGCCTGACCAAGATTATGTCTAGACTTCATAGGAACCTGTGACCCCTGAGTTTGTTGCGTTTTTTTTTCTCACAGTAGTCAGATAGGAAACACCGAACTCATCTAGTTTTAAAACATATCTAAGTCAAGTCTCAAGTGTTTTTTGAACTTCAGTTCATTTGATGTTGACTCACCTGCAGTGTGCCGCCGTAAGAATCCATTTAATTAAGATAACACTTGCAAAACACGCAAAGGACCATAAATTACTAGAGTTTCTGGTCACAGCAACCACGTAGGGGAACCTCTCCGCCAAATGGTGGCTGTGATTGAGATTATTCTCGCTCAGAGTTAATACATGCTGCAAGGCACGGCGACGGCATGTGCGATCACTTCCATAGTTAATGAGACCGTTCTCGCCCACAACTGATACATAATTCACACACGTTAAAATTGCAGCCACAAATATTGCTCCGAACACAGCAATCATTACTTTTGTGGAAAGATTAACACTACCATTTTGGTCACAATTTTGGTTGTCATCCATCATTCATCATTTGCATTTAGGAAAATGTTAGACTTTATCTCTTCATTGCTAGATTTTGTGAAAGGTAACACTACAACTTTGCCAAGGTAATTGTTTACGGTTTGATTTTACCGGTACTTTTCAACTGAATCTTCAACGTCTTTTGATTTTGACAGGTTTTAGTCTCTGGTTGTTTGGGTTTGGGTGCGTTCGTTTTGCTGTCATAGAGTTTGTCTACATCTACACTAATCATTTAAGAGTTTGTTTTTTTGAACGCGATAATCTCTGAAACTATCAGTCGGATTTGAAAAATGGTTTTTTGTATGTGGTTACCAAATTCTTGAGAAAGGTTATAGAATATTTAACATCAACCTACGACCCCTAGGAGCCGATCAAAAAGAACAAAAGTCATAAAGAACGCAAGCGAAAAGGTGTAACGGTGCCCGGGGTACAGGATATTTGTTTCATGTCAAAACAAGTTTTACGTGGACGTAGTCGCGGGCAGAAGCTATAAAGAGGCAAGTTTGTATGTCTTGATGTAGAAGGTAATCTCTAGGAGTTCTAATCCGATTTCGTTTCATACACTGGCAGTACAGCTACACTATTGCTGATAAACATTTATATTCACTAGCTGTTGCCCGTGACTTCGTCTGCGATTTCAAGATGAAAATTAGTCCTTGCCCAGGTAATGTTCTATCTGTGTGCAAAATTATATCCAAATCCGTTAAGCCGTTTTAGCGTGAAAGCGTAACAAACAAACGCCTACTTTAGAATTTCTAATATTAAGTTAGTTAGGTTAGTTGATTACAAAGCGGGCGAAGTCGTGAGAAGAAGCTACAGCCGGAAACTTAATAAGCTGCAGTAAAATGACACTTCTCACAGTCATTTTACTAAAGAAAAAATGTGTAGTAATAGTTAGGTTAGGTTAACCAAACAAATAGCTGTCAACATCATTTAAGGATGCATACTTAGGCTTCGTTGGTACTTTAAAACCAGAGATTGATAGGTTTTTCTGTCTCCAGTAGGTACGCCAAAATTGGTGATAGATACAGTCCGCGAGGCCTAAGCTGAGCTTTGCATTTGTGTGAGTGATTGCGAATCGCACCAATGTGATCGCGCGAGGTACGCACAGCGCCTCAGGTCGATTGTCCGTTTTGCCGACTTCCAAGCAAAGCACGCGTCGCTATGTGCACTCACACAAATGCAAAGCTCAGCTTAGGCCTCGCGGACTGTACGTTATTGAGTTCGGCCGTAACTGCGTTGTAAGTCAGCTGCATGCGGTTAGACTAGAAACTGACTTCAACAATGTTAGGTAAAGCCTAGGCAGATGAGTGCGGAAGTATTTTCTTTCCTCTTAAAACAGCGTAGAAAATCAATTCTACTTGATTTACGACATTTTGATAACACTTTATCATCGCTTCATTTGCAAACCACAATGAAAAAAACAAAATGTCACACAGACATGGTATAATATACCTTACTACATTGTCACAAAGTTAAACAGTGCTAGATAAATTACTTGGATAGAGAGTCAAGGTAATGTAAACTTTATTGCGTGTAGATGAAGTTGACAATAGACTGGATATTGTGTTCGAAGGGGGTCTACTTTATGAGCCGAATGAAATCGATTTGGATGTTATGTTATATTAATGACCTCATTGAAATAGTATTTTTAAAAGATTTACGGCCTCGGTGGTGTAATAGTGGCAAGCGCTACCCTGAGCATGAGTACCTGGGTTCGATTCCTGGGTCGGGCAAAGTGTTATTGGGCCGTTCGTAGTCCGGAGTCCGCCCCCTATTTCATGGGAATTGAACATAACTGCCGAAATGTGTCTGTAGGTACAGTCTACAGATGCCCCTCTGCCTAACCCTTTGCGGAATACAGGCATGATATTATGTTATGTTTTAAAAGATTGCGCCTAAGCACTTATATTTACCTAGCTTTTACTCGCGGTTTCGCTCGCGTGGAGTTCGCAAATTATCCCACTGAAACAGTAAAGGTATGTAATCCAGATTATAAACTCACAAAATGTATTTCTTCTATTCAAAAATAATCTCTTACCTCACAAGTTTCTAAAAATATTATTCAATCATGATTCGAAAGACACGTAGCGCCATCTAGCGTCCTAAATAAATTGTGACCGTCGAAAGTTATTGTTCTTTCCCTCAGGAACAGTACTTTTTTTCTGGATGAAAGGTTCCTTACGTCCTTTTGTGTACCCCTGAGCACGTATATGCGAAATTTCATGATGATCGGTTCAGTGGTTTAGGCGTGAAAAGGTAACAAACTTACTTTCGCATTTATATTATAAGTTAGGAAGATACGACTAAGATAAATCCAGTTTCCTAGATAATATATGTTGCCACTATCTACGTTACGCGGATTAACACTACAACGCGCCACGCGACGCCACGCCACGCCAGCCCGTCGCGTTTATTTGTACATAAAAAATAAATATAAACGGGGCATTTCATTGGCTTCGTTTCCCGCGCCCCGTCGCGTGGCGCGTTGTAGTATATTATCCGCTTTTTTTAATATCGCATAACTCTAGGGTATGATTGAGACCATATCAAAGAATCAACTGGCATATGAATTATGTATCAATCATCCTTTTTTTTTTCACACAAAATAATTCGACAAAGGCTCGATTATTAATGTAAAACAAACACCCTTACGCAAAATATGACAACATCTTTTTTTTTTTTTGTATGGCATCTCGTAGTTGACCTTGAGAGGTCGTGACTACTTGACTACCGGACTATCCTGTGGCTGCCTTAAGCGGACTCAAAGCCTCCAGCCAGGGGCGTAAAACTACTTACATTACTAAGCGAACGCTCGCTAAGGGCACCCCCTGTGGGGTACGGACCTCGGCTTAGGGCGTCGCTGACGGGAGGACAGCAAGATGGGACAGGCTGGATCTGGATTATATTATTATTATTAGGGGAATTTAAAGCTACAGGCTCAGCTACGGCGCGGGCTGGCGCTGGACAGTTACGTCGGGATCTTCGCGAGGAACCTCGGCGGCGAGGTCGGAATGTCGGTCTGTGTTTGTGCACTGTACTGGTGGCCCTACTGCTCTCCTGAATGAGAGTTATGTGGTCATCGGGATCGGTGAGGACATGCTTGGGACGGCGGACATGACTAATGGAGGAGGGAATATAGCTAGCGGCCTTGACAACCAGAGGGTTGCGGTGATTCGCGGCGGTCTCGAAGAAACGCTTTGAAATGCGTTTCATGAACTGGCGGATAGTGGGAATCTTTAGGTCAACGTGAAGGATCTCGTTGCGAACGTACCAGGGGGAGCCTGTAATCCTACGGAGGAACTTGTTCTGGAGGGTCTGCATTCTATTGAAGCGATAGGGCTTGGCGTGTGCAAAGACTGCACTGGCATATGTCATGATCGGGCGGATGCACGCTGTATAGATACGCATTTTGCGCTTTAGTGACAATTTGCTACGTGCATTTAGGACAAAGTGAAGTCTACCTAGAGCGAAGGCGGCGCGCGAACGAGCCGCCTTAATGTGCTCTGAAAAAGAGAGGTGCTCATCGAGCACTACACCCAGATATTTGGCTCGCTTCTCCCAAGGGATCGGCTTGCCAAACATGGTGATCGGTCGAGGGGGGCAGGGATTGCGACGCGGCTTTGAGAAAAGAACCGCTTGACTTTTGTCGGGATTGACTTCGATTCGCCATTTTCTAAACCAAGCGCCAAGCTTGTTCACTTGGGTTTGGAGAATGCGAGCTATCGAATTTTCATCACGGCCGGTGTAGTAGATGGCCGTGTCGTCTGCGAACAGGGCCAACTGCGCCTTACTGCACTTGGGCATATCGCTGGTGCATAGCGTGAAAGCTAGAGGAGAGATCAAGAGCCCTGAGGGACTACTGCGCGAATAGGGTGGGGGGAGGATAGCGCTCCTTCGATGCGATAACGGAAGGTGCGGTTCGACAAAAAGTCCCGTAAGATGAGCACGAGACGATCTGGCACGCCGAGTTGGTACAGCTTATATAATAAGCCGTTGTGCCAGACTTTGTCGAACGCTTTCGCTATGTCGAAGAAGACAGCACCGGTCATCAAACCTCGTTGGAAACCGAAGTTGATGTGTTCGACTATACGGTGGACCTGTTGTACGCACGAGTGTTGGGTTCTAAAACCAAACTGTTCATTGGGGATAAGGCCCTTTGTCTCGGCGTAGTCTCTGAGACGCTTATAAATAAGCCTCTCATAGATTTTGCCGAGGATATTGAGCAGACTGATGGGGCGGTAACTAGTAGGCTCTGACTTTGGCTTGCCGAGCTTCGGGATACCGATGACGGTGGCTTCTTTGAATGCCTGTGGGAAGATGTTATTGCTCAGAGCACCATTGAAGATGGTGGTCAGTAGCATTATCAGGTGGGCAGGGAAAAGTTGGAATACCCTATTGGTGATTCCATCTGAGCCTGGGGCTTTACGAGCCCTAAGACCTTTGATGAGGTCGTGCACTTCGTCTGGCGTGACGGGGGGCAGTGGATACTCTGGGTCTTCGACGGGAGGGAGGGAGTCTCTATGTTCGATTTCAGCGTCGACCTCAGAGAGGTGAGCTTGGTCTACTGGTTGAGAGCTCGGCGAGCATTGGGCTTCTAGACTGTCGGCTAGGAGCTCAGCCTTGTCGACATCATCGAAGGCGATGGTCTTGTCGGGACGGATCAGGGGGGGCATGGAGACTATTTCTCCGGATCTAAGCTTCCTCTGGAGTTGCCAGAAGGCTAGGTGGGTGGGCTCTAGTTCGCTCAGCATCTTGTCCCAGCCGGCGGTACGCAGCTCCTCTATGCGTGTTCTTACAGTAAGTAACGCATATGGGCTTTGTTCGCGTCGCAGGGGAAGTTGCTGTAGGCACGGACAGCCGCGTTCTTCTCATTCAGCAGTTAGCGTACATCGTCCGGCAACTTCCAGCGACGGTCCTCCGTCGCTGGAATTTCCCTTGAACAATCGTTCAGGACTGATTGTACGTGAGCTGTAAATGAGTCGATCGCGGCCGTCGTGTCAGCGATAGAGTCAAAATGATCGGGGATTGGGTCCAAGTGGGGGGACGTGGTGGATTTTAAGCGATCGCTTACTATCTTCCAGTCCGTTACCACTTTGGTGGGAGGGGGTTGGGTGGAGTCGGGCAGACCTAAGCGGGGGACCAGTTTCATGACTACTGGACGGTGATCAGAAGCGAGCTCTTGTACCACTTCTATAGAGTCCAACCGTAGGTTGACGTTCTGTAGGAGCGCCACGTCGAGCACGTCGGCGGTGTGATTGGGATCGGAGGGAAAGTGAGTGGGAGTCATCGGCGCGATGACATCGAAATTCGGAGAGGAGGAGAGGTTGAACAAGTGTCTCCCTCTGGAGGAGGTCCTGGTGCTATTCCAGGAGGGATGTTTTGCGTTGAGATCACCCGCTATGATAACGGAGTCACTCAGGCTAAATAGGACAGAAAGATCTTCAGTGAGGAGTTGGAAATTCTCCGAAGTATTAATGGGGGGAGGTAGGCCGATACTATGGTGATCGGTTGATGACCTGTCATGCCAAGCCGACAGCAAGACACTTCCAATCGTGAAAGTGTGGGAGGGTCGATGGGAATGCAGTAAAGCTCTTTTTTATAGTAGATAAGGTTACCGCCCTTGTGGCAACGCGTCCTGTCATTGCGAACTGTACGATAGTTTGCAATTGACGGATTTCGGTAACTCTGTTTAAGGAACGTTTCCTGAACAAGGAGGATGTCGATGTGGTGGTTTCGGAGGAACTCGCTGATTTCAGCGCGTTGTCGCAGGATGCCATTGGCATTGAAATAACCTAACTTTTGGGATCGGGGTTTATGACAACATCGCATTTTCTTAGCTTTATATATGAATGATTGGTTTGAATAAAAAATAATTACTCGTATTAATCAATGAAACTTAGATACCTACACACATATTATGATTGATGATATCTCCGAAACTATGCATTTTTGGACCACCTATTCTAGGAGTTTAAGTATTATTTTTACCTACAGACTATAACCCTAGATAGGGGATATTAAAAAAAAACCGGTTGTTTATGTCCCTGTCAAGCAAATTGGTATACGTAAGACATACTAAGTAATACTTAAGTTAGTATGTCTTACGTACACCAGTGTTCCCCAGGAACTGTGTTGTGGAGGTGAGATAGGACAGTCGCTCAAAACTCAATCTCCTTTTTATTATATAGATGCATTGCACAGATGTGAGTACTTTGTACTATAGAGCTACCATTTACCGGGTAATGTCATAGATTGACTTGAATGTGCCTTGGCGGCTGATAGTATGTCATGCTCACTCAAATGTCTCGCTGACGGTGGCGCGTGTGTCGGATCATTTAGCTCCCTTCAAAATGGTTGAGCTGAATGGTGCTGATCCATGCGTCATGTTCGTGAACGGGCGCCGTCAGTTGGGACTGGTCACCTCTTAGCTGCCACGGCTTATTTAATCATTCATTTGCTGGATTGTTTTTAATTATGTTTTGCTGCACTCTGGACGCTTTTAACGTGTACGGTTTTTGTACATCGTTCTCACTTATAGTGTCAACAATACTCGATGTAACTAATATATTTGTAACAACAATATTATTTAAAAGAGTGTCCATGGAGTTTCTTGCCCGTTCTTCTCCATAGTGACCTACTGCGCTTTAGAATGGGCAACTAGCTTCATATTTCTGACTGACCGATTCCTTGACAATTCAAAAGTGCCTGTAAATGGTTTAATTGAAATAAATGATTTGAGTTTGAGTTTTCTCCATGTAAAAATACTGGTGTTCAGCTGCATCCGGATACACTGCAAGTCGACACCCACGTAATTGGGGAATGCCAGTTAGATTGATTTTGATTTGTAGAAATATCACGTCATCCCAAGTAACATATTCCAATACAGACACCCACATTCTAAGTCAACACCTCATGATTTGTAGAAATATTACATTATCCCAAGTAACATACTTCAATACAGACAACCATATACCCGATCGCCGGGTTTGGAGTAAGGCCTGCGCTCCACTCGCCAAAGCCAGGGGCAGGGGCAAACCCTCTGCCACCGCCGTCATCGCCGCTGCCGCCTCCACCGTCGTCGCCAACGCAACCGCCACGGCAGGGCCTTCACAGGGGGCTCGGGAGGGGGATATGGAGTGTAATTAATGCCCCAATTACGCCTCCTCCAGGTAAACCTCAACCACTGCGCCTCTGCTCAGGATCTGTTGCACCAGACCATGGCGCAGTGGTCGATTAACATCGCCGTGGTAGCCAAGCCGTACTTTGCCCGGCCCAGGGATGACTGGGTGGAGGATCTGAGCGGCTCAGTGGCCCTAATTTTGTCGGCCGTTGCCGGTACCCTGTCCTTCGAGACCGTCAAGAGGGGACGGGGTTGCGTGGCATCATGGTTCGGGGAGATAGTCGTGGTAGGAGATACTTCTCCCCGAAACAAACTCTTGCTGAGTTCCATAACTCCCTGGCGGAGTTAAGAGTCGGCGTCGTCGGGTTCCGTTCACTCCCGATGTTCGTTCTCGGGGGTCTTCAATGCCAAGAACGTGGCTTGGGGTTCCCGGTACAGATCAAACATTTCGGTTGAAAAAGATACTGAGAAGGCACAGTCATTACATTAATTTCCTTGATTTTATATCTGAGAGAGTGTCTCGGACTTAATTTATAAATTGATCTAACAGCTCTTTTTTGCAAAACAAAGATAGTTTGAACGTCGGCGGCATTTCCCCACAACAGAATACCGTACGACATTACACTATGAAAATAGCTAAAGTACACTAAACAGTTAAATAACGATTTTTTCTAACAGCGTATGCTGCGGAGCTTAGCTTTTGTGACAATTTATCAATATGTGGGCCCCACTAAAGCTTAGTATCCAAAATTTAGCCCAAAAATACTGTGCTGTCTTCAGGTTTCAATTCTTCGCCCCTTCCCTTTATCAACAAATTTGTTTTCACCTGCCTAACGTGAGGTAGCGTAAACTTGCATTTGGTCTTCTTTCCATTAAGAAGTAAATTATTAACATTGAACCAGTGAACTATTTTTGAGATCGCGTTATTTACATCGTCAGTAACCAGCTGCTGACGTTTAAGTTTAAACAAAAATTAAGTATCATCCGCAAACAACACTATATCATGATTATCCTTTATGAGGTAAGGCAAGTCATTAATATAAATAAGAAACAAGAAAGGACCCAGAATTGAACCCTGTGGAACTCCCATTGTTAAGATAGATCCGGGAGATCTTTCTCCATTAACGTCAACGCTCTGAATCCTATTACTTAAGTATGAAGTAAGAAGATCCAGAGCGGTGTTTCGGATCCCGTAGTGCCGGAGTTTCCTGATTAACGTTTCATGAAGAACGCAATCGATTGCCTTGGACAAATCACAAAAGATGCCCAAGGCATCGCATTTATCTTCCCAAGCATTATAAATATGTCCTAAAAAAGTTCAACACCGGTATCAGTAGTTGAACGACCCCTTGTAAAACCGAACTGTTTGCTATGTAATAATTTATGTCTGTTAAAAAAATTTTCATTAAAAAAAAAGTTGTCATTAATAGACAGGCTGTAGTCAGTACTTCGGTTACTAGAACTTCCCATTTCACTTTGTATAATATTCCAAGTCGTTTTAATTACGTCATTACTACTGCTTTTAATCTTCGAGCCCAAATAACGCGACTTGGCCATAAAACAAACTTGTTTAAACAGTTTTGAATAATTTCTAACATATAAATTAAATTCAGCTGTGTTAACATAAGTCCTTTCATTGTACAGCTCATAAAGCCGTGTTCTACTCATAAAAGTAGAATATTTAATCACTCAAAGATGCGTTAACTTACTATTAACCGAAATAGTCTTGGGAATAAAGATAGAATTAAACTGTTTACAGTAAATATTAAAGAACTCCTCCTGGAAGATGAAGAATACAACACTGGTAATTTATTAATTAGTTGAAAAGCCTCTAAGCGGCTTGTAGTTTTGGTGTTAGCTGTAATATCCTTTTTAGCAATTTTGTTGTTTTGGTTTTGAATAGTCCGCAATGATCAGAATCTAGTAAATTAATCATTTCGTTGTGGCTTGGTACAATAACTTTATAAATATTATCTATGCATGTTGCAATATTAGGGGTTATTCTTGTTGGCTCCAAAAATAGATTTACAAGATTGTAGGACTGAAACAAACTTATTATTTTACTACAAAAACCTGAGTTTTCCAATAAATGAACATTAAAATACCGAAAATGATAATGGATTTGTTTGAGTTACAAATCTTCTGTATGGATGAGGCGGAGCGCGTGAGGGAGAGAGCCTTGCACCCCTACGCCCCTAGTCATCGCAGGAAACGCCCTGGGCGTCGGGGGTCGCCTCCAGATTCCCGGCCACCGTAGGCGCGGGCTTGCGGACGGCGAGCTTTGGGTAGCCGCCGTCCGGTAAGGAACAGGCCCGGGTCGACGGCGCGTCGTGTTCCACGCGCGCCTCAAAGAGATGTCAGCACATAGTGACGGGGTCCAATAGGGCCGATGCCTCAGGGTCGCGAGATGTACGAAAGAGTTACCGTGGCCCTGGCACAGGCAACTGAAGGAACACGGGTGGGTTTTATACAGTAAAAGTCTGACATGCCCTCCCGCTCCACCCAGAGCGGGAGAAGTCATTTGATGATTTCCCACCCAATACAAAAAACATTGTAATAGCTTGGGTTCCCAGTCACTCGGGTATTGATGGCAATGAGTGCGCCGACTCGGTTTGCTTCATTTAACCCGGTGGATCGGAAGCACTAGGCACATTTTACAAAGTTACACAAGCTGTAGAACTCGTGGTCAGTAATGTGGCAGGTAAGTTCGAAACTTAAGGTACTACGCCAGTATTCAACCCGACGTCCAGCGGAAACTGTTACATCCTTGAGTAGACTGAGACGTGGTCACTGCTGCAGTCCAGTATTCCTCAAGAAGATCCGGGTTCGTGACAGTTCCTTGTGCGAATGCGGTATTGATGATGGTACTCTGGAACATATATCTTTTTCTCGTGTCCTTGACTTGTATCATAAGCTTTCCAAATAAAAATCCCACTTCCTACTAACTTTTTTCCAAAACTCATACAAATCATATTAAAAATAAAAAAATAATGTGTAAGTAATTGTAACTTTGTAAATATATAAATAATATTTTATATTTGTGGTGTTATTTAGTGTGATACTCCCTGGCCGCGCCACAGTGGAAAATTAAAAAAAAACATGTTTCTAGATAAATTGTACCATTTATGTACTATACGGTACATGTAATGAAAAAAATTGTACCTCAACGAATAATGAAATATAATGAAGTTTAGGTGGCGCGGCCAGGGAGTATACTCCCTGGCCGCGCCACCACGGGTTTTGGAAACTATTAGGCGTAGCCGGACATAGTGTACACTAAATAATTGTACCGAAATTGTTCTTTTCGGTACGCTATTAAGAGATTCGAAAATTTAATTACTTTAGAAAATATAGACTTGCGTTGGTGGCGCGGCCAGGGAGTATACTCCCTGGCCGCGCCACCACGGATTTTGAAAACTATTAGGCGTACCCGGACATAGTTTATACTAAATAATTGTACCTATTATGTAATATACAAAAACGTTATAATATAACGGAAAGGTGTAATATCTGAAGAGAAAACATCAAATCAAGATTAAGCGCATCAGCGACTTGCTGATCTTTGTTCTTACTAGATGTGGCTTCCAAAATATGAGAATTACTTGAATTATCTCTGTGAGATGGTTGCTTAAAAGTGCTAGAAATGAGCAACACAATACGAATCTACATGCATAACAAGAACAATTGACCTGCAGGAAGAAGATAAGAAGTTGGTAGATACTTTTATTAGGTACGGTCAGCAACGAAAATCGTTAACACTGTTACTTCCCATACACGTCATCTAAATACAAGTCATCTAAATTGACAAACAAACAGATTATGTGCTTTTCAGCATTTCTCAATTGTTTTCTTTGTATCAGCAAGGTATCTATAATATCTTTCCTGTAGTTCGGCCCAATATTGACAAACAAACAGATTATGTGCTTTTCAGCATTTCTTAAAATGTTACATTTATGCCGGTCCTTTTAATAATGCGCTCAAATTTCTAAATCGTAACTGTAAAGTAATTCGATTCCTGCTCATCCAGGAGATGAGCAGGAATCAAACCCAGTTACTTTTGTAAAAAACTACCTACCCCGTATTTTTAAGCAACAGTGTTGCCGACACGGATCAAATACTGCATAGGAATATTATATGTCAAATCAAGGGAAGTGCCAGTTTTCGTAATTTTCATTTGTTTACAAACTCACGAAAAATTTAAAAAAATATGTATCTTATTTCCTTTGATTTGACACATTATATTTGTTCGCAGAATTTGATCCGTGTTAGACACAGTGTTGCTCAGTATAAAAATAAGGGTTAATTTTTTTTTACAAAAGAAACCTGGGAATCTAAAATAAACAAAAAATATTAAGTAATACAAATTGAGCTGTATTTTAAATTTTCTCCAAAATCGCGGTTATGGTTCTTTTGATAATCCAAATTTGGTGACCATAAAAAAATAGAGAAAACAATATTTTATTTGAAAAGGTCCTTTGTTATTTGTCCTGCCATCATAAATCGTTAATGTGTTATTAATTTAAACTACTTATACACAAAAACCAGCCAAGTGCGAGTCTGATTCGCACTCAAAAGATATCGTGCCTTGTGGCGAAAATGCCAAAAAAAAAACGTTTCTTGTATTATAAAAGATATAGCGCCAATAGAAATACACACTCCGAGGAAATTTGAATTGTGTACCTTTTACGGTTCTTGACATACAGCCCGCTGACAGACAGAAGGACGGACTGCGGAGGTCTAGTAATAGGGTTCCGTTGGCAACCATGGATACGGAACCCTAAAAAAACACTGTTGCTCCTACCTATCTAGGTTATTCAACTTAGTTGTTGTGTCAGAATTGCGGACCTAGTTAAGATTTTTTTTTTTTATTAGCTATGTATTTATTGTTATACTCAGTTGAATTAAAAAAAAAACAGAAATACAACCTAGTATTTTAAATAAAGAAAGAAATAAATAAAAGTTGTGTGTGTCAGCTCCGACGCGTGACTGGAGTTTACTCCTGAAAAACGATTGTCTTAAAATATATCCAACGGAAGTAAATTAACCCATATATTTATTAATATTCCTTTGATAAAATATATAACATGATTAATTTCGTGGATAGTAACGTCATATTTAAATACTGTTGTGGAAACTAAAATGAGATGTATGAACTTCAGAAGTTAAATGAGTTACGAATCGCAAAAACCACGCATCTATGGTTATACCTTAACTAGTTGACCCCAGTGTTTTACCAGAATCTAGATTTAAATTTAGTTATTTTTAGCACCCTTGAAAACCATGAAAAAGATATTTTTCGCATCCGCCATCTTGGATTTTCAAATTAATGTATATTTGGCGCTGACGAGCCTCTATTCTCTAGGAGACAATTTTTAAAAAAAAATCAATTTTTGTTTTTTTTATATTTGATTATTGTAGTGTCATCGGTCTTTGACAGGTGTGCAAAGTTTGAATTAAATCTGATCGTTCAAAGTAGGGCAAAATCGAGCCCAAAGGGGTCGGTTACATACATACATACATACTGGTGAAACTAATAAAAGCGTGTTAAAAATAACTTGCTCCCGCCATCCAGATAACCAAAAACTATTTATTTAATCGATTATTATTGTTTTTTATCTTCTTCTTTATCTTTCTTATCTTCCTTATTCTAAAAATATTGACACTGGCTGAATACAAACAATGTGCAAAGACAATACAAAAAAAAGAATATGTTATTTTTGGCGGTAAACAAAATAAAAGCGAAAACTTTGTCGTTAAATATAATGGTGAAAAACAAAAATAAGCGTGGAAAAGTATTATCAGTGTGCATTGAAGAGCAAAAGTATGAATTCATCAAATATGCCGATCAAATAACTGACAAAAATTGCCTGCCATCTTCGTCAAGTAAGATTTTCATAAATATACGTAATAATTTGTCATGTCGCATGTCAACTAAGGCTCTTTACCTGTCCCTGAAAAGGAACTATGACTATTTTTATGGCCAACATCATAAGCAGCGAGATGTACAATCTGACAATGACTTGCAGCCATTGCATTTGTCATCTTCACAGGAAGATGAAAATTCTGAAAATGACGGCAACCATTCATCTTCTACATCCAGAGAAGAAAATAACGCAATAACTAAAACATTTTATTTTGACATTGAATCTACTGTATGGGAGCAAATAAAGCCAGTAACTACCTATTACACTGGCTATGATAATAATAAACCAAGTGTGAAGAATCATAAGACCTTTAAGTTACCTAAAAATAGATGGACATATTTAATGGCTGAAATATTATGGAAAAAAACTAAACGAGAATGCACCTGGGTATTCAAACACAGTTCAGCAACAGAAGATTCATATTTTAATTTTCATGCATATTGCAAGCAATGTGGAGCAAAAATAAGCGGGCATTCTACAGTGGTGTCTAAAAACTTTGCTTCGTTGAAATGTAAAATACATGAAGGGAACTTGAGCATTGTACACGATCCGAAAGTTAAAAATAAAATAACCAAATAAAAAAAAGAACAGCTTTCTGATAAATTGGAAAAAGAGCATGCGGTTGTGTTACGACACAAATTAATCAATAAAATGATGAACGAAGACGATTTATTTGAACCACCGATTATACCGTCACTAAAATCTTTGCAAAATGTCAGGTATAGGTTTAAAACAAGCATATATTTTCACACAGATGTTATTCTTTCTCTGTGGACAATGGCGAATACTGCTTTGTACAAAAACGTTATCCGTATGATTTCTGTTTTACCTTTTACCATGTATTATTGGGCCGAACTTCAGGAAAGATATTATAGATACCTTGCTGATACAAAGAAAACAATTGAGAAATGCTGAAAAGCACATAATCTGTTTGTTTGTCAATTTAGATGACTTGTATTTAGATGACGTGTATGGGAAGTAACAGTGTTAACGATTTTCGTTGCTGACCGTACCTAATAAAAGTATCTACCAACTTCTTATCTTCTTCCTGCAGGTCAATTGTTCTTGTTATGCATGTAGATTCGTATTGTGTTGCTCATTTCTAGCACTTTTAAGCAACCATCTCACAGAGATAATTCAAGTAATTCTCATATTTTGGAAGCCACATCTAGTAAGAACAAAGATCAGCAAGTCGCTGATGCGCTTAATCTTGATTTGATGTTTTCTCTTCAGATATTACACCTTTCCGTAATATTATAACGTTTTTGTATATTAAATAATAGGTACAATTATTTAGTGTATACTATGTCCGGGTACGCCTAATAGTTTCCAAAACCCGTGGTGGCGCGGCCAGGGAGTATACTCTCTGGCCGCGCCACCAAAACTTCATTATATTTCATTATTCGTTGAGGTACAATTTTTTTCATTACGTGTACCGTATAGTACATAAATGGTACAATTTATCTAGAAACATGTTTTTTTTATTTTCCACAGTGGCGCGGCCAGGGAGTATCACACCTTTGCCGTCACTACATGACGCTGGCAGAATAGTCGACATCGGCTCAGTTGTCAGAGTAAAAAAAAAAAAAATGCGCAAAGACAGATTTCAGGCTATAAGTCTATGACACGGGGAATCCCTGTGCTGTCCAACTTAGAGTTGTCAACTTAGTGGATTTTCCACTAAAATTGGTGGTTTCGACCCTCCTTTTAGTGGCGAAACATTGTACGAGTATTCAGTGGCTAGTGGATTTTACTTGTGGTTTTGCACAATTCAGTTTCAATTACTGAAAATTGTATCACTCAACCACTACTTAGCCACTTACACTTTTAGAAATAAACTATTTCCACATCATTTACACTGTGATAAGTACGCGCTTACGCGGGGGGCTCATAGAATATTTTTAGTTAGTTGACAACAAGTTAAATCACAAACTGATTTTAGTCAACTCGATCTCGGACTGCTCAATGTGTCGTATAATTTTTTCGAGTTCAATTACCTACCCTTGCGTAACTATGCCGAAACCACAATATAAGCAAAAGTTTCGGGGTTCTTGACTTTTGCTTTGAAAGTACTACTGATGAAGTAGCGAAATGCAAAATATTTGTTGATTTACTGCTTGTTCGCTCACAATAGGCCTTTTTCGAAGGCCAAAAGTCACCCAAAGGGCAATGGAGAGGATGAATTCCCTACGTGATCGAATCCGAAATGAAGATTTCCGCAGGAGAACCAAGGTAACCGACATATCCCGAAGAATTGCCAAACTTAAGTGGCTGTGGGCAGGGCACATTGCTCGCAGAATATAATTGCGGTCGGGAAGACGTAGCGTCAGAAGGCCTGCCCCAAGGTGGACCGATGACCTTGTTAAGGCCGTAGGAATCCACTGGATGCGCGAAACACAAAACCGGTGCTTGACAGACTGATTACGTAATAATAAAGGAAACTCGAAGTAGGTAAACTTATTGTTTTCTTTCGTAAAAACTAATAATGTGTTTTGTGGAAAAAATTTGAAATTGAATCTGGTGGAGAGCTAGTTTAACTGTTGGCAATACAACAGTGACGTGACGGGGATAATTTTATTAATAAGTGTAGTAAAAATTATAAAATTTTTGAAAGCAGTTACTTTATTAATTTTATGCATTTTAAACATATTATACTTAACTTAAAATAATAGGAGCATTCTACTCAACTCAACGAGCAAAAGTGATATGGCGGAAATGGCGGCTCCTGTATTGATACATATTGCTACTCAGCAGCCTGCAAACGTGGAGAAAGTATTAGAGGATTTAAAACAACTGCTGAAGAACGATGGTGACAAGATTGCATCTGCCCGATTGGGCTCTGTAAGTTCACGTAATCATGCTTGTGCAGCATTACTATATATAAGTCACATATGTGAAACATTTGGAATTAAGCCGAATGAGCTACCAGCCTGGATTTTAACCGCTCCAGTAGGTGATGAGCTTATGCAACTCCTCAACGTCAATTTCGCAGAAGCCAAAGCTGATTATTCTTACTTTCCTCGCAAATACCTATACTCCAACTTGTTATTCTTCCTACATTTAACTGGGACATTGTTAGGATCTTTGAGGTCTAAGCAAGCTAGACAAACAACACAGTGGAATCTGGAAAACAATACTATTAATGCTCTAATATTTGCATACGCACTCAAACAGCGGGAGACTCAAACGCAGAAGGCATACACAATGGATGAGGATAAGTTGGAGGTAGAACCTAAGACCATTGCCATTGAATGGTATAAATACATGGCTCGGAGGAAGTTTGTTTTGACCAAGGAGATGAGAGAATTTGTTGTGAAGGTCCAGGGCTCTCTGGGGGTCACTAAAAAGGAGACTATCGGTAGATATATCCAGAATTATGTTGTTAATTAGTCTAGTGAATACTTATAAGAAAAAAGTGTGTACCTAGTGAACAATAAGATATTAAACTGGTTTGCAAGGATTACATTTTGATTTTAGCCCCGATATGTAAATTTCTGCGACTGACACCAAGTATTATGTCAGTTGCTTAGCCGTAGTAATACAACTGTGGATATCGTTGATGGTGGCCAACTTTAACTTAGGTACTTACTAATTATCTACATTTCTATGCTTAGATGGTTTGGTCATGTCGAGCGGATGAATGAAAGGAGATTAACAGGGCAAAAGGTATTTACAGGGCAGATGTGAGTGGAAACGCCGGGAGGGGACGCCCTAGGAAGACATATAGTGACCTTATTGGTGATGTTCTTCAGAAAGGTCAGGTGCGTAGTACTCTCAACCGGCCCTCGTGTATGATCAGATGTATGAACGTAAACGAGGCAAAAGGAGTATGTAAGGATCGTAGCAGGTGGCGTTCTGTGGTTTCTGCCTACCTCCATGGGAAGAAGGCGTGAGTTTATGTATGTATGTGTGTTCTATGCTTATTGTTTTAAGTAAAGTGTTTTGAAGTTGATACGGCCAGTCTTTACCAAGATTTTTTACACTTTCTTCAAATAACTACTTTTGGATAACATAAGATTCTACATCTGCCTAAATAATTCCAAGGACATTAATTTACAGTGCCATTAAGAAACTCACTAATTATCTCCAAGGTCATTGACCCAACTGACCACTGTCTTATCAAATTATCAGTTAACTGCAGTGTCCAATTTTATTGCTCATTACCACAATGACGTCACCACATGGCGAACTATCTCAATTAAGGGGCAGAGGGAGACATGCGATATCTGGAAGCGAATCTGAGACTTTATGGTCACCTCATTAAGAACACTTTTGGTTTTGTTTGTTTTGATACAATTTTAGACAATGCTCATCAATAAATACATACTCTAATTTTCACATTCACAACTTTAAAATAATCCTAACTAATATTATAAATGCGAAAGTAAGTTTGTTTGTTTTTTGACGTTTTCACGCAAACGGTTGAACGGATTTAGATGAAATTTTGCACGCAGATAGACCATGACCATGTTAAGGACATAGGGTACTGTTCATCTTGGATCGCAGACGACATAGCGAGCAACAGCAAGTATTATTACACCAGCATATTCTTATGCCAATTTGGATGTAAGGCATCCAAATTTAGAGCTGTACTAAATGAACCAACGTTAAAATAATCTAACAATTCCAAAATTAAGTACTCAGAGATGCTGTGAATGCACCAAAATTCATTTAGAAATGACGACCTCCACCAAGACAATTTTGCATAAGCCCACGAACACAGACTGCACCGACATGTGAATGTAGAGGCAATCCAGCTGCTAGACATCACGGACATAGTGCGTAGTCTAACAATTTAAAGGCAATACATGTTGGTCATAGTTGGCCGAGCGAAGGCGAGTACCTACATATCTAGGCAGCCCATTTGTCGAGTCTCGCCGTTGCTCTTCAACGCTGGCCTAGCTGGCCGAGTGAAGGCGAGTGCCAACGTGTATACGGTTCGTTTGGCGTGCCTCGCCACCACTCCGGATCCCTTCGGATGATAAGTTAAGGACTCGTCTCACTTCGACAGGATCAGTGTCGGTTTTTCTGCACAAATCACAGGCACTCGCCTTGTATCAATTTGCCTACGCTCGCTTTGGCTGAGGCTTGGCCAACATGTATTGCCGGCTTAACAATTAAAGTTGGTTTACCTATTGTATAAATATTAACATATCTACATTAACTTATGCAACGTGTGACAATAGTAACGTCCTCGCGGGCGAAGCAGTGGGCAATAACAAATATTAAATAAACCCTTGTCGAAAGCTTTCCGGTTGCACAACAGCTAAGTATCAAGTTAAACCCTCTGTTTGTTTGTTTGACTACTGTCAAAGTGTCTGGTTACAGCCCACTTGCAAGATCAAACAGTTAAACAAAGTAACCACGTTATCGTGGCAATTTGATCGATTAAGACTAAGAAAAAGTTGATATAGAAGTAAAAGGGTATGAAATTCTAAGCAACAAAAGACAGATTAAACAGCGGGTCCCAAACTAGACACAATCTGTATCTTGGTGACCCAAACACTGCACAAAGATAGTGAATAATGTGGTCTGCTAGCATAATTAGCCTATAACGTTCGCCCTGCTGGAACACAAGCCTCTATGTGAGAGGGAGTGAGCCGTAATCCACCACGCGGGCTCAGTGCGGGTTGGTAGATGTCACATGTCTTTGAATTTTTGGTTCTAGGACATGCCGGTTTCCTCACGATGTTTTCCTCGTCGTTTTAGAGAGCAGTGGTGATGAAATTAAATACACAAAGTAAAGTGACTGGATGGGTTCAAACTCATGACTTACAACTGTAGTGCTATTCTGTAACCATCTCACCGTGAACACTTAGGTGAAGTGAGCTGTCAGTGCCACTGTTGCTAAGGATAGACCATGAAGGTATGACACGAAGGTGTGCATAATTTCAACATGAATGATGTAACCAATATATTGTAAGCATAATTTGATTTAAAAGAGTGTTAATGGGGTTTCTTGCCCGTTCTTCTCCATAGGTACCTACTACGCTTTGGAATGGGCAACTAGCTTAATTTTTCTGACCGACCGACCTTGACAATTCAAATGTGCCTGTAATTGGTTTATTTGAAATAAATGCTTTCAGTTTGAGTTTGAGTTGACTTTGACACTGACAGCTCACTCCATGCAAGTCTTCACGGTGAGATTTTTACAGAATCGACATGCTGCTGTAGCGCAAGATTGTTTTTCAAAAGTTCAAAATTAAAATTTACGAGTATAAAATTACAAAAATGTGAGTACAAGGAAACTAATTAACATAGATGACACAACACTCACCAGCACGCTTGTAACTCGCTGATAAGGAAAGGCACAGGTGTGTCCCAGCATATACACCCACATTACGCTAGTTATGTCTAACTGGCAAGCATATTGCCATCAACAGTGAAAAAGTCAATAACACTTTGCGATCCGGGAATCGAACCCAGGACCTGCGTGTCGATTCTGTAAAAATCTCACCGTGAAGACTTGCGTGGAGTGAGCTGTCAGTGTCACCCCGTCTTGGTCAATCCCTAGCATCAGTGGCACTGACAGCTCACTCCATGCTCACTTCACCTAAGTTTTCGCGGTGAGATGGTTACAGAAGAGCACTACTGATACTCAGCAGAAGCGCTTGCGACCACATGACCAACGAAGCATTCTGATTGATTTAAGGATTGTAGTAAGGATAATATTGTGAAATACCACAAAAGCACTTGCATCTACATAAAATATTACAATGTTGACCGTAAAATAAAAACGTGTTGCCCTCCGTAAAGATCGCGTAGCCGTAGCAAAGTGACAGCTGCGGCGTAGCGAATCGCGTAGCGTGACGTTTTAGAGTAGGTCAGTATTTTTTTTCGGTAGATTTTATTTACATAATTGCATAATACACTCAGTTACATGCTAGGCTAAAAATCATAAGAGTACATTAGCGTGTTAGGGCGCAGCAAGTGTTAATACATTTAACTTATATAACAATAACATAACATCACGCCTGTAATCCCAGAAGGGTTAGGCAGAGGTGTACTTATATTACAACGGACCACATTTCGCCAGTTAGGCTAAAATCCCATGTAATAGGGGGCGAGCCTATTGCCATCAACCGGGCTCAAATCTAGACTCTGGGCTGCTACTGAGAAATTCTAGATTCACTTTGCCTGACCTGGGAATCGAACCCAGGACCTCAACGTCAGCAGTAGCTCTTGCTACCACGAGACTAACGAGGCAGTTATTTACGAGCCATTTCACTTTTGATTAGGGTAAATACTGAAAAGTTAACATTATTTTGCAACTAGGTAAACTTGAGCGACTTCAAAACTTTTGCATAAAATTTTCATGTGGCCTGCGCAAATATGATCACATTTTTGAATTTCGTACAAAGCTCAAGTGGCTTCCCACACGTCTTCGCCGGAATTCTCATATCTTATTTCAGCTCTACAGTATTCTGTTCAACCCTACAACCCCCTCTTATCTTAAAAAAAACGTTACAAGTTCCTTCATGACACACAACAGATATCTGAGGTCATCGGAAAACTTAAGACTAGAGATGCCGATGCATTTCACCAGTTTTAATGACGTCTTTTACAGTTCAAGCAGTACGGTTATGGAATGCCTTGCCCATGTCGATTTTAACATTCTAGAAAAAAAACACTTCCTCACTCCTTAATCATTATTACATATAGTTTCCTGAGTCTTGTTTCGTGTTTATTATTGTATATATATGTGTATGCCAATATTGAGAATACGGAGAATAGAATAAGAATAGAATAATATTTATTTGCTAAAAAACATGGTATAAAAAGATGGTAAAATACAAAATAACAAGCGCATACATGTTTCTGCTTAACAGTTATAAGCAAAGAATATAACTACTCTCTAGTTATAAGCGTACAAATTTTAAAGCACATTTAACATTTACTGTCAAAGAAGTCTTTGACACTATAAAAACTATGACTACATAACCTTCATGCAATTTATTTTTGAAAAATCTTATATTTAATGTTTTGAGACTACTTGGTATCTTATTGTATATACGTACACACATAGCTAAACAACTTTTATTATATTTAGCTAGTCTCGGAAGTATATCCAGTACGAACCTGTGGGGGTCTCGTCGGTTACGAGGATATAAATCTTCTGCATTATTAAATAATTCCTTATGCTTCCTTACAAATATACATGTTTCATATATGTAAAGGGACGGTAGCGGCAACAACCCAAGCTTTTTAAATATCGGCCTACAGGATTCATCAGGTCGAAGACCGTGTATTGCTGTAATGCATTTTTTTTGTGCAATAAATGCTCTATTTTGTTCTGTGCTATTACCCCACATTATCAAGCCATAGCGGAGAACCGATTCGACGTATGCATGGTAGGACGTTATTGCCGTTTTAACGTTTGTTATATTTCTGACTTTTTTAAGAGCATATACGAACTTATTTATTCGTTTGGAGACGGTATTAATATGTGCTTTCCAGTTTATGTCTTGATCTAAAGTTATGCCTAGAAATTTTGTTTCCATCACTTCATCAATTTTATGTATATTCATTTTAACATTGTATTTAGCATTATTAGATTGATTAAGTTGAATATAAACCGATTTTTTAAGATTTATGGATAAATTATTTCTATTTAGATAATCAATTAGTATTTCAATAGTGTTATTAATATCAGTCTCATGATCATCAATCGTATTATTTTTCCTATCAATAGTTACAATAATAGAAATATCATCAGCAAATAATATACATTTATGGTGGGTTATATTAATTATAGAATTTATGTATAAAGGGAATAAAATTGGGCCTAACACACTTCCTTGTGAGACGCCATATCTGTTGAACTTGAGTTCGGATGAGTGTGGTATCATGTCATTATTTAAATCCACTTTTGTAATGGTAACCCGCTGTCGTCTGTTATTAAGGTATGTCGATATCCACTGAAGCACTATGCCTCTAATTCCAATTGCCTCCAGTTTCTGAAGCAGCAGGTCATGAGACACTAGGTCAAAGGCTTTAGATAAGTCGAAGAACAAACCTGTAGTAAGTCGATTTTGATTAATATTCGTCAATATGTTTTTTATAAGAGTGAAGATAGCTAGTGTTGTGGATTTGTTTTTTTGGAAGCCAAACTGTTCTTTCTTAATTTTGTTAAATTTATTACAGAATTCGATCAATTCAAGAGAGAAGTGCTATTGGTCTGTATTGACTTTCGATTTAAGTTGCGTATTTTAGAATCAGAATATGATACTGTAAATTGGTTATTCAAATCACTTCTGAATTAAATTATAATCGAACCATGTTATTATTCACGTAATTCGGGGCCGTTACCAATGCTCTGAGTTACCTATAGTCCATCCATTATCCATTTTATTCCTAAGTGACGAAACATTTTAAAATAATCAAATCACGTTGGTCATGCGCCTAATCAAATCTAACTGCACATAAATATCAGTTAAGAGCTCTAACTCACATCGGTTACTGGTGAGTTAACGATTTACGTCGAAGGGTCTACTGTGATCAATGGGTAACAAAAATAACTTAGTTAAATTGAATTGAAATACGGTTCTTTTGATAAGGTTACTCGCATAAGTTTGAATAGGGACGGACTCGTTGGTCTAGACTTAATTCAAATATTTTATAAAACGAACAATATGCAGGCAGGCGTATTTTAAGTTAGGGGATTACATCGCTGATAAAAATGCCTGGCTCAATGCTGGTCCTGCTCCACACCACAACTAATTGATTAACATTTGAAAATACTGTTGGAGCTGCTGATGATTGTAAGAATATATTTGCTTTGTATAAACTCAATCTTCCTTGTATAATATAAATGCATAGCACAGGTGTGAGTACTATGTACTACGGAGCTACCATTTACCGCGTAATATGTCTATTATTGAGTTGAATGTCTCCTGGCGTCTGATAGTAGGTATGTGACATTGAGGCTGACGGTGGCGCGTGTGTTGGATAATTTAGCTCCCTTCAAAATGGCTGAGCTGAATGGTGCTGATCCATGCGTCATGTTCGTGTTTGCGTTTTTATTTTGCTGCACTCTGTACGCTTTTAACATGTACGTCTTTTTACATCGTTCTCACATATTTAAAAGTCACAAACATTTTTGTAACAATATTATTTAAAAGAGTGTCCATGGAGTTTCGTAGTAGGTACGAGTACTTACGGAACGGGCAACCATTCACTACGCCCTACGACTGACCGTCTTCTTGACAATTCCAAAGTGCCTGTAAATGGTTTAATTGAAGTAAATGCTTTGAGTTTGAGTTTAGAGGTCGCAAGCGCTACTGCTCAGCATGAGGTCCTAGGTCCTAGGTCGGGCAAAGTGTTAATGGGTTTTTGGCAATCGGCTCACCCCCTATGACATAGGACTTAAACATAACAGGAGTTATCCAGGTTGTACCTACTATGGGTTGACCTCTACCTATCTCTTCTAGGAGACATGGCGTATCCCAACCACGCATTCAATATTAATAGTTTGCCCAGTTTTAAGTACAGTACAGATTTGTACAGTATCCGTAGGAAAATATGACAAATCGAGTCTTAGAAAACGTGCGTGCAGCGGCTGCGAGAGTTTTCAAACTTTTCATCATCGGTGTCATTTTTCATGGTTTTTGAGGGTGCTGAAGTCAATGATGAGGTCGAAATGAGAATCCAAACTTAATCTTCATATCAAATTACATTCGGAGTTGAAGAAAACGCGTATGGAACTACGTTCCTTACGGTGGTCTCCCGACCCCACATGTTTTTCTTTTGTTTTTATTTATCTTATTTTGTTACGGAAACTTTTAAAGTGCACGTCTTTCTACATCTCTGACTGATCGACTCCTTGACAATTTATAAGTGCCAGTAATTATAACTAATTCGCAATTTGCGAAAGCCAGTTTGTTTCTTACGCTTTGACGCTAAAACGGCCAAATGGATTTGGATGAAATTTTGGCACACAGACCATGAACTGGGTAAGGGCATAAGCAACTTTTCATCCTGCGTCGCAGACAAAGTCGCCGGCAACAGCTGTTTGAAATAAATGCTTTGAGTTTGGAAAAATGTTGGTCCTTCGAGACATTTTATTATTGCATCTACATTATTTTGGAAAGGACAATAAGTTAGGCGCTGCTTAATTATATATATAGTATAGTCGACTGATAAGTCGGGTTATATATAGTTAACAGAAAAATATAACAAAACAAAAATGCCCGTATTTTTTTTAAATACATGGCAAAGTTTTTTCTTTCTGTTAACTATTATGACTTGCCTATCACCCGATCCCGGCTTGACGTCGACTTAAGTCTCGTACATACTGGCGTGACGCCACAGCGCGGCACAAAGGCACAGCGAATCGCGCGACGAGCGGTGCCTTTGTGTCGTGCTGTGGCGTCGCGCCAGTTTGCGGGAGCCATTACGGGACATCCTGTATAGTCCACCGTAATCTACGTGGTCCTCTAATGGTCTGACCACGATTATGTATTTAATATAAAAGAGACTGACCTCCGAGTTTGTTTCGGCCTTTCTTCTCAAGCCGGCAATACATGTTGGCCAAGCCTCAGCCAACGCGAGCGTAGGCAAATTGATACAAGGCGAGTGCCTTTATTTGTGCAGAAAAACCGACACTGATCCGAGTGGGACGAGTCGTAGCGAGCGATCCCGAATGGTGGCGAGGCACGCCAATCGAACCGTATACACGTTGGCGCTCGCCTGCACTCGGCCAGCTAGGCGAGCGTTGACGAGCAATGGCGAGGCTCGACAAATGGCCTGTCTAGATATTGGTACTCGCCTTCGCTCGGCCAACTCTGACCAACATGTATTGCCGGGTTCAGAGTAGTCGGATATGAAACACCAAACTTATCTAGTTTTAAAACATAATTTATTTTTGTCGTGTCGATAATTAGATCGACTTTCAAATCAACTGAAATGCTTGAACGTGCCGCTAACCATATTTCCATGGCCGTATATCACAATTACTGCGATGGCCGACCCTCAAGGACAGACAGACGGCCGAAGTAGCGACGACTCACGAGGGCAGGCATGCGTAGAATGGGGGACAGAAAAGCGAATTCGCGACTGTCATTCGTTTTACTTGTAACATAAGTTATTTACTGTGAATATTTTAGTTAGGGCTTTATATAAACCAACCAAATGAATATTTACATCATAAAAGCTAACAGTCTTAAAATAATAATCAATCGGCATCAAAAAAATCGTAAAAGAAAATTAAAATCACCCAACAACTAGACACAAGTTAAGGAATCTAGGGTATGTGTTCGCACAAATAGTCTCTTTACGGAGGAAGTATCTGCCGCCACAGCCTTCAGGATGCCACCTCTACTCTGGAGTGAGGCCGGTTTATTGTGGATGATGTCATGAAACTCAACAATATTTATACCTGATGACTTTTTTACCGTCTTGATAAAACGGGCGAACGGAGTAGAAGCTTATGGTATAGTTTTTTGTTTTCAATAACAAACAACGAAATTTATCTAGCAATCAATACTACGCCATAAGCTTCTGTTGCCGCAAACGGGAAATTTTCACACGAAAAATAAAAGTCCTTTCCCAGCAATTTTTTTTTGTGCTATGTTAAGTTTGATGTACAGCACGTCGATTCTGTAAATATCTCACCGTGAAGACTGGCGTGGAGTGAGCTGTCAATGTCATCCGGCAGCCTAATTGTGTAACACATTTTCGTAAACGATTTCGACTAATCTGTTGTATTTTGACAGTTCAACAACATTCATTGCGTTATTTACAATGTTGAGCAGCTTTTTTTAACGAACTTATGAAGCAATGGATTAGCAATCTGTTTCAAAACGATTCAGATTCCGATTGATTGTGTATTACACAATTAGGGTGCGGTTTTGGTTAATCCCTAGCATCAGTGGCACTGACAGCTCTCTCCACGCTCACATCACCTAAGTTTTCACGGTGAGATGGTTACAGAATAGCACTACTGAATGCGCAGTTCACGGCTACGTGATGGGTCTTTTTACACACAGTATACATTGTGAAAACTACATAAGTTACTAACTAACGATACACAAGGTGACAGAGAAATAAGAACTATTTCTTGAGAAGGTTATACTAGAGGTCATTAACAACAAATTAATTCCAGTTAACTAGACGACAAAACTGGATGGTTACCGAGCTGTGACGGTTCTTTGATTTTTTTGAAATTTTCGGACTTTTTACCAAAAGCAATTAATTAAGAAAATACTACTCCACTGTAAACATACAACTTAATTGATACTTTTATGAAAGCTGCAAAAATGAGCGATTATTTAAAATTTACATAAATTATCTCAGAAATAAAAGGTCTATAATAAAAAAAAAACTAAGAACCGCCACAGCTCAGTAACCCTCCAGTTTCCCGTCACCATGTATGACACGAAAAATGATAAAAATAAAAACGTTACGGTCGGGGGACCCCCGTCAGAAACTCTTAAATCTGTTTTTACGTTTTTTTTTTGCCACAGACTATCCTAATTAAAGTAATTTTTCACATTGTAGTGTTTTCTTTTCTGTAAGTCAGTTTTTTTAGTAATATTTTTATTTCAAGAGTCGTGTTGCGTTTTACCCGCCCGCAAAGTATTGAAAGCATGAAAACAGTCACCGCACAAAATTTGAGTGATCGAATGCATCCAGAGTCATTTTTCTACTAGCCTGCACGATGTGATGTTCCCTTTTGCAGACAACTATTACAGTAAGTACTGTAAAAACCTACTCTATAGCTGGGCCTTTCCACAAATACATGCGTAATGTTATCTCAAACATTTTTAGCAGAGCAGCAAGATTGGGGAGCATCCTCAGAGCAAGTCAGACACCAATAAATCAAGCCCGCCCCCTCGATACAACGGCGTCGCCTCATTGACCAACAATTTACATACAGCTTCAAATGTATGCGGCAAGATGACTTGGTATAAATAACTCTTGAAAATAAAAGGGGTGCCTCGTTGGTCGATGGTCGAAGCGCTACTGCTGAACATGAGGTCCTCAGTTCGCTAACCAGGTCGGGCAATTGGTGTTATTTGGTATTTTATCTCGACATTCTCAGTAGCAGACGCGAAGTCTGGATTTGTATACGGTTGATGGCAATAGGCTCACCCCCAACAAACAAAAAACAAAAGCTAAAACTTTGCCACTTGAACTATTTTTGTAATACCTCGAAATGAAAAACGGAACCCTTATAGGATCACTTTGTTGTCCGTCCGTCTGTCTGTCTGTCAAGACCCTTTTTCTCAGGAACGCGTGGAGTCTACTGTCCCTTGGAGCTGTGAAAAAATCAAACTTCTAAGCCGACGCAATCAAAAGATACAGCCGTTTATACCGCAAATTTTCGACACTCGCAAGGGAATCAAAACCTACAGGGTACTTCCCCAACGTCTCATACCACAGATAAAGGAAAAATTGCGAAAACCGTAAATTTTTAGATAGAGCGTACAATAAAAATATTTTTAATCATTTTAAACTTACTACACTATTCCTCATGAACGCTTGTGAACTTTTACTTATATACCTACAGGTTTGTATGGAACTCACGGTGCGCGAGTCCGACTCGCACTTGGCTGGTTTTTTCGTGTAAAACGCTTTTTCGTTATAAGACGATTACTAACAGATTACTCCAACCGCAACCCGCGCTGAAGAGCATTATTATTTTTACAAAAGCACAATCTAGTCGAGAAAACTCTTTTTCTGACGATTTATACTGATATACATATCACAAACTCTCGCCTTCTTCCCATGGGAGGTATGTAGGCAGAAACCACAGACCGCCACCAGCTACGATCTTGACTTACTCCTTTTGCCTCGTTTACGTTCATACATCTGGGAGATAAGTACAGATAAATATAAAAAAAGAAAAGAGAAAAGTCATATCAACTATCCCAAAACTAAACGCAATTAATAACAAAGCATGTCAAACTTAGAAAAACAAAATGAAAGAATAAAGAAGCTGTCACTTCGCCATTGTGCACAAATACAACGGCGAACTAAAATGTGCAAGCTCAGCAGAGGAGCACCCGACAGATCGTACTGCTTCCGCCGCTTCCGGGCGTTACGTCACTACTGGGGGCGAAGACGGGGTAGGGTGACCATTGATCTTTTTCCGAAGGAAAGTCAAAATCCATATGCTTGAAACCACAAAGTAAATAACGCAATGAATCATTTGAATTGTCTAAATTAATGACATTGGCTTCGAGAGTTTGATTGCTGGATAAATTAAGAGCCTTAAAAAACTGTTTTACTTTTTCCAAGGTGGACAAAACTATGTGCCGATTTCATCAATGAAACTGAAGGCGTTCAACACATATAACATGCGTTCAAGAGCTGTCAGTGTCAAAATTGTTGTGAAATATTGACACTGACAGCTCTAGAATTGGGTTTAAAATCGCGTTCCGTTTCATTGGTGAAATCGGCACTTTGCTCTACAAATACTCCTGGATGTCCCATCTCATAATACATGATCTAACTGACGTTACTCGGCATACTTTACGATTTTTGTTATTTATTACAGCAAAATGGTTAATATAAGTCTGAAATCGCCAACACGTATTGAGCAAGCGTGTTGATCGTTGCTCGTGCCTTCTCTTCATGAGAAGAGGCCTTTGCCCTGCAGTGGGACATTACCAGGCTGGCATTGTACCAATTGTGGTATAGTATTTTTATTCTTGGTGCATCGTCTTCACATATAGAAATATAATTAATGTATACAAATATTGTAAAACATTTTAAAAGAGTAACGGTGGAGTTTCTTGCCACTTCTTCTCCATACGAAACTACTTTTTGGAAGTGGCGCCTAGAATCAGTTCTATTTTTAATGTCAATTTTGACGTTCAAAAGTGCCTTTTTATGGGCCTATTTGAAATAAATGCTTTGACTTTGCATTCTATTAAATCACTGAATAAAGAAAGGCACCATTGATTCCACCACCAATTTGTTTTCTTTACTTCCAAATCCGTTCAGCAACAATCGTCAAAACTTTACATCAATGAAGTTCCATAGTCACCCTACTTAGAACAATTTGTAACAGTAAGACACGCTCGTAAAGTTTTATGTTAGTTATATAGCTTAGGTAGGTACAATATTAATATCTATATACAAATCTGCCGAGGGATGCAAGTCACTACTCTTTGTGCCTAATGATTGAGTAGCTTCGATGTTGGGAGACACGGATCATTGACTTTATACTCACATTCTATTTTCTGAGTTAGTTTTTTTTTTCGTGGCTGTATGTCAATGTTTTTGTTTGACGTATATTCTGTCAAAATGTCACCGTAAACATAGGTGAGGTGAGCTTGAAGAGGGCATTCCACCTGCTTGGGATTGAAACTATTCACACTTCAAGTTCACTATACCTAACTTATCACAGTGACATTTTTACAGAATAAATCGACTGGTCTTCTTATAATCACCAACTTCATAAAGGAGGCCTTCTTTACCAGCACGCGCAAACAATGCGTGCAATAGATGGATGAACGTTACTTTGAAGGTTTGCGTCAAAAATATTCCAGTTTCTTCACGATGTTTTTTTTTCGTAGCTTTGTTTTATAACCCTAAACTTCTCAAACAATGGTGACTGTCTTAAACAAGGGCACAATAAAGACAGACTGCTAATTATCACAGATCCCAGGATATCCATTAATCAAACGATAAAATAAAAGACATTCATAAAAAACATAATCTTAATAAACTAAAGTGATCCCTTAGCGCCAGTCATGTTGGCCCATAGACGATTCTATTGTCTATTTCAAACTATAAACAATTAAAAAGTTGTTAATGGTAGTGATAACAAATGTTATACGTCCCTGGGGGTGAGGCGGGACGAATGGGGGAGAAACGAGGGGGCGAGTTTATTAACGGTTTGAGTGCAAAACTATTTATGATATTTCTGTCTTTTGCGGTTGAGTAATTGTAATTAGCTATGCTTTGTTTATAAAAAATGATAAAAGATTAATTTTCAGTGTTACAAAATTATTATTTTTACCACCCATAATACCCTAGTTTTGTTATCCACTTCGCGAAAATCTATAATATATAACTATATATAATTTACAAATGTAAAACAGGGAAAGAGCTCATATGGCATCAAAAAACTCGTCCGCATCGCTGTCCACGGGATAAGTATCCAAAAGGCTGGCAGCATTGCCACGTTGGATGGCAATGCTGATTCTTTGGGCAAAAAATTGGCCAGCCTTCTGGTCACGAAAAGAGTTGACCAACCGCTTGGCGATGTCCCGAAATAGCCGATGAGCACTCTGACCCCAAGGTCCTAGTGTTTCACCCATAAATAAAAAAAACATTAAATAAAAACATAAACATTCGAAAAAAAATTTCAAACACAATTTCTGCTACAAGTTTCATAAAAATGTAAATTCTTAAATTTCAACAGTCGAATTATTTATACAAAGCAGATGACTTAATTGAAGCTCAAGATTTGAGTATATTTTGCGTCATAAACATGACGCAAAAAAAGAACAAAATATTCAAAAAAAAAATGCAGCGGGAAACACCGCAAAAAAACGTTATTTTTCATTTCTTTCTTGTTACTTTCTTTCTTTTATTCGTGTTAAAATTGTGTAAAAGTTATGCGTCAAATCAAAAAATAAATGTACTGTGTTCTAATGTTTTTTTTTTAAATTTAGTCCTACGTAATCATAATCATTCATTTGCTCAAACATGAGTACAATACATGGGTACAACACAAATTTGTCAGCATGCAAGAGATGTCATATAAGTACAGAATAGTATTAAATAAGTACAGTACACACATACGCGCACACATGTTTGTTCAGTTCAGCACTAAGCCGAGGCTTACCGAGGGTAGACGTGATGAATAGCCCTCGAACTGAGCGGTATAAGTTATAACTGTCATAACTTGAGTGGAGGCACTCCGCTTGATTAATTCAGGAGTAAGGACGCCGATGGAATGGATTAACGTCCGGTTCCTGTAAGTTACGAGAGGTTATTTTACCAGTCGTAGCTATTTTTTAAACTTTATGCAAAAGCATAAAAAAAATACAAAGGCGGACTTAATACCTGAAGCATTTTGTACCAGTCAACTTTAGGGTGATGCAGAGACAAAAATATTATGCCAGGTGCATGAGGGATTGATAACTCGAAAACAACAATAACATACAAAAATAAATACTCAAAACATAGATATAAACCGACTTAAAAACATAATAAATTATGTCAAGAGAATTAACAACCGGTAGAGGAGAAAACGAATCCAGCAAATCAGCGTTGGGATGTTTATGCCAACTTCTTTCGAATATGTTCACGTGCCTTCACTTTACAAGATAACCGGCTTGTTGCGGAGTTAGTAGTTGCTTAGATTATAGCGAGGACATGCTTGCTGCAGGGCGAGCATGACCTACTGCGACATGTCATGAGTCACGCTATTTATCACATTTTGGGCGATAACAACGTTATGTCTTAAGTGCTAGCACGGTGGCGTGAGATATTTCTCTCGACATGTGACATAACTTCTTGACGTTTAATTGGGACTCTTTATGTCTTATTTGCTAATACGGGCGCAGCCATTGTGTCACAAAGGTCACACTTTGACAGATGGTTATGAAAAAAATATCACATTCGGTCAGAGGTGGTGACAAAAAATTTCTATATTTATATATTTTCTTACTAATTAATGCACCAAATGGCAGTAAATTATTATAATTGTGTTCTTGCCAGAAGGCAAGAGGCCCAAAGCAGGAAATACTTCAGTATTTTTTAAATAATAATTTAGCATTCGTGCTTCTGGTTCTGTGAAGAGAATGATTAAAAAATTAAATGTAAATTGACGAGACAACGGATTCGCCAATAGCGTCGTACATATGTGGTACCGCAAAGATTTCTCGAAAGGTTTTAAGGTGATACCTACTGCTTTTTCCTTCAATTATTAATATTGTAACCGGCACTGAATTTTCAAACAAGAACAACGGAACAACAAAGACGGTTAGAAAAATACATAGGTATCTATATTCTTTGGAAAGACGTGACGTACGTGTGTCAAAAATGGAAGGGATACAAACCAAATTAAAAAGTTGTTTAACGTTATGAACTGCACTCATACATACATATTATTTTGTTTGGTCGCATTTTCAGATGGCCATGGACATTTTAACTTTTTAAATTTACTTTGTCACATTACGAAGTCAGCAACAAGAAAGGCATATCATGCCATAATATTATATCACATGGTTGACCCGTGATAACATTTAAGACAAATTGTAAGACATTACATAATTTATCTCATCTTGTCACAAATATCTTGGGCACGCCCATGCTCGCCCCGCTGGCTGGTAGGTCTATGGATCGTGCCTCATGCAAAAAGTATCCACAGTACAGAGTTTGTCAAAACAATTGTATACATGCTTTGACTTGTTGACCATAATACTCGTATTAAAAAAAATGTACTTGTTGTCAGTCCTACACACTGTCCCCCATAACTATTATCAGTATAATTTGCAAGCATTTTACAAACGACCAATTGGAACCGTGCACCTAACTTCTAACGTTTTATAAGTGCCCATGTATGTTTAGGCTTGAGAAATAATATATTTTGAATTTGAATGTTACATTTTAATGTCTTAATCATTTTCATAATAGTTTATTTGCTTACTTTATTTGTCTTGCTCTAAAGCTAAGGAACCTGAGAACTCTATAACCGTAAACATTTAATGGCTTTTAAATAATTATTAAGTACTTACCTATTTATTATTTCGTGCAATTATTCATTTATGCACTGACAGAAAACCCACATCCTAAACCTCTGGGTCTTCAGCAGATTCTATTTTATTGGTTAAATGGTGGACGAAAGTTTGTATTGAAGTTCGTCATTTGTTGCCAGTGGGGAAACCCCACCAGGCGCTCCACTAACAACAAAATAAAAATAAGTAGGTAGAATTAGCATTGCCATATATAACGTGGCCAATGCTGCCAGTGTTCTAGGCACGTTTTCGGATGACAGCGATGCGGACGAGTACTTCGACGCCTAAATATCATTTAGTTCTTCTATGTATTTCTATAGTTAGTTGGTTAATTTTGTACCTATAGTAATAGTTTGTAGGTAACAAAGTATCCAAGACGGCATTGCGAATTGAATGCGTATCCGAACGGAACAAAGATGGCGATTGGCGCGTTCGATAACTAACAAAATAACAATAAAAGAGTATAATACTGCAGTGATTTATGCCATGCGTGGGGGAGTGTGGTACTCCTTGTGTCTCGCTGCATCGCGCAGAAGGGAACGTATTTTGAGGAAGACAAAATGACATTGAATTTGTTATATTTTTATAATGTACCTATTCATTTGTATCGAGTTTTAGTAGACGAAGACAAAGATATTTATTCGTAGGTTATGGTACAAGGTTGGTAGGTAAAGACACTTTCGCTGGTAAAAGCGTTATACGAACATTTTCATAACATATCACACAAAGGCACAATTACGTCGATGACATTGGATTATAGTCTGAAATCACCAACCAGTCTTGAGCAAGCATGGTGATCGGGATGAGCTTGTGCGTTCTCTGCATGAGAAGAGGCCTTTGCCCTGCAGTAGGACAGTAAAAGGCTTAAATTATTTATAATATTATTGGTATAAAACTTCGTCTTGGTCTCAACTCGTTTCTGTTACTTTTAACTGTATGACAGCCACTGTCTAAGGCATCCAGCCTTAGACAGTGGCTGTCAAATTAATGCCTGGTGGGTCGTTCTGTAGAAAGAAACCATTATTACTTTATAGCATTATTTTTCTATGCTATCCTTAGTGCGATTCCATGATATAAATTTTACATTTGCTCTTGCGAATAGCCTGCTGGGTCTTCCATTGCGCCTTCCATTTCCACAATTCGCAACATTAATTGCGTTAAGTGCCAACTAACATTGCCGAGCAGACATTAATTTTTCAAACATTTGAAGCAATGGATTAGCTTCAAAATTCTTCGAAATTTGAAAGAAAGTGTGTTACGCAATTCGGGTGCTGATCTAAAAATTTTAAGAAAATGATTCTACAAAACATAAGACATGCTGACAGCCAATAAACAATAAAACTACCCCAGACATTAAAATGCAAAGTCATTAAAAAGAACATTTTGTTACCGCGATTCGAAACCAACAATAATAATTATATGGCCAGCGATGCATATAAAACAGGGGGGAGACGTTGCTAAAACAAATGATAATGAGTAGAGGAATTTGATGCGATGACAAGCTTCAGTTTATTTGGCAGATTTTACTTTATTAAGCCAATCCAGTATAAGTTATAGTATGGTATATATTATGTATAGTTGGCAATATTTTATGAATTATTGACGGGTACGAATTTTAGGGAACGGTTAAATGGTCTAAGCAAAATGTTGTGTAAGTTTATTTACAGGAAAATGACTCCATGAAATTGTTTGTTTTATCACGTTTTTTTGCGATTACAAACTTACATTTGCAGTTGGAGAAAAGTCCGTAACGTAAATCGATTTATGGGAGAATATGCTTTTCAACTACAAAATTATATTTGTTCTTGGAATAAATTCATTCCAACTACGGAACCTTTCATTTTCCGACACGCACTTGGCTTGGCTGGGGTTTTTAAAAAAATCCTTATATATAACATGAAAAGCCACTCATCTTCTAAAATAACAAAAATAAAATACAAATATTCCCCTATTCTATATGCATACTTTCAAAACTACGTACAATAATAACATTTTAGTTGTGTAAGTATTTTCCCTCGACACACCTCACCGGTGGGTGTATCCGAACGCGGAACTCAGTCGACCAATCACAGAGCTGTCAAACAGGTGGGCGCCAAACGCCATTTTGAAAAATTAAAATTTCCTTTGGGGGAAATGGAACCATTCATTTTCTGTGCCCGTTTGGCTCGCTGAAAAACAACATAACTTAAGTAGTTAGCGGTCGATGCTTATTCGTTTTCTATAAGAGTAGGGGAAGACCAAAAAAGCGATGGATGGGCTGTGTGAAAGATGATTTATATCTAGAAAGTGCCGTGACTACTGAGTTTTCGACTATTAAGACAGTTGAGTGTAGACGAAAAATACATGTTAAATAAATTGGGATCGGGGAAGGAGGGTTCATTAAGTCCCCCAAAGGGCAATGGATTAGCCGCAGAACAGATGGCCGATGGGGCATAAAGGTTCTGGAGTGGCGACCGCGTATAGACGTAGCGTTGGAAGGCCTCCCACAAGGTGGAACGATGACCTTGTGAAGGCCGCAGGAATCCGCTGCATGCGGGAAGCACAAAACCGGTCGAAGTGGCGGTGCTTGAGGTAGGCCTATGTCGAGCAGTGGACGTCTTTCGGCTGAAATGATGATGAAGCCCAGCCTAAAATAATTAGCATATGTAAGGTACCAATTAGGTTGGGCGGTAGTCTTTCATAAGTACTGAGGTGTAATGATCATCCACAATCCACACGGTTGAAGCCGCAGTCAAAAGCTAGTATTTTTCAATAAGTATAGAAAGGTTAGCTACAAAATTCTTAATCTGGTTAGTTTGTAAGACGACCCCATGTGAGGGGGAAAGTCTAGACAGATGAGTCACCCGCAGCGAAGTAAGAATCTGGCTATAGCGTAGTTAAGACGCTGAAAAATTGGCATTGTTATGCTAAGCCAAACCAATGGGAAACGCCGCAGATTACTATTCAGCACTTATCGCGATAATTTGATATAGGCATTCACATTTTCGTTTTCTATTAGGCGATAAATCGGGTGGCGGTATTTTTGGCACATCAAAGAAACTCAATGAGAGAATTATTGCGTAAAAGCGGCCACACTAAGTTTGCCATTTTGGACCGTTAGCGCTTCGGGATCAAGGAAATAAATTTTATCGCCAATTAAATAAACATTGATGTTGACAGTTCAAGTGTGGCCACTCAATTTATCACGTAAACTATCTGAATAATTGGCACGTTGTTTATGGCGATGATGGGTATTGACCATGGCTGTTGGTGGCAGCATTAGCGTTGATTTTATACAGCACTTGGTGTTGCCTGCGACTGCGATTTCTTATCCGATCCAGGATTAAAAGTAGCATATATCCTTACCCAGGTCATGGTCTAATTGTGTGCAAAATTTCATTAAAATCCGTTATGTAGTTCTAGCGTGAAAGCGTAACAAACAAACTCACTTTCATATTTATAATATTAGTTAAGATTAGGGTGGTAGCATGCACCGTAGTGGTCTCTGTAACCATCTCACCGTGAAAACTTAAGTGAAGTGAGCGTGGAGTGAGCTGTCAGCGCTACTGATGATAGGGATTGACCAAGACGGCATGATGACACTGACAGCTCACTCCACGCTAGTCTTCACAGTGAGATTTTTCCAGAATCGACAAGCTGGTCTCATGGAGAAAATGGTTCAGTTTGATGGTATCTACCACATTCCCCTAAATATGAGCAAACATTTCTGATACACGTTGTACATTGAAGAATTACGAAGGTAGTGATGTTACTAATAAATAATACTTTAGTATTACAAAGGGGAATATTCAATTAGTACTCTATACTTTTGATCTTCTAAGGATGATACCTTTTTTTACTCAATGATCTTCTTTTCAGTTTCTGGTCTTTTTTTAAACTAGCTGTAGGTACCATAACAGTTGGTCAGAGGGCTCAGCTATGACATCCCCTGAACACGAAGAAGAGATCAATGTAAAGTTAGAACTGTGGAGTTTCTAAATCTTGAGTGAATTTGTTGTAATCCAATTTGAAGTTTGATGTAATCCATCTTGAGAATTGTAACCAAGGATCGGTTACAAGTCAAACATGCATGGAACCAAAACAAAAGTTTTTTTTTAAATATTTCTGTATGGACAGACCAACGAAATAATGCTAGAGCCACATAAATACCTGTAGTATCTATGGCTAAAGCATTATTTCGTAGATCCCTGTTTACAAAAAAATAATTTGGTAAATGGCGGATATAATTTGTAACGTTTGACGTAAATCGACCTTTACAATATCTAGGCAAGTGTAAATGTTATGTACAAATACTTAGTGCATAGTAAATTGGTAGTTTTTTATCTCTAAAAATGTTTAATCATACTTGCACAGCTAAATGAAAAATATAAACCATAGATAGCACTATATGTGAGTAGGCACATGGCAGCAAACATGTAACTTTTACACGAATTTCAGAGCAGGAGCAGCCCTTTTAAATTCAAAGTTCACGAAAACTAACCCTACTCCCACGGAATACAGTTAAAAACTCATTGTGAAACATCTAAGTAGTTTTGGCGCCACCCAGACAAAGCTTCGCCAACGAAATAAATACATTGCTGTAACGAATTTAGCTGTACATAAAAATATTTACTTTAATTTGTACTAGCTAAGGTGGAAAATCGTTTGACGAACGAAATAGTAGCATGAACCGCATGCCACATATATTGAAAAGTCAATACTGGAACTGCATAAATAAGCTTTAGGAAAAGCAACCTTAATTTTCAGCTATAGAATAGAAATTCATCGGAAACGAAATGATGAGTTCTAACGTTTCAACGTCGCGCAAGTGAAAATTTTGGCGCCAGACAGGCCGGCGCCCGCCATCTTGCCGCGTTTCGTTTTCCACGGAGGCACAGACATTAGCCTGTTCAGCCAGCTTCCGCCTTCGCTCTATTATGCCACCTAATTTACTGTTATGGCCGTCTAACTTTACAAATAAGATATCTGTGGCTATTCTCACAACATTATCTGTAGTATAAGTGCTTTTTCTTTTGCTGTTTTTGTTACTATGCCTCATTTCAGTTCCTTGAGTACCTGATTCTGCAGAAAGATTTAAATCGTAATTCAGGAATGGCCATAGCTTAGGCCTAAGGCCTAACCAGGTACCTGAAAAGATCTGTCTATAGGCAGCTGGATCAATCAAGGGCTTGCTTCAGATAACGGTAATCGGGAACGGGGTGAGTTTTGTTAGGAGAGCTTCAAGGTACCAATATAGCTTGTAGGAAATCTTTAGAACTCATGTTGTGTTTAAGCATGATTCACGATTCGACTCTATCTGAATAGGCTATTACCAACCGGTCGGCCAAGCAAAGGGGTCGGCTTATAGTCTAACCGGGTGCACAGCTGATTACCAGTATGAAATAATCATTTTGAAACTGCAAAAATGTTTTTTTATAATATTATGGAACTATTTTAAAGTGTCAGATTAATTTTATCTGTATAGCAACGTATTGAAGCCTGTTATTCTAGTTATATGGAAGGGATTTATAAATAAACGGAATTAACTAAAGTTTTGAGCCATTTAGAGTCGAAACGCTCGGTTATGGTGCACGAGTGGTCGTTGAAAACTCGCTGCTTGGTCTAGGAATCACGTGACCAGAGGGCTGGCTCGTTCTTCAGCCAAAGAAAGCATTGCCATTCAAACGTGGAAATTTTCTGAGCACTTTTCCACAGAGTACATTATATAGACGGACACTTTTCGGCTGACAGCGATGCGGACGAGTACTTCGACGCCGAAGTGTCCTTTTGTTTTTGTATTGTTAAAACGTAGTAGTAGTTTAAACAGTTAGTTGTGTATTAATTGTATATAAATTGGGTATTTTGTCAATTTTAATTCAAAAGTCGCCAAACTACCACATTTAGATACGCCTCTGAAGTTATTTGACGATTGAAAATATGTATCCACGTGTCAACGAAGGTTTTCAGAAGACTTTGTGGAAACCGACTTGGAAATGAAATTCTATGACATTTTTACTAATCTATGGAAAACATCACCCTGTCACGGCAACAATATTCTTCCAAATAAATTGTGGTACTTATCCACAAAAGCCATAATGAAGAGTTAAATTTGTGATCACTTATTAAATTTAGGTTTTATTCGTTTTACAAACACAATGGTGTTATAAAAGAAAGATGTGTTTATTATTATTCTATAAATTTCTAAATTTTCGTTAAAAACATATTGTTTGTGTTCGGGATAATGTTGGCTCGCGTGTTGTTTGTCCTGCTGGTCGTGTGTCGGGGGGCTACTGGGGCTGCCTATTCGGCGTACTATGATGCAGATGGGAATGTCCAAAATGCGGATTTCGACGATAGTTATAACGACGGTTAGTAGCTAAGGCGTACCTATTTCTATACATATTATAAAGTCGCTTTGGGTTGGGTCTTTTATCAAGTCGCCTGAATTTGAGGAGTCTGTCTGTCACTGTGGAGCAAGGGAGCAAGGGAGCATCACAAGCCCCATAAAATTTTAGCTGCCGGAGTTGCATCGGTCGCTTTTCGTGTGTTCGAGACGAATTTTGATGTGTTTTTCACTGTCGCTTAGAAAACGTATTCTCAGGAAGGTTTATGTGTTAATACATTGATATTAAACTTACATTTTTATTAAAGAGATCTTGATGTTTTGTCGTAGTTATAGAAACCGTGCGAAGCAGGGACGCGTCGCCTGTATAGGTAATAAGGCAGGCTTTCCACCAGAGATGTGTACAGCTGCTGAGCGATGGACGTGTATAATATCAACCAATAGCATCGCTTTATTATTTTCATAACTTAGCTTGTCTTAGCTAAGCCAGGGAATTAAAACACTTTCAAAAGTGTTACAGAATTTTTGTGTCATATTTTGAATTGATATAACAATTAAATACGTAAGTAACACTTATAGATGTGTTTTTCAGTGTGTTAACCTAAAACACTTACAAAAGTGTAATTTACATTTTTAATAGTGATCAATTGTCCGCAATGATCTGAATCTATTAAATTAATAATTTCTTTGTAAGTTGGTATAACATCTGTATGAATGTTATCTATGCATGTGTGTGTGTGGTGTGGGAGTTATTCTAGTGGGCTCCAAATGTTGGTTAACAAGATTGCATGCTTGAAACAAAGTTATAATTTTAGTACTTAACCCAGAATTTTCTATCAAAACAACATTAAAATCACCACCTAAACTCAAACTCAAATCATTTAATTCAATTAAACCATTTACAAGTACTTTTGAATTGTCAAGGAGTCGGTCAGTCAGAAATATGAGCTAGTTGCCCATTCCAAAACAGGCCATTACAATTTTCTGCTCAACAGAGAGACTGTCAAAGATCTACGAAAGACAGACGGGACCGTCAGCTTAACGTGCTTTCCGAGCCTCGATACGTGATGGATGGTCACCCAGCCACGAACCCACTCGCCAAGCGTAGAGTACCTAGCCTTCGATCAACCCGTGCGGCTGTTATCGTTTATCTACTAGCCACCAAACTTTTGAATGGATCCTAACTGGTTTTTTCGTCGGGTTGGTAATCCTTGTAGTTGTACTCCGCCCTGGGGTCCTCTTCCTGACTAAAACAATCCCAGTGTTCCCTCGTACACATGCGGCGCGGGCTGCAGGCGCGAATGCAACTTCCACTGCTCCGGAATGGTGATGGACGACGCGCTATGCGGGCCACGTTCCATAGTGGGGTTTTGACTCCCCCAGTTACAACTTATTGAGGCGCACGTCGAACACTACGCAACGCCATGTCAGATCTTGTGTGTGTGGGTGACGGATGTCCGTGAGTTCGTCGACCCGTGACCGGTTTAGGGGGGCTGGAAGAGGGCGTTATCTGCCTTCCGCCGACGCCCAGTGCGCCTGCTGCGGACGGGAGAGCACTCGTGATCTCCCTTTCTGTAGCTTCTTTCTGCGAGATAACTGTTTCGCGGAAGGATACCACCGCGTCCCAGGACAATGCGTAAGCCGCCTCGTAAGAGTTTGCGCATGCGAAGTGGCGAGCCGTCAGGTCAGCTGCCCCATCCCCTATATAACGGCCTACAGGCGGTTCTCGGGCCCCCAAAATTGGGAAGCAGCGTTGGTAGCGCACCCGGCACGTTCATCAGCTTGGGCATCAGCCGCTGAAAATGAGGGCCGAAGTCCTATCAGCTGTCGAGCACCAATCCCATGTTCTTCATGGTTGACTCAAAAGCAATTCGAGGCCCTCCGACTTCAATGTGTGATCCCGGCGGCAGCGTCCGTCGGGGGTCATGAAAGCAATGGCCTCCGACTTATTGAGGGCCACCTCCAGGCCTATGCGCCGTACGTGACTCACCTATGACTGAGCTATGAGAGCCCAGCCGTTACCAGCAACGCTGGTCCCTGTGCGGACTCCCCCCAGCAGCGTGTCGTCCACATAGCATGTTAAGTGCTCGCTTCTCAGCACTCAGTTGTTTCTGCTGTTCCAGGGGACCACAACCGAGCCCTGTGGAACACCGCACGATATCTTGCGCCAGCCTCTGCCGTCGCGACACACCTCTCCCCAAGATAAGCCCTCACGACGTGGCGGAGGTGACCCTAATCTGCCCTGGTTTAACATTATTTCTTTCTTTCGCGCAGAAATCAAATCTCCCCAAAAGGTGACTACTGTCATGGAGGCTATTACCCGTTTGAAAAGACTGGAGCTGGAGGACAAAAGAACCCTCAACCCTGAGGAAATAATTGATGTAAAAGGTACCACAAAATATCCTTCAAGTAACTACAGGTAGACCAGAACAGGTATTCGCTTCAATAATCTTAGTGTTTCCAAATTAACACGAACGTCAGAGTAGGCCTCTACAGACAGGCAATGCTTGGGAATCATGATTCCCGAAGCGCATACTTTTCTATGGAAATCTGTATGCACTTGCAGTCCGTTAGGCCTAAGCTAAGCTTTGCATCTGTGTGAGTGATTACCAATCACACCAATGCACAGTGGTTCCGCCACAGGTCGTAAATCCATAAAATTCATATTCGAATTTCCAGAAACAAGTTACATATTTCGATAGACCATTAAACGAGCTATCCGGTGATATAAATATGTCACCTATTTGTTTTAATTATCACTGGCACGCGCGCCCCCCCCCGACGCGAGACCCCTGCCCCGCGACCTGATAGCGGACCATGCCCCCATCGCACCGGATTGACGCCCGGGTAAGCTGTACTCAGGTTACACGCAGCTTACCTGTGACACTTTGACATAACACACATCTGTTGCGTAACGTGTCCTAGGTTAATATAGGCGCATTACGTAAACAAACACAGACATCCGCCACTATACAGGCACCTAAACTCACACGCGGAGGTGCGGTGCGGACCGCGATCCGCGTAGACACTGGGTGGTGTGACACACTACAATACCGCTCACACACTCATAACGACGGTCCCTTAGCCCGGACAGTGAACGGCTAGCTCTGTGATCTGGACGGGCGGGGACCACTCACCTACTCTGTAGGCGCGTCGACTCGGCATCTCCGTCGCTGGTCGTTGTCGCCGGGCTTCCCCTAGGTAACTAGGGGTCTCACCTGGCGGCGACAGACCGCCGGGATGTCGTGAAGAAAGCGACGCTTCACTATGAGCGTCGCGACGCTCCTACAGAAACAAAATAGCAATCACTCACATGGGCGCGCGTTACCCGCGCGCCCAATCATCTTACCGGCCACTGTAGCCCACAAAATGAGGGGCCCGTTTTTACGGGCCAACGTAAAGCCTCTGCGGCCGGGGGGCATAGCCCCGGATCCGCTCGCCGCGCCCCCTTACGGGGACGTAGCGACTTCCCACGAAGTTAATTATCACTTACTTTTTGACCTCGGAAGTGAACGCATCGTTACGTTGCACTCGCTGTTATCGGTGACTCATCATTAAAGTATTTGGTTACAAGTGAATTCTCGGAATTCTTTTATTTGTGTTGATGTTTTGTGCAATGAAAATTCAAGAGCAAGGTATGTTTGTCACATTTGATTGTATTTTGAATAAATTGTCAGTATAATATTTGTACAATTTACGTGCTACGCCATACATAATTTATTGAATATTTTTTCTAATATAATAACTTTGCTTAGAGCTACAAAATTTTACAAGATTTTGCAAACATTCGCAACTACGAGTATCTTAAATTGTAGTTGAGACTGTATATTTTAAAAATATTATACTTTGATTTGCGCCATTCTGCGCCGACGGCTGCTATAAAGGGTCTACGCCCGGGTAGACACAATCGTAGCAAGGTTACGAAATTCGCAACTAATTTCAAACTTTTCTTTCAGGTACTTTGATCAAGTGTTCCTTCTCAAGGATGTATATATTTGAGATTTGGAGTACTGTGAGTGGAAAAGCAACCAAAAAACACCAAGGTATATTAGAAGTTTTGCTGTCATCATTCAGTGATCTCGAAAATATAGACTTTAAGGATTTAGACGATCGTATACTGTGTTTATGTAAAAGTCTTGATTATTATTGGAATCAAGTAGGTAGGAGTAAATCAAAGTTATTACTTAAGTATTCTGATTGGCTGAAAGACACTGAATGTATTGAGTTAAGAAGGAGCGTTGAGCAACGTGTTCATGAAGAAATTCAACCAGGAGCGGGCCATCTCGCGGGCGTCCAAAAAATGATTTTTCCCAGCTTAGTCAGAGATAAAAACATAGACGATTGAGACAACTATCTCAAGTGGATGACTCAAAGTCAAAGTCAAAGCATTTATTTCAAATAGGCCCATAAAAGGGCACTTTTGAACGTCAAAATTTACATTAAAAATAGAACTGATTCTAGGCGCCACTTCCAAAAAGTAGTTTCGTATGGAGAAGAAGTGGCAAGAAACTCCACAATGTTTTACAATATTTTGTATACATTAATTATATTTCTATATGGGAAGACGATGCACCAAGAATAAAAATACTTTACCACAATTGGTAAAAAGAATTAAAAATAAAGCAAAGGCATATAAAATAATCACGTGATAGGTACATTGTGCTCACATATTTACAAACAATTGTAAAAATATATAATTTCCCTAAAATATTAACTAGGAATAAGTCAGTGTGTGAGTAAAGTAAAAATTACAAATTATACAATACAATAAGCAAATAGTATGATTTTGTCTAGCCTCTAGATTGTCCTATGGAGCAGGACCAGCATGTTTCCAAGCATATTACAAATTAGAAGATTATATCCTAGATAAGAATTATCTAGGATATAATCTTCTAATTTGTAATATGCTTGTTTACAAAGTGTTTTTTTAACATGAGTTTTAAACTTTCTTTCATTTAATTGCAATATTTCACAAGGTATTTTGTTGTAACATTTAACACAGTACCCCATAAAAGATGTATGTACTTTAGATAGTCTGAAAAATAAATAGTTAGATAGTCTGAAAAATATGACTCTGTTGTGAAAACATTGCTCGACTTCAGCTTCCGTGTTTCCGTTTTTTAATAACTCTGAAGTATCCGCTGAAATTACAGGCTTAAGAAAAGACTTGATCGATCGTTGTTATATAATTTTACAAGCTTTATCATCGGGTTATAAAATTAACACAACAAAATTTTAAGAACATGCTTTGGAAACCGCACGGCAATTGGTCCAAGAGTATCCATGGTACAATCTCCCAGCTTCCGTCCACAAAGTTCTTATTCACGGATCTCAAGTAAGTGAATATGCTTTATTGTCCATCGGGAAACTTTCCGAAGAGGCAGCTGAAGCCAACAACAAACATTTTAAAGCTTTCAGACGAGATCACACTCGAAAAATTTCAAGAGAACTTACAAACTCACATTTACTTAACAGACTTTTACTTAGCCTGAGCTAAGTAAAAGTCTGTTAACTAATCCTGATAATACTGGCCTTCGGAAACTTCCCTGTAAGAAAAAGGGCGCAATGTCAAATCAAATTTTAGATTTATTGCAAGTCTGGCTAATTTTAAATCTGTTATGTAGGTTCTAATTTTAAGTCGATTTCAAGTAAAATATCTATTGATTTCCATTTTAATTTTTTCATTTATCTATTTAGTTGTGTCTTTTAGACACATAGAGATACACCCCAACATGAAGAGTTTTGATTTATTGTCAAAAACGCTTCAGAACGGGGGACAAGCACACTTAGTTATATATTATTTATTTTGATATTTATTTTATTATTCTGATCGTGTTAACAAATTTTCAAATATATATCATTATGTATCAATTTACATATACACAAATATATTATGAGTTTTTATTGCTACCTGAACCACTTCCCAAAAAAAAGCATTAAATAAGATTTTCAGTATTTATGACCGCCTTTGTTCGACGGCGGTACCACTGTGCGATGTGATCTCGCGATTGCATTATATTTAGATACAGCTTATTTGGGCTACTTCACCAACCTAACTAATATTATAAATGCGAAAGTAAGTTTCTTTGTTTGTTACCTTTTCACGCCTAAACCACTGAACCGATAATCATGAAATTTTGCATATACGTGGTCACCGGGTACAGAAAAGGACATAGGGTACCTTTCATCCAGAATAAAAGTACTGTAGCTGAGGGAAATAATAACTGTCGACGGTCACAATTGCTTTAGGACGCTAGATGGCGCTACGTGACTTTTGAATCATGATTGAATTATATTATTAGAAACTTAAGTAGTGAGTTAAGACTTTTTTTTTTAAATAGTTAAGTTATACATTTTGTCAGTTTATTACCTGGATTAAAACATAGGATACTTTTTAAAACGGTAGTACGTTTCCGTGGGATAATTTCCGCCATACACGCGGGCGAATCTGCGGGCAACAGCTAGTTTGTTATAAAATAGTTAATAAACATATTTTTGTGTTATTTATTCCCCAGGAATACTAAACAATATTCTACAAGGCAAGAAGCCCGAGTCTCTGCGCGGACGCCGAACTGCGCGAGCCTACACCGACTCTTACGACTATCTCGTAAATTCTATTAACGTCGGACCAGAGGTCAACATTGAAAAGAGGCTTGTGCCCAAGAAATGGCAGCCTACCGTTGATGTCGAAAAAGGGAGCTCTGCCGTCGAAGATCAAGAATATTTTGACGAAAGCTTGAGCCAAGCCACAGAGCAACACTGGAGTTTTGTAAGTGTGATCTACAGCCGAGATTAATAAACATAACATCATGCGCATCCACATTTCGCCAGTCATGTGTAAGTCCCATGCTATAAGGGACGAGCCTATCGCCATCAACCGGGCACAAATCCAGACTCCGGGTTGCTTCTGAAAAATTTCAGAACGAGAAACCAAGTAATATCGTAGTGCCCGTCCCGCGAGCTTAAATACAATGCGGCTGCAACACAGATAGTGGCTGTTTTGTAACGCAGCCGAATCTGTATGTATATAGTATTACAAAACGACTACACCACAGGTATTTGAAAGTTGACTGCAATGTGATCGGCTCCGAAAGACATTGTTTTAACAAAAAAGACTGCAATACAGCCTAGAAGTAGGTACTCGCTCTCTCTACGCTGCAGATCGCTGAGTAGCTAGTTACTATAATCGCGTTCGGAATGGCAACATCGCACGAATGCGGCAGCTTTACAGACTGATCGCGGGATAAAATATTATTGATGATTTAAAATTAGTTTGCCTTTGACCTAGCGACGAGTCGTAGGATTCAATAAAAAATAATGACTTTAAATCATAATTTTTTAAAATATATTTATTTATTTTATTTAGGATCTCCAACAAAAGATTTACACAATACATTAAACATAAGTAGAGACCAGTATCAGGTAATAAGTAGGTGTACTCCTTCCTTCACTTCACAGGAGACCACAGCATGCACAATCAAGTAAACAACTAAGCTGACAAAGTTCATATAGCAAATATAGTAGATTTGGAAAAAATTAATACATTTTTAAAGAACAAGAAAATTAAAGAAAATATAAATCCTGATAAGATATTTAAATTAAATTAAATCTATGGAACAAGTTTTTAGTAAGACTCTCAGATGTTTTGAAATTCGAAGTTTTAATAAACATGTTATATTGCCTACAAAGTTTTGGCACAGCGGCGCAGTGACCGAGGTTAGTTTTAGAGCCTGGAATGTAAAATAAATTGTATGTGATATGCCTAGGAATCAGAATTAGAACTTTTGTCTGCTTACAGCTTACAAGTTCACTGCAGTCTATTGTTCCACTCAATATCTTGTGAAGGATGATACAGTCCAGTTTCTTCCTACGACTGTCTAGTGTATCCATGTGATAGTGTCTCAACCTGTCAGTGTAGCTAGTGAGTTGTTTATCCAAGTGATCTCCGTAGCACATATGGTAAAGGAACCGCTTTTGGACACTCTTTAATCGCTTGGAGTAAACCTCGCAATGCGGATCCATACCATGGAGCTATATTCTAAGATTGGACAGACTCAAAATCAAAAGTCATTTATTCAAATTAGGTTGAGAATCAGCACTTTTCGAACGTCAAAATTACATAAGACATAACCCTAAAACGACCGCCCTACACTACTGCCTAGTGCTTTAGCTGGGAAGAAGAAGTGGCGCAACAAACTCCCCAGCAGCACAGCTGTCTGTTCGGTTAGAAGAACTGGATTATATACAATTGTAAGTAATTACCAAAACATTAAATTAAATTAATTGCCATACGTCAGCTATCCACGCCAATACCTAAAAAAAAAGAAAAAAAATGGAATGTAAATAAAACTTAATACATAAATAAAAGCCTCCAGGCCTAAAGGGCATGGCAGCTTACCTATGCAGTACTGGATAATGTACAAACAAATAAAATAAATAAATGATAAAACTAGGACATTCAAAGTAAAACAAATTAACAGAACAATTACTGTAACAATAAAAAAAAACATAGACATCAAGACGACCAGACACCACAAGCAGCACCCGTTCACGAGCATAACACTTAACTGAACCAGTGACTCCAGTGAAACTGTGACTGTAGTGAACCAGTCACTCCTGTGAACCAGTCACTCCTGTGAACAAGTCACTCCTGTGAACCAGTCTCAACAACAACAATATATTGTTATTGTTACAGTTACAACTTTTAATATCTTTATTCTGCACAAACAGAAAAGACAATATAAAAAAAAATACATTATTTAAATACATACAAAGAAGCTAAAGACCTTAAATTCAAGAAGTAAGGAAAAAAAAACATTGCTTGGTGTCAGAATCAAAGACTACACATTATTGAACCAGTCACTCAAGTTCACCAGACACTTCTTTGAACCAGTGACTCCAGTGAACGAGTCACTCAAGTGAACCAGTCAATTTAGGGTACCAGTCACTCGAGTGAACCAGTCACTCAAGTGAACCAGTCACTCAAGTGAACCAGTGACTCTAGTGAACCAGTCACCCTAGTGATCCAACAACTCCAGTGAACCAGGAACTCCAGTAAACCAGTCAGTTTAGTGAACCAGTCACTTTAGTGAACCAATTACTCCTGTGAACCAGTCACTCAAGTGAACCAGTCACTCAAGTGAACCAGTCACTCAAGTGAACCATTCACTCCTTTGAACCAGTCACTCCAATGAACCAGCCACTTTAGTGAACCAGTCACTCCAATGATCATTGATTCCTCTGAACCAGTCACTCAAGTGAACCAGTCACTCCAGTGATCAGTGACTCCTGTGAACCAGTCACTCAAGTGAACCAGTCACAACAACCAAAACATACTTTTATTTTTACAATTATAACTTTGTTTTGTTTAATATTTTAATGCTGGACAAACAAAACGAACATTATCAAAAAATTACATAAATAGCACGCATACAAAGTAGCCGAAGGTCTCGTATTCAAGAAATAAGAAATAAGTGAACCAGTCACTCCGGTGAACCAGTCACTCCAGTGAACCAATGACCCCTGTGAACCAGTCACTCCAGTGAACCAGTCACTTTAGTGATCCAGTTACTCCAGTGAACCAGTCACTCAAGTGAACCAGTCACAACAAACAAAATATATTTTTATTGTTATAGTTATAACTTTATTATGTTTAATTTCTCAAAACTACACAAACTAAACGCACATTACAAAAAGTTTAGACCAGCATGAAGCCAGGCATTTTTATCAGTTATTTATTTTATTTTATTTATTTTTATTTTATTTATTTTAGGAAAACTTACAGCTAATACATTTTAATAACAAGTACAATGTGTAAACGATGGCCAATTACAAGCTTCCACTAACGACTAAAGTGCATATAATTAACAAATACGCGAAAACAGCGACGTAAGAGATACGCAAATTAATTATCTCACGCTTAAAAATACAATAATAAAGAGAAAAAAATAAGCTTATACATCAAAAAAACGATTGTTTAAACATTTCTTTACTTCCTTAACGCTACTGGCAAATAAATCTAAATCGACATCCTGACACACAATATTAAAAGTCCGACAAGCTCTTATCACATACGAGTTCTGTCTGTAGATAGTTCTGGTCTGCGGCACATGGAGAAGACGTGGTCTCCGAAGAAATGCACCTGGTACACGAAGCCCGATCTTGCCGACCAACTCAGGGACGTCAGCAGAACCGTTCATAGCGCTAAATAAGAAAGCAAGATCTGCAATTTTCCTTCGTTCGTGTAGAGGCAGAATATGATTTTTTTTACACCGACTTATATAATTCGGGAGATAGGTATTTGAGCGATATTGAGTGTACCTCAAAAATCGCCTTTGTATACTTTCAAGTCGATTAATGTATACATTATAATTTGGATTCCAAACCTGGGAAGCATATTCAAGGTGGCTACGGATAAAAGCACAATAAAGAATTTTCATTGTTTTAACATTTTTAAAATCTGAAGAGACCCTAAAAATAAAACCCAAGGCCCTCGAAGCCCGGTTGACTATATTATTAATATGTGCGTCAAACAGAAGCTTCGAATCAAAAGTAACACCAAGATCCCTGATGACACTCACTCTGGCTACCAAGGCATTCGAAAGCATATAATCAAATTTAACAGGGTTGGGCCTACGCGTAAATGTACATACATTATGTAATCCCTAACGTATAAAACGCCTACCTGCATAGTAATACCTTAATACTGCATATACAGAACGCACAATATAAAAAAATACATTAATTACACACATACATAGAAGCTAAAGACCTTATATTCAACAAGTAAGGAAAAAGAACATTGCCAGTCACTTCAGTGAAACAACGACTCCAGTGAAACAGTGACTCCAGTGAAATTGCGACTCTAGTGAACCAGTCACCCTAGTGAACCAGTCACTCTAGTGAACCAGTCACTCTAGTGAACCAGTCACTCTAGTGAACCAGTCACTCTAGTGAACCATTCACTCTAGTGAACCAGTCACCCTAGTGAACCAGTCACCCTAGTGAACCAGTCACTCCAGTGAAACAGTGTCTCCAGTGAAACTGCGATACTAGTGAACCAGTGACTCCAGTGAACCAATTATTCCAGTGAACCAGTTACTCCAGTGAGCCAGGCACTCCAATGAGCCAGTCACTTTAGTGAAACAATGAATCCAGTGAAACAGTGATTCCAGTGAAACTGCGACTCTAGTGAACCAGTCACCCTAGTGAAACAGTCACTCTAGTGAACCAGTCACTCCAGTGAACCAGTCACTCCAATGAACCAGCCACTTTAGTGAACCAGTCACTCCAATGATCATTGATTCCTCTGAACCAGTCACTCAAGTTAACCAGTCACTCCAGTGATCAGTGACTCCTGTGAACCAGTCACTCAAGTGAACCAGTCACAACAACCAAAACATACTTTTATTTTTAGAATTATAACTTTGTTTTGTTTAATATTTTAATGCTGGACAAACAAAACGAACATTATCAAAAAATTACATAAATAGCACGCATACAAAGTAGCCGAAGGTCTCGTATTCAAGAAATAAGAAATAAGTGAACCAGTCACTCCGGTGAACCAGTCACTCCAGTGAACCAATGACCCCTGTGAACCAGTCACCCTAGTGAAACAGTCACTCTAGTGAACCAGTCACTCCAGTGAACCAATCACTCCAGTGAACCAGTTACTCCAGTGAACCAGTCACTCCAGTGAAACAATGACTCCAGTGAAACAGTGACTCCAATGAAACTGCGACTCTAGTGAACCAGTCACCCTCGTGAACCAGTCACCCTCGTGAACCAGTCACTCTAGTGAAGCAGTCATTCCAGTGAATCAGTGACTCCAGTGAACCAGTCACTCAAGTGAACCAGTCACTCAAGTGTACCTGTCACTCCAGTGAACCAATCACTCCAGTGAACCAGTTACTCCAGTGAACCACTTGCCACTCCAGTGAGCCAGTCACTCCAGTGAGCCAGTCACTTCAGTGAAACAATGACTCCAGTGAAACAGTGACTCCAGTGAAACTGCGACTCTAGTGAACTAGTCACCCTAGTGAACCAGTTACCCTAGTGAACCAGTCACCCTAGTGAACCAGTCACCTTAGTGAACCAGTCACTCTAGTGAACCAGTGACTCCAGTGAACCAATTATTCCCGTGAACCAGTTACTCCAGTGAGCCAGTCACTTCAGTGAGCCAGTCACTCCAGTGAAACAGTGTTTCCAGTGAAACTGCGACTCTAGTGAACCAGTCACTCTAGTGAATCAGTGACTCCAGCAAACCAATTATTCCAGTGAACCAGTTACTCCATTGAGCCAGTCACTTCAGTGAACCAGTGACTCCTGTGAAAGTGACAGTCTAGTGAAACAGTCACCCTCGTGAACCAGTCACTCTAGTGAACCAGTCATTCCAGTGAACCAGTGACTCCAGTGAACCAGTCACTCAAGTGAACCAGTCACTCGAGTGAGCCAGTCACTCCAGTGAAACAGTGACTCCTGTGAAAGTGACAGTCTAGTGAAACAGTCACCCTCGTGAACCAGTCACTCTAGTGAACCAGTCATTCCAGTGAACCAGTGACTCCAGTGAACCAGTCACTCAAGTGAACCAGTCACTCAAGTGTACCTGTCACTCCAGTGAACCAATCACTCCAGTGAACCACCTGCCACTCCAGTGAGCCAGTCACTCCAGTGAGCCAGTCACTTCAGTGAAACAATGACTCCAGTGAAACAGTGACTTCAGTGAAACTGCGACTCTAGTGAACCAGTCACCCTAGTGAACCAGTCACTCTAGTGAACCAGTCACCCTAGTGAACCAGTCACCCTAGTGAACCAGTCACCTTAGTGAACCAGTCACTCTAGTGAACCAGTGACTCCAGTGAACCAGTTACTCCAGTGAGCCAGTCACTTCAGTGAGCCAGTCACTCCAGTGAAACAGTGTTTCCAGTGAAACTGCGACTCTAGTGAACCAGTCACTTTAGTGAATCAGTGACTCCAGTGAACCAATTATTCCAGTGAACCAGTTACTCCAGTGAGCCAGTCACTTCAGTGAGCCAGTCACTCCAGTGAAACAGTGTTTCCAGTGAAACTGCGACTCTAGTGAACCAGTCACTTTAGTGAATCAGTGACTCCAGTGAACCAATTATTCCAGTGAACCAGTTACTCCAGTGAGCCAGTCACTCCAGTGAAACAATGACTCCAGTGAAACAATGACTCCAGTGAAACAGTGACTCCAGTGAAAGTGCGACTCTAGTGAGCCAGTCACTTCAGAGAAACAATGACTCCAGTGAAAGTGCGACTCTAGTGAGCCAGTCACTTCAGAGAAACAATGACTCCAGTGAAACAGTGACTCCAGGGAAACTGCGACTCTAGTGAACCAGTCACCCTAGTAAATCAGTGACTCCAGTGAACCAGTCACAACAACCAAAATATATTTTCATTGTAACAGTTTTAACTTTTTATGTTTATTATCTAAATACTCCACAAACTAAACACACTTTACAAAAAGTTTACATAAATTACACGCATACAAAGCAGCCAAAGGCCTGTATTCAAGAAATAAGAGTTTTACGATTTTGTTAATTGCTGGACTGCTGATATCAGGACCAAATACAATACACATTACTCTGTGTGTGTTGCGACAGTGGCAAATGACAATAAAACAATCAATCCAAACAAAAAGAAAATGCCGCATTTGAAAAATGACTACTTTTGTTACAAACAACAATTATAAGAACGCTTAAGCAGTGCTTCGCATCTGATCAAGAACAGGTCGTTGCTCAACAAAATGCCGTGACTGTTTACGAACTTATCGTCAACAGCGCTGATTGTCAGCAACCACCTCTCGAATGACGTAATGACGTCCCCTGCTGGCGAAGCATGACCGGTATTGGTCGACGGAAGAAATGACATAGAATCGACAAAAACTCGGATTTCTTTAACATTTTGTCTATTCGTCCGTCGACAAAACTAGTTGCTATAGTGGTTATGCTTCTCGTGCTTGTATGACATAATAAATCGGGTAAGTACCACGCCACTCAGATAGTGTTTCGATTTTTTTTTGTTATTTCTGTTAAGTATGACAATATAGTGAGATTTTTAAATTGCGGGGCACACGTTTTATGTTAACATAACATAACATCACGCTCTGTTTCCCCGAAGGGTTGCGCAGAGGTGTACCTATAGTACACCCACATTTCGCCAGTTATGTTTAGGTCCCATGTAATAGGGGGCGAGCCTATTGCCATCAACCGGGCACAAATCCAGTCTCCGGGCTGCGACCACTAGACCAACGAGGCAGTCACGACGTCGACGTTTTATGTTATTGATACGTTTTAGGTTTATGGTGATTTTTCGAGGTAGGCACTGCTTATATGCCTTTATGAATTGCACGCCACTTTGGGTCAAAGTACAAACATACTTGGGGATAGACTAGGCAAATGAATGTATGATTCTCTTAATCCTGGCAGGTGTACCAGCCAGAAACCGCGACCTACGGCAAGGTGACACCTGTTGAGGACGGGAAGGTCCCCAGGCGGTCCTTCATCGATTACTGGAATCCTACTCAGGAGGTCCAGACCTGGAGCACTACTGACGAAACGGAGAAGACTGAAGATACTTTGGTACAGATTATGGCAATGTTTAACTTTCTAGCTGCACCCCGCCGCGATTGCACTCGCTTATGTCTTGATCCCGTGCGGTACTTGTCCGGGGAAGGGACGGTTCACCACGTCCTCTTCCATGAGGACGGGTAGATGACAATCCGGTACGCGGCCGCGACTCCAGTAATTGCACACTCAGCGTGTACGTCGTCTTCTGGCGCACGTACTCCACGATGTCTTCCGCCTTAGTGGTGTAGTGTAGGCGGGACATGTTTATGTTGGGACTTTTGCCGCAGTGGTGGCTCTATTCGATGCCTTTCCGGGCATAGGCTACATACTTGGAGCGCCTGGGGCACTCGATTTGACGCTAGTGAAATCCTTTTGTAGGGCTGCAGACACTGGTATCGAGACGGAGTGAGGAGCTCGGGCTACGCTGCGTATAGAAGCCGCGATGACGGGCGCGGGGCTGTGGGACATGCGGACGGGACGCTTTACAAGCTGAGCAAACGATGGATACGGTGGACGAAACTGCTGACACAATATTTGACTACGATACATCGAGACCGGCTCCGCGACACACGATGTTTACGTTAGACGCATCGACTGATGACTTAGTTACCGCCACACTGTTGGACAACTCGTTAAATTCTTTGCGCAAATCGGCGACGGTTCTTCTTTTTTTTGGGATGCATCTAACTTTGCTAGAACACCCAGAGGTGGGCCTTCAGAAAGAGAAAGTCCATCAGAATGCTCCTTACATCGACGTAGTCGAACGTTACGGGTGGAAGCTTGTGCAGCTCCTTCGCCACAAAAGTTGGCACGTGGTCCGGCTTGGTCTCCTTGAACAGCGTGATAATGTCTTGTAGGCTTCTCTTAGTCCCGTCACGCTGCCGGCGGAACACCTTTGGTCACACTGAACAACAATAGCTTGGCAGCGGCTATGTCTTTCTCACGGAAGTTCGTTGCGCAGATTTTGACAGCGGATACCTCGTCCATCACATCCAGCTTCTGCTACAGGAATGCCAGCAGCTCATTCGTCACAAGTTCATTATTCATGGCGAGAAAATACGAGCGACAGCTAGCGCCGTGATAGAATGAAAATACGTCCGCATCGGAACGCGGCTCAAGCAGCAATCCAAACAGTATCCTCCCAAGGTCGTGACCCGTTCAGCCATTTTGGCGTGAAAGCGTAACAATTAAAGAAACTTACTTTCGCAATCATAATATTAGTTAGGATTTAGATAGTTTAGACCAGCACTTTGCTCGCGTCTCCGCAAGGATCTCGTTAATATCCCACGGGATCGTACTATCGGGATTTAAACCTTGTGTGTTCATCCAGGTTATTAAGGCGTGATTGAGTAACAAACATCCAATCATCTAAATCTCCCAACATAAAAATTTTCACTTTTTACGATTTCAGACTTTTCTAGTACTCAAACCTCAGTTCACTGATAGAGTTTTTTGATCCTTAAAAGAAACAGAATCGAATGGCATCAAAACAAGTATTTGTTAAAATTGCCAATTTTCTTGCTCACTGTAAACAAAAAAACCTTTGAAAGCCGATCTAAATTTCTGAAAAAGTTCTGTATAGTCTCCAAATACCGTTTTCCAATAGCTACATCATAATCATAATCATTTATTTGTCAGAATAAGGAACCTACCCACCTACCCTTACTGTCCCGTCTGTTACTGTTTATACGATATATTTATTATAGTGAAGTATTGGACATAATTAAGTGTTTTCAGTATTCGATTCCACAAATTTTTGGCCTTACTCCAGTCTCCAATACTGGTTTTTTATGGTTTCTCCCAAAAATATATGCCCATAATGATTTATAACAAACCCACTGGACCAGCTGTGGGCATGCGCATTTTTGTCAGTTTGTTTAGCATGGCGTGTGGAAATCCTCGTGGATGACCTCGCCCAGGGGCCAGTGAAATGGTCCATCAGAGGCTTTTTGACTCAAACCACACGTTGTTTTTCTGCCACCTTTGGCCGGGGTGAGCGCTAGCGTAATTCTTCTCGCTCCCTCGGAATTGTTCCATGTTTAAAGTGAATAGGTGGCGATCTGATAGTTGGTCGAGAATTGAGAGTGCACATTTTATTTCATGAGAGAGAAGAAAGATATGAGTCTCTCTGTCTCTCGCACTAAATCTCTCTTATTCTGTGTACGTGTACGGTGCTGCACGCGTAATTTTGTTTATTACTTATTTATTTGTTAATATTGTAGATGTATCCGCTAGAATCCACGACGTACAGCAACTCAGACATGCAAGCCGAAGTGAGAAAGTTGGTTCAGCACTGGAGCTCCATTGGCAGCGGAAATGTTAGTACTATTGTACAAGGGGATTTCCGATTGTGGGCACTCGGCACACTATACGTTTTATCGTGTGCTGAGTGCCCACAATCGGAACTAACGCCTCTATTTCGTTTTTTCATTACAATTTCATAAAACATTTTCAACTTTGTTTACCAACAGCGCCCTCCTGTCAATGTCAGTCAAGCACCAAAAGATTCTTGTCGCACTTTAAATAAAGGGAAATTTCACAGAGGTGAAATACAGCTCATTACAGAACTAATTACGAGTTGTAGGTCGTGGGTTCCCAGACAGGCGCTTTACTTTGTGTAAATAATTTCATCACCACTGCTCTCAAAACGGTGAAGGAACATCATGAGGAAACAGGCCCGCGTGGTGGGCTGTACCCACTCCCTCTCACATAGAGGAGGCATGTGTCCCAGAAGTAGATCCAGGTTCCTAACAATTCAACGGCCGCTGGCAGTGTAGATAACTACTCTAATTGATTAGTTTTCCCGACTTCGGCGAAGTCTATATAAGTCTATATAGGTATGTAAGTTTAAAGTAACAGATTTTTTTTTCGCTCTCGTTTGTAACATCTTATTTTGTACTATCGTCATAAGAAAACAATACGTCTTGTTTGTAAAGTTTTATCAGCTAATTTAATTTGACCGCATACAAAATATTATATTGAAGAATTAATGCTTAGATGAATGAAGAATGAGAGGTGGCTGTGGCGTCTACATCGCCACATGTGAACCTTACATCATACTGACGTCACGCAAAATCCTGCATCGCGCAAACATAGTTTACCGTGCGACTGGAATAAACGGTGACAGGAAAATTCAACCTATTCTTATAGTGGTTATACTAGAAGTCATTAGCAACAAATAAAGTCCAGTTAACTAGGGGTCAAAACTGGATAGTTACCGAGCGGTGGCGGTTCTTCGATTTTTTACTTCTGAGATTATGTAAGTTTTGGGCAAGATTTTTTTATTGATCACGAAACTTTTCTGCTTTCAGAAAAGTATAAATTAAATGTTTAGAATGGAGTAGTTTTTTCTTAATGTATTGTTTTTGGGAACAAGTCAGAAATATTTTTAATTTTATTTTTTCATCCATTTTTTAGCCCTACTTAAGGGAGCTTAATTTGTTGCTTACGACCTGTAGTATAACCCCTTTCAAGGAATAGGACGAATTTCCCCGTCACCCTGTATACCGCAGACGATTTATGTAACGCCCCGACATAAATCGTCTGCGGTAGCCCACCAGACACGACTCCCGTCTGGTCGAAGGAAGGATCCTTCGACCGGACGGGAGTCGTGCCTGTTCTATGGAGGATGACTGAACTTTACAACCGAACAGGGTTTAAAGTTCAGTCAAGATGTAATAAAAGGGAAGTGTGCCTGACGGTTGCGCCAAAAATGCCCAGTTCAGCAAAAATGCCAGACAACTAGTGCCTGACGCTGGTTTTCAACGGGACCTGAACCCTGACCTGGTATAACAATGACACGGTAGCTTGATGATTAATAAAATGTATATTTCCTTACATTGTAGATGCAAGAATCCACGACGACGTACAGCAACTCCGAAATGCAAGCCGAAGTAAGGCAGTTGGTTCAACACTGGAGCTCCAGTAGCAGTGTAAATGTAAATAAAATTCCATGTAAAATATTAAATTAAATGCGTAGATGGTTCGGTACAGCCCGATGCAAACTTTACGGTGGCCTGGAACCAAAAGCCGAGTTGCTGCTAAGTAGGGGGGTGAGGGAAGGAGTACTGCGCAGAAAGTAGCGGACTTCAGAGCCGCCATAATACGAGTAGTTTGCGCTAACTGCTGAGAGGATGAAGGAAAGACGACTAACAAAAGGTATTTATAAGGTAGATGTCAGTGGAAACGCCGTAGGAGGACACCCTTGCTAGAAATACCTATACTAATATAATAATAATAATACCTAATACCTACACTGACTTCGTCCATATACGTCGATCTATAGATCTTAATTTAGTTTTTGCTTCCGATATATAAATTAATATGATGACATGGCTCTGATGCAACATTGATCGGTAATTCGTTGTTCGGTAGTCGTATCGTTACGGTTAGCCGGTAGCCCGAAAGTCTGACAACGAGCCTTACCAAGGGGTATCGTTTTGCTCAGTAACTGGGTTGTGGAAGTTACCACACATAGGCAGTCGCAGCAGTTCATGTAGAACACTGGTATTTAGCTGGATCGGTAAGACTGTAAGGTGGAAGCAGACCCCAATATTCAGGGTAACAGGGACATAGACCATGAATTAAGCACATGATTCTAGACCAAGGTGGTCTTTTTCGCCGGTTATAAAAAAAGGTGTTCAGGCACTTGTCTCAGCAACAGCAGAAAAGGCTATGAAGAACTCACCGACACGGGTACAGCTGGGTATCGAGTACAGCAACGAAAAGTACTTGGGTGCCCAGGAACCTTCCGTGAGATTGTCAGTAACACCAAGTTGTTGCTAGCCTTTCTTGTGGAGCTGGGGTGGATCCTATGTTGGTTGTGGACCTTATGTTTTGAGTTGAGCTGCACGATTAATGACAAATGGGTGCACTGACTGGACATGGTTCTTTCCTCAAAAGACCATTTCAGACACCTACCTACATGGTCCTCATATGATCTGTAAAATAAACAATGACATCAATACTTATCTAGGTATTATTTTATTGTTATAATTGTGAATGTTAAGACTATGTGAAGAATTAATGAAATTTCGTTGTTTGCCAAAAGGCTCCATTAATCCTTCAGATAAATATATATTCAATAACAGCATGTGTTACATTACTGCATTAAATAACTTTGATTCGCCTTGAATATCCTTTAAAAATTGTGCAAATTTGAGTTTTCAAAGTCGTCCAATTCAGGGAAAGCCCTTAATAAGGGCGTCCAATTAAGGGATGATGACATGTTTATTTTTTTAACTCAAAAAATATTAGTTTCCAAAGTGCAAACAATATTTTAAAAAGTGTAAAAGCTTAATAAATTGCCAAGTTGTAAAGTTTTAAAACAAGTGTAGACAAGGACAGTACTATCGTAGAAGTTACGTCACGACTGTGTAATTTCAAACTAGCGCCATACGTCGTCCGTACCGCGCTTCAAGGACGGAAATAATCCCCTCCAAAAACTTTTAAAGCATGTAGCTTCTTCATAATATTTAGGTACATCGATCTAACTGATTTTATCGATCTCAATTGTACGATGCCTTTTTTGAAATTAGATATTTTTTTGAATATTTAAAATCCCAGTCATTCCTATTTCTTCAGTTCGGCGCGTGCGCTCCTACCGTGCGAACGCGACACCTGTGACGTGACTAGAATTATTGACTGTATACGGAAAATTATTAAAAGTATTAATCTATCGTGATGGTTCAGTGCAAATCATGTAAAATTTCACTGGCCCGAGTGAAAGGCGACAGTGTTACAAAGTGGTGATTGTGGAGGTGTCTTCCATAAAAAATGTGTTGCAAAAATCAAGGCATTTAGTGACACCGGTTTATGCGATGAATGCCAAACCGCGCCGCAGAACGCCAGCCAAACATAGTAGTCGACATGACCCAGACGACACCAGAAAAACTGTTGGCCGAAGTGAATGAAAAGCTAACAATAGTCTTCAATATGAAAAAAACTCTTGAGGCGATGTCAGACGACATACGTTTCTACGCTGAGAAGTACCAGGAATTGATCGAAGAGAAGGAAAAAACAGACAAAAAAATTAAAGCACTGGAGCATAAGAACGTGCATTTGGAGACCTGTAATAAGGCTCTGGAAGAAAGGATAGTATACTTGGAGGGACGCGAGAAGGAAAAAAATGTAGAAAAATTTGGACTAGAGGAACAGCAAAACGAGAATTTAGAAAACACAATTAAAACTATAGCAAGCAAGTTAGGAGTAGAAGGTGGATTGATATATGAGATAAAGAGGGTGGGTGAAGAAATTAAAGGCGACAAGTCATTGCGCGAGAAAAAACCACGCCCCGTAGTGATCACTCTGCCTACGCGTGCAAGCCGCGACAAATGGATAGCCAATAGAAAATCACATCAACTAACAAATGATGATATATTTGCTAGCGGAAATAGACAACGTATTTATATAAATGGGGATCTCACCAAGCATATGCGCAATCTGCTATGGACAGCCAAGAACGAGCTAAAGCAATCTTTCAAATACATTTGGATACAGAACGTAAAGGTGCTGATAAGAAAAGATGATCCAAATGACGATAAAATCAGGTCGATTCGCACACTTAGCGACATCAGTGCGTACGCAGTAAACAAGTGACGGTCCTATTTTATTGTTATTTTCTTTAAACAGTGCTGTCATAAATAATAAGTATCCTTTATGTTAAATTCGACAATCATGCCTCACACGTAACATGTAACATTGAGTACAACAAATACTTAAGTACAGATAGCTGGAAGGATGATTTACTACAATGTAATAACAATCTGAATATTATACATTTGAACATAAGATCACTCAGAAAAAACTTTAATCAACTACAAGTATTAATAGATAATTGCAGGGAAAAATTGGAAATTATTGCATTAACAGAGATTAATATCAGAGAACACGAGCTATGTTTATACAAATTAGAAGGATATGACACATACGTAAATACGAGAGAAACTAAAAGGGGAGGTGGGATTTTGCTTTATGTAAATAACAAGTTAAATTTTACTGCCAAAACAATTAAATCTAATTACTATGAGATGATACACGGGCAACTGTTCCAAGATGGAAGTAAAATTATTCATATTGTGGCTATATACAGGCCGCCAAAAACAAACAAACACGGTTTTGTTGAAGAAGTGCATAGACTATTATCCAGGATTCCCTTAGGCTGTGACGTGATTGTGATTGGTGATACAAACATAGACCTGGTGTGTAAAACCAGTTCAAGCTGCATAATCAGTAACTTCTCAAATAATATGAGCGAGTTGGGATTGGAATGTGCTATCCGTGACGTAACGCGAGAGGAAGTGTACGGTGACACAGTGACGCGGTCGTGCATTGACCATGTGTGGGTTCGAACTCAACGTGCAATATCTGCGTATGTGTTAACTGTTAAGATATCAGATCATTATGTTGTAGGGGTGTGCCTCGCTAGTAAATCGGATCGGATATCGGATTATGTTCCGAGTGTATTAAAAACTTACAAGACCATAATTAGTGATAAAAAGGTATTAGAAAAACTTAAAAATGTTTCATGGGATGAGCTGTTAAATTGTGCATGCCCCATAGACCTATATAACAGATTATGTTCAAGTTTTTCTGATGTTTATAATGAAGCGAAAATCCAAGTATTGGTTCGAATTAAAAGAAAAAGTAAACCCTGGATCACACAAAAGATTAAGGAAATTATAGGTATTAGGGACAGGTTGTTTAGAAATTGGAAAGGAAAACCAGATGATATGAATTTGCGTAGGCAATATAATAGGTTTAAAAATAGATTAAATAAATGTATAAATAAAGCGAAAAATAAATACCGTCAAGAAGAAATAAAAAAGTGTAAAAAGAATATTAGAAAGATTTGGACTAAAATTAATTCATGGATAGGCAATGAAAAAAGAAGTGTAGATTCTGTTATTTTAAAGTACTTAGGAAAAGCTTATCCAATAGATATAGATAGAATAATAAACTTGCTAAGTTGTGATAAGTCTGACGGAGTAGATAAAATTAGAGTTCAGGAAATTAAATTATTAAAATCTAAGTTGAGCCCCGTAATAGCTTTGTTTATTAACTTGTGTGTTGATAAGGGTTTATACCCCGTGAAACTAAAAACAGCATTAATTAGACCCATTTTTAAACAAGGTGTACATAGTGATTACGCAAACTATAGGCCAATTGCCATATTGTCAGTAATAAATAAAATCGTAGAAAAGTTTATGGTAAATCAAGTAAATGTTTTCTTGGAAAAACACAATATTCTGACAAATGCGCAACATGGTTTCCGACGTGGGCGGAGCACGGCAACGGCCTTGGCGCGGTTCGCGGACGACGTCAATGAATGTCTGGATCGGCGAAAACAGGTGGTGGTGGTCTACATTGATTTCAAAAAAGCATTTGATACCTTGGAGCACCACCAGCTGCTTCAAGCCATGGGGGAGTGCGGGGTCGCGGGACCACTGAATAGGTGGTTTCGTACCTACCTCACAGACCGGACACTGCGGACGGTCATTGACGGAGTCATTGGGGAGCCCAAACACATCACATGTGGTGTGCCAACCGGTTCCGTGTTTGGTCCCGTCGGATACATCATCCATGTCGCAAGTGTCGCATATATATGTATGCTGATGATACCTGTCTGGTTTATGCTGATAAGGATTTGAATTTAATTGAAAGTATCATTCAAGAGGATTTTACTAATATCATCAAATGGGCTCACGACAATGGCATCATAATCAATATAAAGAAAACCAAATGTATGCATATACGATCTCCTTATCTTAAAAAAAACGAACGGCCACCGCGCATAGTGGGGCATAGCTATGAGTGTTTGCATAGTGATCAACTAACGTTGTGTAAGTGTGCAAATATTGAGGTGGTGGAGGAATACAAGTACTTGGGTTTAGTTATAGACAACAGCTTCTCATGGAAAACACACATTATACACTTATGTGACAAACTCAGGTTCGTGCTTGTAAAATTCCACCACCTTAGTTTTGTGCTGGATAGGGCGACTTTGTTCATGATCTACTACGCACTGGTGGACTCACTGCTTTCTTATGGACTGGTATGATATGGTAACACGTTTTAAACATATTTGGATAAAGTAAAAAAGTACAAATAAGATTCATGAAGCTATTAGTAGATAAAAACACAAAAAACCGTTGTAAAAGTAATGATTACGAAGACTTGTTTTTGGAATGTAAAATGCTGCCGGTACATGAGAGGGTAGTGTTGTCAGTAGTATTGGAACAGTATTGTTGTGATGAATTTAAAAGCAATATTATTCGCACAAGATCTCAAAGGAGCAATAATATGAGAAGATTTGTAGTGCCCACTTGCAATAACTAGTATGGTCGCAGGTGTAGAAATTTTCTAGTTCCAACTATTTTTAATAACCTTCCAGCCGATATAAGCAGCTGTTGCACAAAAACAGTTTTTAAAAATAAAATACAGAATTATCTCTTTCATTTGTTTTGTCAAAATCTCAATATAGAGAACATTTAAAATAAAATAAAAATCTGGCATTTCTGTTGGATAAAAAATAAATATTTAAGATGTGCAAAAGAGTCACATAATCTAATTAGGGTACGATAGACAGTTTAGCATTAATACTTACAGGTGAAAAAGTGTAAAATAAGTGTGTATGTAAAAAAAGGAGCTACGTCTGCCAACAAACTGCTTTACAGTTTGGCAGAGGTAATATGTTATTGTAAAAAGATTATTTTTTGTGAATAAACACTTTTTTTTTTTTTTTTTTTTCATCAGATTTGCCTACAAAATTTAAGTCATTATGGATTAGGCAGCAGACGATCAACGGCTCTAAAGATCAAGATTTTTAATCCATTTTCGTAATCTGTAAATGTACTTCTGACGACGGGGCTCCTATCTGAAACTTTTCAAATATATTTTCGGTCTTCTATTATCAGGCCGTACCAACTCTGCTATCAACTTTTCGACCTGCCTAAACCTGCTCAAAAACCATTTGGGCTCCTTTATAACCGACTTTAAAATACAGAAGTTTTCAATTCGACTGCATATTTTATTAAAAAACCATCTTCGACATTTCTAAACCGACTAGATAATCTTTTTTTTTTTTTGTCGTAAAGAGTATTCTCCGAGGTGGTCTCGTTAAAGGTGTATATCTCATGAACGAGGATGGCAAATTACCCGCGATTGCTGCAATCGATGCTCTATAATTATAATATTCAAACAACTCAAATTGGAAAATTTTAGTTAAAATATTTATTTGTAGATGAACCAGCAAAACAACGGAATTCAAACAGAAGTGAAGAAGTTGGAGCCCTGGAACCATATTCTCGATTATAAGCACTGGAGCGCTCCTGCCAATGTTCAACACCATATCCCTTCTGATAATGTTCAGCACTGGAGCTATTCTGACAATGTTCAGCACCGGAACGCTTCTGTGAATGTTAAGCACTGGAGTTATTCTGACAATGTTCAGAACCGGAACGCTTCTGTGAATGTTAAGCACTGGAGTTATTCTGACAATGTTCAGAACCGGAACGCTTCTGTGAATGTTAAGCACTGGAGCCCCACTATCGACGTTCAACATTGGAACCCCATTGCAGCAAATAGCCAGGATAATCTGGTAAGTAAGTAGAATATAGTAATAGCCCTAACCGCCACTCTGTGGATGACTTTCATTATGTTCAGCTTTGGCTACATATCAGTGAAAGAAAAACTAAGCTAACACGAAAAAATATTGGTAGTAGAGCAATAAATGAAGCCACATGAAGCCACCTAATAGAGTACGGTATAGTATTTAATGGATCCTCAAATAAAACATTTTGATTTCCTAAAAATGCTTTTAATTTTTTGATATTTCGAGACTCAGGTAGCCGTTCCCTTGGGCGCCAGATGTAGTCGAGGTAATTTAAACAATGAAAACTCCATCTATTATGCATGTAAACTGTGTATATAGTTAGAAAACGAAATGATCATGAAACTAGTTTGGTACTTATTATTTAACATAAAACTTAAACCAAATGGACGGCTCGCAAGGCACAAAAGTGCGTACGCGAGCGCGTGCTCTGTTATCGGGTGTCTTTAGCCGAACCACAGATATTCGAGCCGTGAGGGTTGCACGCCCTTTGTCGCTATCCGGTGGCAACATTTGGAACTCAAACGACAGCTCAAAACATTAAAAACTTCTACAATGGGATCAATTTTTGATCATAACTCCGAAATCTCAGAAATTACGTGTTATAATTGTACAAACTCTATGTCATTGAAAATGTTATGAGGTCGGCTATCTGATTATATAGGGTTCAATGTAATTTGTATATCAATAGGTTTGAGGGAGGGGTGTGCAACTGTTTCCCAGCTTTTCAATTCAAGAGCTCTATATTATAATATGAAAGCATTGTTTCCAAAAGTTTGTATTTTGTAGCAACAAGCTAGCAAGGATGTGCGTCAGGTAGTCGACCCGAGGCGACAGAAAAAAAGCTTAGGGTCATAAATGGTCGGTCCCAGTGCTGTAGTGTTCCAAAATTCTTAAGTTCAAAAGTACTGCAAACATTTAGAATTGAATCAAAACTGAGAGTTATTTTGTAAGTGCCCACTCTATTTTTGGATATTTCGAACAAGAACTTACTTTATACTTCTTTGAGGAGTGGCGCCACGACGTCCTCGCCTTCCGCCTGACACAGGTCCTCGCCGGACTTGGTTATTTCGGGAGGTTCCTGTTCCATATTAGGCGGGAGGAAACGCCCGGGTGTCACCATTGTGTGGATCGTCCGGAGGACATGTTGGAGCATACGGTGGAGGTCTGCCCAGCTTGGGCGGAGCACCGCCGTGTCCTCGCGGAAGCGATCGGCGGCTGCGATCTCTCACGTCCGGGCCTGGTCCAGACCATGGTACGGAGCGAGAGCGAATGGGAAGCCGTCACCTCCTTCTGTGAAGTAGTAATGCTCTCGAAAGCGGAGGCCGAGCGTGTCTGGGAGAGAGCCTTGCGCCCTCACGCCCCTAGTAAGAAGTAGACTCCCCGGGCGTCGGGAAAAGCGCGCAGATTTCCGGCCACCGAAGGATGCGGATGGCGAGCAATGGGTATCTCGCCGCTCTCTCGTTTCTCCGGTAAGGACCAGGCCCGGGGCGGCTTGAAATACTTTGACAAGAGAATCATTTTTGGATGGAAACGCTGGAAGATCAAGAAAGCTGCTAATGAGATTTACAAAACCTGAAATGGATAGTAGCGAGGCCTCAGACGAAGACATTGAAAAGTGGAAACAGCAACATTTATCACAGCAGAGCAATAAAATAGAAAAGAGCCGAGAATTCAGTTGAACCCTGCCAAAAGATTCACCGGTGAAACACGACGTCGTTAAAACATAGATAGAAAAATGTCACAGACCATTCATTGTCAACATACAATACCACCTTAGTGCAGCCTTGTGTTGATTTGACTATTCCTGCTACTACTAATAGTTCCAGTAAACAATGTAAACAAATAGTACAAAATGATATAATATTATTTTGCGATGAGATTGGAAAGGACTTAGGCCACTTATTGACAGATGAATATCCAGGACACGCTGTTATAAACTACTGTATGCCTGGTTGTTCCTTATTTGATATTATGAAAGAAATTATTAAATGTAACTTTAACCAGGACACTACATTACTAATTTTTATGGGTAATAGGGGAAACATGAACAAAGGAGAATTGCTCCAATATTATAGAACATTGTCTAATCTTAGTTTAAGAAAAATAGTGTAGTTTACATTCCCCTATAGTAACAGTTTGCCACATGAGGAAAATAACGTAAGATTTGAAATCAATATGACATTACGTAATTTGACATTTAATAATAATCTATTTCAATTAATTGATACTAACAATTATGTTGGTAATAACTTGTATTTGAACAAAAGATAGGTATAATATTATTATGTACTATCTTTCAAACTATCATAAAAGACTAAAGAGCTGTGTCGCTATCATATTTTTTTTCTATTACAGCCAAGAATTTGGCTAAACAACTTGCTTCTTTTGAGCAATGCAATGACATGTTAGACTATTCTGCCAATAATTTGGAACCAATTATTGACATTGACTTTCATTTAAATTAGAAATAAGGACAATAGAGGCAACCTCTTGCAAAAATGTAAGGAAAGCAAATGGTAAACCAAATGTGTGTGTAAATAAATTTAATAATATCAACCTGGTGCATCAAAATATTCAAGGGTTTTTAAACAAAGATTTAGAAGTAGATTTATTCCTGAATTGTAACAATATAGATTCTCTTTGTGTGACAGAACATTGGCTTAAACGCCACCAGTTTATATTCAATTTTAGTAATCACCACGTTGGTAGTTCGTTCAGCAGAGTAAATGCTATACATGGTGGCTCATTAATATTAGTAATAACCAGATACAATTTAAAGACCGTAAGGATATTGTGTGCCTCTCTGTTGAGCGAACAATTGAGATAGCCTGTATCTAATTGGAGCAGTTCATTATATTAAGTGTGTACAGACCGCCTTCAGGATTGTATGATTGTTTTGAAAAGGTTATGGATGAAGTGTTGAACAAAATCTGTAATTCTAATAAGTCTATTATCACTTGTGGTGATTTTAATGTTAATTTGTTAGAAAATTCTGGGTTAAGTACTAGAATTATAAGTTTGTTTCAGTCATACAATCTTGCTAACCAATTTTTGGAGCCCACTAGAATAACTCCCACTAGTGCCACATGCCTAGATAATGTTTCTACAGATGTTATACCAACCCACAAGGAAATTATTAATTTAATAGACTCAGATCATTGCGGACAGTTGGTCACTATTTCAAATATTAACAAAAAAACTAAAAAAAAAGATATCACTGTTAATCCAAAAACTAATAATCGTTTGGAAACATTTAAAACTAAACTTCTAAGTAATTTACCACTTTTTTCAACTAATGATGACTCTAATCAACAATATAATGCTTTTTTCAAAATGTACACAATTTGTGGGGCAACGTTTTAAAAAAAAAAGAAAACGAATTTGATAATACTTTCATTTCGAAGACATTTTCGGTTAATAGTAATGCTTCCTTCAGTGACTGGGCTACCATTGGTATACATAAAAGTAGAAAACGACTTTATGAGTTGTATGATGAACGGACTTGTATAAACACTGCTGAATTTAATTTATATGTTAGGAATTATTCAAAATTATTTAAAAAAGTTTGTTGTATGGCCAAGTCACGTTACTTGAGTTCAAAAATTAAAAATAGTAGTAATGTAATTAAAACGACATGGAATATAATTAATAGCGAAACGGGTAGGTCATGCAACCGAAGTAGTGACTTCAGCCTCGATATTGATGGCAACATAATTAAATCAGATTCTCAAGTCGCCGCGGCCTTTGAAAATTTCTTTGCAGAGATTCCCGTATCGACTACTAAATCTCTGAACTCACCGCCCACTACTGCAGAGTCTTTGCTTAAAGAAAACGTTCCAGTTTGTGATTCTGAATTTAATTTCCAATATGTCACCTGTAGAGATATAATTAAAACCTTTCACACATTAAATGTTAAAAAGACCGCAGATCTATGGGGTAATTCTGTGGACGTTGCTAAGTCAATTATAGATATTGTAGCACCTACTTTAGCTGTTATTTTTAATAATTGTATTGATCGTGGTGAGTTTCCTGATCTTATGAAAAACAGTAAAATAATACCATTGTTTAAATCGGGTCTTACATCTGACCCTACTAATTATATACCTATTTCAGTGTTACCTACCTTTAGTAAAAATTTTGAAAAACTTATTTTAGATCAAATGCAAAGATTTTTTAATAAACACAAATTACTGCATAGCAAACAGTTTGGTTTTAAAAAGGGTCGTTCGACTACTGATACTATATGAGTTGAACTTTTAGGACATGTTTATAATGCATGGGAGGACAAGTGCGATGCTTTGGGCATCTTTTGCGATTTGTCCAAGGCATTTGATTGTGTTCTTCATGAAACATTAATTAGGAAACTGCACCACTACGGAATACGGAACGCCTCTCTGGATCTTCTTACTTCTTACTCAAGTGATAGGATTCAACGAGTAGATGTTAACGGAAAAAAATCACCTGGATCTGTAGTTAGGATGGGGGTCCCCCAGGGCTCAATTCTTGGCCCATTTTTGTTTCTTATTTATATTAATGACTTGCCATACCTCATAAAAGATAATCATTATATAGTGTTGTTTGCAGACGACACTTCACTTTTATTTAAACTGAAACGTCAGCAGCTGGTTACTGACAATGTAAATAGCGCCCTCGCTAAGGTAGTTAACTGGTTTAATGTTAATAACCTACTTCTTAACGAGAAAAAAACTAAATGTATTATGTTTACGATACCTCATGTTAGACAAGTAGAAACAAGTGTTCTTTTATTTATTTATTTATTAACACTTTATGCACAAGTAAAAAAATACTGTACAAAGGCGGACTTAATGCCTGAGGCATTTTCTACCAGTCAACCTTAGGGTGATGCAGAGACAAAACATGGCAGGTGCAACAAAGGGGATAGATAACTCGAAAAAGAATACACTACTAAAACATAAATACTTAAATACATACATATAAACTGATTAAACTTTGTCAGGAGAAATAACGATAGGTAGATGAGAAAACGAATCCAGCAAATCAGCGTTGAGATGATTTAACAAACTTCTCACGAATATGTTCACGAGCCTTCACTTTGAAAGATAACCGACTGGTTGCCATCCTGATGTTCAGAGGGAGAGAAGTTTAAACCCGAAAACTCCACGGTATTTTTAGGCATAACTTTGGATGCCAAGCTTCAATAGGGCCCCCATATAGATAAATTGTCAAAAAAACTAAGCTCTGCAGCATACGCCGTTAGAAAAATTCGTAATTTAACTGATATACAACACTATTTTCATAGTGTGATGTCGTACGGTATTCTTTTGTGGGGAAATGCTGCCGATATTCAAACAGTTTTTATTTTACAAAAAAGGGCAATTCGTTCAATTTATAAAATTAAGTCCCAGACACTCCCTCAGAGACAAATTTAAAGAGATTAATATAATGACTGTGCCTTCTCAGTATATTTATGAAAATCTTTTATATGCACATAAAATAATAACCTGTTTAAAAAATACAGTGATATCCATAACAAAAATACTAGGAATAAACACAAATTTGTTGTTCCCGGCTCAAGAAAATAGGTGGCTCGTTTAAATGTCAATGTATACGTTTTTATAATAAACTTCCTAGCCACATTCAAGAACTAAGCCTTAATAAATTTAAATCTTTTATAAAGCGGAAATTATGCCAGAAAGCCTATTATACTGTCAAGGACTATATTGAGGACAAGAAGGCTTGGGATTGAGCTGCTCCAATAAGTTTACACAGACAATGACATAATTGATGTGTAATTTGCTATTTTTTCTTTTTTTTTCTTTTAAGGTTTTTTTTCTATATACGTACCTTTTTATCTGTTGTGTTGTACCTGTTTGAGTACTTTACGCGGCCTCCCCAAATGTCCTTTCTTTTGTATTGTTCGTCGGATCGTTGTGCTCCTTAGTTCTGAGTTGAGCTGCACGATGATTGACAAATGCGTGCACTGAATGGACAGGTCCACTCAAATCCGTGTGGTTCTTTCCTCAAAAGACCATTTCAGACACCAGTCTACATAGTCCTCATAAGATATGACCAAGATTATTTTCATATTTTATTTACACTTAGACATTGATGCACTTTATATATGCAATGACATTTACTTTGTAAAGGATTATACTATTTTAATTATTGTGAATGTGAAGACATTGTGGATTTGTTGTTTTTTTTAATGCATTTTTTATTATTATTAGTTTTAACCATGGTCTGGCAGTTTGAGTAATTTATGCGGCCTACCCAAATGTCCTTTCTTTGGTAATGTTCGTCGAATCGTTTAGCTCCTTTAGTTCTGTGTTGAGCTGCATGACAACTGACAAATGCGTGCACTGACTGGACAGGTCCACTCATTCTGTGTGGTTCTTTCCTCAAAAGACCATTTCAGATATCAATCCTCATGGTCTTCACATGACCTGACCAAGATTATGTCTGGACTTTAAAAGAGACTGTGACCTCTGAGTTCGTTTCGGCGTTTCTTCTCAGAGTAGTCAGATAGGAAATGCCGATCTTACCTAGTTTTTAAAATATGATTGACGTGTAAAAGTGTTTGTACAAACCTATTTGCAGAAAATAAAATCATTTATCATCATTTATCATTATATATAAAAGGCTTGGTTTGCTACCGTTACCTTCATTTTCCTACTAATGTTATAAACGCGAAAGTTTGTGAGTATGGATGGATGTTTGTTAATCTTTCACGCAAAAACTTGTGAACGGATTTGTATTAAATTTAGCACACAGATAGTTTATAACCTGGATTAACACATAGAGTACTTTTATCCCGATATTCTCACGGGATCGAGATTTATGCTGGTGAAACCTCGGGGCGCAGCTAGCATTGTTATGAAGCATGTACTCGTATGCTTGTAAGGAAATAAAAATAATTGTTCAAAACAGCAGAGGAAATAAGATCTCGAAGTCGGCGCGACCAATACCGACTTTAATTTAAATCAAAACAATACAAACTTCGATTTAAAACAGTTAATCCATCATATTTTGTTCCAGCCGTTTACTGCCTCCATAACCAATCTGCCCAGTAGAGATGAGGCTGAGATCGATACAGTCATTGGCACTCCGAAACTGCGGGTAAGTAACTACAGGGCACAGCGCACCCAGACGCCGGCGCCGCGGCCTAAGCGTGGTAGTACTCATAGAAACTAAAGGCACGTGACAATTGGGATGATGACTCATATTAGAAATGTTCAAAAATAATGTAATTTCAAAGAAGGTAAAAATGAGATAATCGAAAAAATCTGTTAAATCGGTGTAAATTTGAAGAAGATACACGCTTTAAAAGTTTTTGGAGGGGATTATTGCCGTCCTTGTCGCGCGGTAATGACAATGTACGGCGCTAGTATGAAGTTATATAGTCGTGACGTCACTTCTACGATAGTGCTGTCCTTGTCTAACAATTATCTTAAAACGTTTATAACTTGGCAATTTTCAAAGCTTTTTGTAATATAGTTTGCGCTATTTGGAAACAAACAGTCTTTTGAGACATAAATAAAACAATTGTCATCATCCCAATTCTGACAATGCCTGTGTCAACCGAATTTGCTCTCAGCGCTAATAGGGAATTGCCACTTTTTTGTTTTCTTAATCATCAAAAGACTTATAATTGAGAACTCAATAACATTTTTAAAAGTCAAATTCACCTACTGTTAGTTGCTCAAAATCGTAATTAAACTCAACAATTTGCTACTACGTTAAGACCTACCTTTACCTAGAAATCATGTAAGTACAGGCAGACCACAAAAGGTATGCCATTCAGTAACTTCGTGTTTGCGAATAAATTAGTAGTAGCAAACGTTGCGCCAGAGAGGCAAAGTTAATTTGTATTAAACCAACGTAAATCTATTTTTCTTTCTTACTTTGTCATCATTACAGGTCGACCCAGAGACCACTGCTGAGATGACCTCGAACACAACGGCGACACTAGCGCCCGCAACAACGACCTTAGAAAAGCCCATAACAACGACCACACCGGAGCCCACAACGACGACCACACTGGAGCCCACAACAACGACCGTCACCACCACCACCACGACCACCACCAAACCCACGACAACCACCCAAAGGATGGACATCGACGCCATTATGGCCATCATCTCGAACCTGACTTACGACTACGAATGGAATCTCACGGAGCAGTTTAATAAGTCAATTATTGAGTAAGTTGGAAAGTTGTTAAAAGATTTCGACGAATAGGAAAATGACATATCAGTATAACACATAAAATTGTTTCAATGATAATCATCATAGGTACAAAAACAAAGTTGCGGTATTATTAAGCATATGCATGCCGTGAAATTGATAATTAAATTTTATTGTCATACTTTAAAGTTATTTTCGGAGCTGTTTAATGCATAAAAACACCTTACTGTGCCGTGCCGCCAGTGGGCGAAGGCCCTAAGGAGCGATTTAATAATTGCGTCATACAAATGTCAGTTTTTGAGGGTTAATAACAATCGAAGAAAAAATATAATAAATACACACATGAAAGTAAAATGTAACACCATGAACATTGAGTACGTCAGAAGACTTGGTAAGCCAAGTGAAAAAGTAAGACCAGTGCTAGCAACCTTAACTACAATGGGCACGAAGATAGAAATACTAAAGAAGAAGAAAAACCTGATTACCACACCATACTACTTAATGGAAGACTTTCCGCTTGAAGTGCTGCAAAAACGAAAACAACTCCAGGGACAGCTTAAGGAAGCTAAGGAACAGGGTAAAAAAGCTTTCCTGAAATATGATAAAATAGTAATAGTTGGAGAAAATAGAAAATCAAACAAAAGAATTCTATCAGAATCCCCTGAGACAAATAAACCGGTAGTAGAATATAATAAAAATACTAGCAACAAACAACCTGAAAAGAAAAATAAAACCAATATGATGCATTACCTTACTCAAAAACCAAAAGAACCTGAAATACCCACTCAATCCAACATTGAAAATAGCAACACAAAATAGGAAATCGCGACCCCTCGTGTCCCCACAAGGCCGGTCACCCGGGGAACGTATGACCAAAACCCTCCATTAATCAAAACTAAGGAAAACAATAAATTCTACATATGCACTTACAATGTGAGATCATTATCTTCGACTGAAAGAATGTTACAACTAAAATATGCAATTGAAAACATAAAACACGATATAATTGGACTTTCAGACATACGCAGAGTGGGTAACTCGATTATTGAAGATGAGGACCACGTCTTCTGTTACATTGGGGAAAGACCAGGGAGAAACGGAGTAGGTTTTCTCATCAGGAAGGAATTAAAACCCAACATAGATTCCTTTATTGGGTTATCCGAAGAGTGTGTCTTTTGAAATTAAAGTTTTAAAAATATGAACTGTCCATAATTCAAGTGTACGCGCCAACTGCAGAGGCACCAGAAGAAGATTTATCCAGTTTTTATGACAAAATACGAGAAGCTCAATCTTACACCGGAAGTAACTTAATTATTATGGGCGATTTTAACTCAAAAATAGGCTATCGGAAACCCACCGAAAACCTAATCATGGGAAAATTTGGATTTGGTAAAAGAAACAAACGCGGCGATAGACTCATCAAATTTGCACTAGAAAATAAACTAACGTTAACGAATACCCTGTATAGAATGAAGCGTGACAGGAAATGGACCTGGGTATCGCCTGATAAAAGAACAAAAAACGAAATCGATTTCATTTTGTACAACAAACCAAAACAAATGGAAAACGTAGAAGTCCTAAACAACATAACCTATTCTAGCGACCACAGATTACTACGAGCAACAATAGCAATGAAAATTACAAAGAAAAAACGAACAAATTTCAACAAAGCTCCAGCGATTATGAATTCAGAGGAACAGAAACATTATATAAAAATACTTCAAGAAAATATTAAAAACCTAGACAATAATGATCCTGCTGAAACCTACCATAAAAAAATACATCAAGCAATAACTCACAGCATGAAGGAAGTGCAGTCAAATGTGACAAGTCAAAAACATGAAATTTTAAGTAACGAATCAAAAAAACTAATTTGCAAACGTCATGAATTACAAAATAAGAAGAAATTGTCGAATGAGGAAAAACATCAACTAAAAGTACTGTATAAGACAACCAACAAGAGTATTAAAAACGATTATAAGACACACAGATTGAAAACAATAGAAAACTTACTCATAACAAAAGGAAGCACAAAAAAAGCTTACAAAATATTAAATAAAGATAAAACATGGATTCCAAATCTGAACTCAAGCAAAATAATAAAAAAACAATCACGAGCAGAAATTATTAACATCGCTACAGACTACTACAGAACTTTGTATAGCACCCCGGAAACGACACCAACGGAAACCAGACAAGCTCTAAACTTACTGTCAAACATAGAGATAAAGCCTTTCGAAGTACCTACCTGAAATTTTAAGCCGCATGGATAAAATAAAATCTGATAAAAGCGCCGGACCAGACAACCTATCAAATGAAATGCTTAAACTATCCAAATACGTGCTAGCGTCACCTCTGACAAACCTGTTCAACAAAATCTTAAAAGAAGAAATAGTCCCGAAGTCATGGGTACTTTCAGACATTATACTCTTGTACAAGAAAGGAGATCCAGCTGACGTAGGAAATTACCGACCAATTAGCCTAATGCCAAATTTATACAAGCTGTTCGCCTCATGTCTGGAAAATAGAATAAAGGAAAGTATAGAGAAACATCAAACAATCGAACAAGCAGGCTTTCGTAAAGGTTTCAGCACGGTAGACCATATACATGCCCTAGAACAAATAATAGAGAAATACGAAGAGTTCAATGCACCTTTGTACTTGGGTTTTGTTGACTACAAAAAGGCATTTGATTCCATTTTCCATCAGAGCATATGGGACTCTCTTTCAGCTATAGAGCTCCCACAAACTTACATCAATATAATTAAAGACATTTACAGTAAAAGCAGAAGCAGAGTCAAACTGGATAGAACTGGCGATACTATAAAAATAGGAAGAGGAGTAAGGCAGGGAGACCCGCTATCGCCTAAACTATTTATTAACGTCCTACAGCACACCATGTCAAACCTTGATTGGTACCGAAAAGGCATTCTTATAGATGGTACATATTTCAGCCACTTGAGTTTCGCAGACGACATTGTCTTAATATCTGAATCTGCTATACAACTAGAGCAGATGTTAAACGACCTCCATACAGTAGGTGCACATGTTGGATTAGAAATGAACACCCTGAAAACAAAAATACTAACAAACAGGACAAAACAAGAAATAAGAATTAACAACGAAACGATAGACTACGTTAATGATTTTATATATCTCGGCAAACAGATATCTTTCAATAAAAATAGAAACATAGAAGAAGTCAAACGAAGAATTAACATAACTTGGAGAAAATTTTGGAATTACAAGGAAATAATGAAATCACGCTTACCTGTTAAACTTAAAGCTAGAGTCATGAACTCTTGCCTGCTACCATGCCTTACTTACGCTTGCCAGACGTGGATCTTTAATAGCAAAACCATTAATAATATACAAGTTTGCCAAAGGGCCATGGAACGAAGCATCTTAAACATCAGACTTAGAGACAAACAACGAAACACAACAATCAGAAAGAAGACACAAGTCATAGATGCCCTTCAACACGCTCAAGCACTAAAGTGGAGATGGGCGGGCCACCTGGCGCGATCAGAAGACGACCGGTGGACCATTAGAACATCCGCTTGGAAAGGCCCACACGGAAAGCGAAGTAGAGGCAGACCAGCAGAACGTTGGGCTGACGACATAGTGGAATTGGTGGGCAAATCGTGGCTATTAGCAGCAAGAAACAGAAAAGACTGGAAATTACTGGAGGAGGCCTATACCCGTCGAGGGGTCCTTAATTAATTAATATTTTACCAAAAGTACATAACTTTTTATAATTATTTAAGGAATAATAAAGGCTTTTTTATTTTTATTTTATTTTATTTAACAATCGAAGAATTAAGTACAAAAATTTCAGTTTCGAACTGTGATTTTTTTAATGATCTTTACCAAGTTAAACTTAGTAGTGAACAGTTTTTACGCAAGTTATTTCGATGGATAACCTGTCTAAAACCGATTGCAATCGTTTAAAAACAGGACTCTGGGCGCAAAATACTGTCCCTCTCTCTGTATGTGGGTCAGTAAAAAGTCAACCTGAAATATGGGAAAAACTGTAAGCTATCTAGTGACTAAAATAAAATAATGTAAATTGCAAGAATACGATGAACCCTTGTTGTCAGCGCAATGCGCGCTACAGGTAACTTTTGGTGATGAAGGCACACATAGTAAATACGAAGGCCGACAGACCATATTCTGAATTTAACGTTTTTCACCTCAAATTTTGTTTGTCTAACAAAATCTGACTATTCTAATTCTAAAGTGTGGTTTTTTCGTCTTTCAGTTCGGTGTATTTGGATAGTTTTTCGGCTATTGTAGTCTGTAAGTTAATGTGGTGTCTGGTCTATTAAACTGAATTGTGCGGTCTGTGAGTATGGCTCGGTAAAAGTATAATTTAGTTGTGTGGTTCTCTAGCACCGTTTCAGGGTTATCTAATGTATTTATGAGCTAGGTTTTGGTGATTACGTTGGCTACTCGATCGTGTCGATGTTTGTACTCTGTCTGGGCTATTGATTTGCAGGCGCTGGTGATATGTTGGATTGTCTCTGGTGAACTATTCCATTTTCTACGTGTGTGGGTTGTTAAATTCTTTAAAGTGTTTTTTCTGTAGTTTTTGGTCTCAATAACTTCGTCTTGTATTGCAAACATGAATCCTTCAGTCTCTGGAAAGAGATCATCTAGATTTAACCACGAGACGCATCTTTGTCGACATTCAATTGGCATAAATCTTGGCGATGTCTCCTATGTAGAGACTTCGGGGTCCACTCTAGACATTTGGTTTTGTCTACAGTCATTCTCTCGTTTCGCTGTTCAGTTGTGTCTTTAAGATTATGATGTGTTAAATGTTGATAGTTTTGTGCTATTATAGTTTGTGAAGTGTGGAAGATGCAGTTTTTTTGGAGAAGTATTTTCTGAGGGTCCTGTCGGTTGTGTATGTTTAAAATGTCAATAAGACCCCTGCCTCTCGTTAATCTTTGCAAGCATGATCTTGGATGGTGTTTACGAAATTTAGTCATTGTTGTGTTAATTTTGCGTAACAGGTTTTTCAGGTCTGTTTTGGTCCAGTTGATTTTACCAAAAAAATAGGTAAGGACAGGAATAGCAAATGTAATTGCTTTTATTGTGTTTCGTGAGTAGAGTTGTGTTTTGAAACACAACTCTATTAACTATTCTTGAGAATAGTATTTAATCTATGTTTACCCCACTGGGGGGTGGTAGTTCTGACCTGCTCTAACTGAATTTATTTTGCATTTATCTATGTCAAATTCCATTTTATGTCGTTTGTGAATTTCTCTGTTAGGTTAACGAGCTAGCTGTTAAGTTGACTCTCGGTTTTTGCGTATTGTACAGTAAATGGTTTAAAATGTCATCCTGGTTTGTATCCTGTCCATCAGTAGCAGTAGAATTAAAGGGATTTACAATGAGTTGGTGCTTAAAATTTTAGATATAAGGTTAAGAGCAAGGCAGAACCACAGCGGGCTGAGTGCATTTCCTTGGAAGATTCCTCTCTGTATTTTAATTGAGCTGGTGTCTATTGTTACGGTTGGTGTAGTGAGTTTTAGTACCGTAATCCAAGTTTTTATTACGGTCTTCAGGAATGTTACTACAGACGGGTGTATTTTGTAAACTAATACTTGTACAAGCCCTGAATGGGGAACAGAGTCATAAGCTTTTTTGTAATCGATGTAAATTGTATTATTTTTTTTATTTGGGATGGGTTTGCTCTTGACTCTAGTCTAGGTCAGAAGTGACAGAAACAAAGTCTACGATGGAGTGTGCTTACCCAGAAGAAGCCTGTTCACTCTAACTTTGAAGAGATTCGGGTTGAATGCTTTCGGGAACACAAACGCAGGTAGTGATTTCCACTCTTTTGCCGGTCGCATCATGAAGGATGTTTGGAAGCGCTTAGTGCGAATTGGTGGAATGGCAACTAAGTTTGGATGGTCATTAGCAGTACTTCTAGATGTTCGATGGTAGAAGGGGGCAGGTGGGATGAGGTCGTGGAGTTCTTGCGCACACTCACCGAAGTACAGTCTATAGAAGACCGACAAGCAGACAATCTTGCGGCGATGAGCTAAGCTGTAAAGCTTGGCATCCACCAGGTTTAGTCGAGCGCGGCAATTTGATATTTTGCTGAGCCAACCCAAAGGTGACTGCAATACTAAACTTTAACTTTAACTGTTTTAAACAACTGAGTCTATGATTAATTGACCCTCGCAGCCTTGACTACACTTCTTTCTGTTGTTCGGCTAAGATACAAGATACAAGGTCTGCAAGCATGTAATGGGTCTGTATTTCGCTGGGTTTGAGATCATTACGATCTTTTGGTATCATAAAAGTTGTTCTAGACATTATGTAAGAAGGTAGTGTCTTGGATGAATGAGTTTATGAATTTTTTTAGGTAACAATGGATTGCTGTGAATTTTTTGTACGTGTAACTATGGACGTGGTCTGATCCGGGAGCTTTCCAATTATGTAACCTTGTCAGAACTTTATGAAATATTTCTGGGGATATATGCTCAAACACCATCGGCTGAATGTCTGTGTTGTTATTTGACCATTCTGATTGTATCCAATCAGCTTGGGCAATGTGGCAAATAGGTTATTCCTATAAACTTGTCCAGAAGTGTTGTAGTATCTCTGGGTCAGGGGAGTTATTTTCATTGTCACATGCGTTGTTGTGTTGAATATTTGCAGTTGCCTGTCTGATATTGTAATAAAAAGTTTAAAAGAATATAGGTAAATTTAGTGTTTTGTTGTTTTCTTAGCGAGCATGCTTTATATCTTTCGAGTCCACCTGATACTACAGTTTTTGTTTCAGTGTATCTAATGTGTGTGCTGTTTGTGTGTATGGTTCTCCGTATACGGTACGGTATGCATTTTATAAAGTTTTATGATCTTTTTACATGATTTAATTTAATTTTCTACTTCTGCTGCCATTCATTAATTGTGTCTTTCTACCTATGTTCCTTCGTAAATCTTTAACTTTTTGTTCTCATCGTCTTTGCCATTTTGGCTTGTATTTATTTGTTTAATCTTTACGAACTCAAAAAGGTTAGATTAGATTGCAGGTGTATGTATGCTGTTTTAGCTCGAATTATTTCTCTCGGTTCAAGTGTTATCCTTGCTCCGTTTACCTTAGGAGCGCGCAGCGGTCCATGCGGCACAATAAATGCTAGTTTGTGACGTCTTGAATTCGGTGTCTTTTTAACATTTTCTGGCTAAGTGGGATTTTGTTTGGATAGCTAATTTTTCTTGCAATTTTCATCGATGGCTTCTGTTTAGGAATATAAATTCTATTAATAGGACTAGTTTCTTTAAAAAAAATTAGTGCTTGTTGGAAAGTATCATCTATTAATGGTTCCCTATCTGGGTTAATTTGTGAGTTACATAGAATTTCTGACTATTAAATTCAGAGTTATCCGATGTTTGTATATTATGAGTAGGTTATTTTATATTGTTTGTTATTTGGGTAAAAGTATCAGTATTATTTATATTAGTAATAACTGGTATCGTTTCCCTATTGTTGTGTGAGTTAAGGTTATCTAGTACGAGTTCATCGACACCTCTGACTTCAATGATTTTAATTTATCATTGGTGATGAACGTATTGTTTATTCTTGCTCTTCTCTGTTCAGCAATTCGTTGTTCGCTTAGATGAGCAAGTGAGGGAAAACTGTTTATAAAATCTTCATACATTCATCTTCTATAAACTAACTGTCTAATTTCTGCCTAAATCTGTAACTCTATACTAAGACCGCAAGAGCTTCGTTTTGTTCACTTATCCATCTTATTCGAGTCCGTGTTCTATTTTGTGTATGGGCTTCTAGGATCGTAGGTTACATTTATGTCGGTGTCTGTGTTTGTTGCGTATGGTCTACAGAGTGTTATGATTGTAAAGTTAAATGGTTTAGTTGTGCTTGATCAAACTCTTCTTTTACTTCGTTTAGTATCTCGTCTATTATTTTTTGCGGTAGTCATTTGTTATTTTGTATAGCTCTGCGTTGGTATCCTACTCTCTGTCGACTTACCTGCATGTTCGGGTATTTTTCTATAAAATTCGGGTGGAGCGGTTCTAGATAAGTTCTCTTGTCCGTATCTAATCAAGTAAATTGGAAGTAAGTGCGCAGTATAAACTTATTAATTTCAGGTGTCCATCGTCTGCGCGTATTTGGAGCTCTTGAAGTGGGTGCAAGCTCAGAGTCAAGGTTGACATCGTGCACAACACTATCAAGCGTGGTGGTAGCTAGTTGTTCTTCTTGTCATGTAGGAGGGGCAAGTCGAAGGGATGTATGAGAATAATGAAATGGTATCATCGCCCCTGGTGTCGGCTGTGGCTTCCACGTAGTGAGCCCACCAGTTCAACTCACTACGACCAGTTGTAGCAATTTTGTCGGTGGGAGCCCGCTTGCTCAACTCCTCACCGCCGATGGTTCGCATGCTGTGGCACCTAGCATCGGTTCTAGATGCGCCCCGGCGCTCACCGGGAAGCGACCGTAAATTATATACTCTTTTATTGCTCATCTCCATAAAGGGTTACCTTGCCTTGTTAGCCGCGAAAGTTTTTATATAGTTGTACAGTACGCGTGTCCACCCCCCACGTGGCTAGGTGTTCAGCTTGGACGTAAGTTAGGATTTTAGGGGTGTTATTTATTCATCATCATCATCATAATCAGCCTATAACGTTCCCACTGCTGGGACACAGGCCTCCTCTCTATGAGAGGCAGTGAGCCGTAATCCACCACGCGGGCTCAGTGCGGGTTGGTAGATGTCACATGTCTTCGAATTTTTTTTGGTTCTAGGACATGCCGGTTTCCTCACGATGTTTTCCTTCACCGTTTTGAGAGCAATGGTGATTAAATTATTTACACAAAGTAAAGCGCCTGCTTGGGTTCGAACTCACGACCTACAACTCGTAAGTCGGGACCGTTACCACTGGGCCAGTTATTTATTATTGATTATTATTTCAAATAAATTATTTACTTTCAATTTGGCGGAATGTGGGTGTACTATAATAATGTCCATCTATGCCGAACCCTTCGTGGAATACTAGCGTGATTTAATATTGTGTTATAATCTTTCCCCAGTCACGGTGTTCCAACTTGCCCTTGGGAAAAGTGGGGTCCAGGTGGTGCGTGGACCGCAGCACCAGTGAATGGCTCCACGTTGTTTCCTTGGGACTTCGAAAACACTTCTGTCGTCAGCAAGGTATGATAACATCGTCATCTATCATCATTATCCCTATTTACTTTTGGTCGACGAAGCGTGACTTTTTCCGTACAGCTCCATGAGGGAGTGACCACACATAACGACGCTGAATCGTTTTATTTATTTTATTATTTATGTTTTACAGACATAAACAGATAGAGTTACGACATATGTAACATTTAAGTACAAAGCTACTGCTTATTTCTCAATATATTTCTTTCAGCCGACCTGCGAAAGCAGAAATAAAAAGAAATGTCGACAAAACTGTGTGAGAAGAGAAGAAAATAAATAAGTTATGTCTTAAACCTAAACATTAAATACTACCAGGATTTAAAAATAAACTTACTACTTGGATTTAAATTACCTAACCTATAAATGATAATCCAGGTTATAAACTATCTGTTTGCCCAATTAGCAATATTTACGCGGCGCCAGTAAAGGTGCTAGTCGAGTGTTAATCTTGGTCAGAAAGGTCATGTGAAGACCACGTAGATTGGTGTCTGAAATGGTCTTTTGAGGAAAGAACCAGATTGAGTGGACCTATACAGTCAGTGCACGCATTTGTCAATAATCGTGAAGCTCAACTCTGAACCAAGGAGCTCAACGATTCGACGAGCATTACAAAAGAAAGGACATTTGTGTAGACCGCATAAAGTACTCAAACTGCCAGACTATCATTGAAACAAACTGAAGGAAAAATAAAAGAAAAAAAAATGCCCCGCAAATAGTACATTCATAAAAATTAAAATGATATAATATTTATTTATACAGTAAATATATAGTAATACAATATTTACATTAAAATCATCCTTATGAATCACTCTGTCCAATGCTGAAAATCGTATGAAAATCCGTTCGGTAGTTTTTGTTTGAGTTATTGCGTTCAGACAGACAGACAAACGCGGCAGTGTAGTGATACGTACTCGTAGGTGCACCCGGCGGCCTACACATGTAATACAAAAAAAAGATTTAATTAAATATTAAATCATCGACCACAAAGATCTATGAAAGCTAATAGTTCGACGCGGTGTCGAGTCGCGTCGTCCGAACGGAAACGAGGCTCAAGCCGTTTCCGCGTCAGTAAGTGTGGTCACTCCCTAGCCGTCATCTTGAGTCACCCCCGTTCGTCAAATCACCTTTCACCCTATCATTGTCGTTTCGCTTATTTTGATTTTATCACACACTGCATTGTCAACGCTCCGCTTAACGCCGAGAGTTGCAAATTCGACAGTGTGTTTTTTCGACGCGCTGGGATGCACTCTGTTAGATTCTCAACACTCGGCTCAACACCGGGAGTTGAAAATCCAGTGCGCGATACCGCCTAGCCTCTGACTTTTCATAAGTGAAAGATTTAGATTTTGATCATTATTCTAACTTGGTTCCACAATCAAACAATCCATACCACCGGATTGGTTTGGAGGTCAAATATGCAGTCGCCAGAATTTAAAGTAGTCAGAATCACGAAAGTCTTGCCAATGGGTATCGTGTTACCCAGTTACTGGGTTGTGGAAGTCAGATCTAGGCAGTCTCTCCATGTAAAACTAACTGGTATTTAGCTGCGTCCTATAACTGAGAAAAGTTTAGGCTGATGAAGATTATTGAATTGCACATTGTATCCAGTGCTTCGTCTGCGGGCTGCGGACGCCGGAGATCCCGCGCAATGCGTTCTGTGGGGACGCATTCGCTGGCGACTTCCTGCCGCTGATGCCTATTGACGCGCAGGCCCGAGGGAAGATTGCAGGCTTCAGGAAGTACTGCCGGTATATCGATACGTAAGTATTGAGTTGCTCTTCCGAAGGAGACAAGCGGCAACGTCGCCCAATCACAATGACACACAGTTGGGGGTATTAAAAGGAATCGAAGGAATCGACTAAAGTAACCTACTTTCAAAGCCAAAGTTATTTTAAACTTTGTATTAGTATTTTCTTTTGGAAACCGGTTCTTTTTGTTTTGTAAGTTTTTTTGTTGGTTTGTATTCCCTCACAAAATCTTGTTATTATTTATATGACAGCAAGTACTGTAACATCATCAACATAGAAGAAATAGATAAAATACGTTTGATTCAAGCTAACTCAAGAACCACCCCTAAAAACAAAATCATACCCTTTCCAATATAAATAGAATCATCGAAATCTCTTTATTTATTTAATCTTTTCATGCGACCTTTTTCGAACTCGGTAAAAATATTAAAAGTATTGTACATTACGTGAATGACTCGAATAGCCAATGAATGAATTTGTTTAAATCATTCAATTTGGCAAATGTAGAATTTAGAAAAACATAGAGTAAGTAAAAGTACGAAAAGAAAGAAGCCAACAGAGCGAGCCAGAAGGGCGTGTCAAAATAACGAGTCAAAAGACGGAATCAAAAAGAACCGGAATCAAAAGAACCGGAATCAAAAGAACCAGGTGAAAAGTATCGGATGGTTTATATAGCCCCTGGCCGATCGTTCTAGAAGTGACTTTTTTAGTTTTCAATCCAAATACTTCTTAATTGGTTATCGGCCAGGAACAATAAAGATTGCTTACAGTGAGAACCTGGCTTAACACTAGTTTTACGATACCTTTACAATAAAATAGACGACCTCTTAGCTCTATACCATAGAAAAAGAAAAACTGACAGATGACAATGTTAGATACAAAATGTCACAACATTCAATAAAAGGAAAATAATATGAGATCACATGAAATGAGATAAATGGATGTGGAAAATAGAGGTAGCTAAAGGTTTGCTTTTCAGCAGTACAACAGTATCAGATAAACAAATGTAAGTTAACTGAGTGTCATACAAGTTTCATAAAGACTTTAGTACCTACTGAATCATAGTAAGAATTACTGTGCACAACAGCTCCTCAGGATTTAAATAGATAAATAGATTATAAGATGTGATTTTGTTGTAACAAAATACCACAACCTCACACATCACAGCGGTCAAACCGTAACTTTTGAGTCCAACATAGCGATACAAAAAGTGCAGAAACAATCCAGACCAATAACATCTGTTAAATTAAATAAATTTAATAGCACTTTAATTTGTAAGTTAAGTAATCAGGACGTTACAATGAATAATGTTAATATTTTGTATAACATTATTTTCGGTAGTTCAAACCGAGTTTAATCATACTTTTAAGAAGAACACTAAACGTATCAGCCCTAAGTTTTTATTTAGTGACTGGGCAACTAAAGGACTTAGGAAAAGTAGAGAAAGACTTTTCGAGCTGCATGGCCTTAAGCTTTATATTAACACGGAAACTTTTAATAAGTATGTTGCTTCTTACTCAACATTTTTAAGAACACTTGCAAGGCAGCTAAAGCCTTATACATTAGCAACAAGGTAAAATCAGCAGATAATTATATATAAATTAAATTGAATTCAATTAAACTTTATTCCAGACCAAAGGTCCATATTTTGTTAGTATATTGATGTTAGTGACAATAGTGCTTAGGTTACTAGGTTAGTATTGTTAGTTTTTACAAAATTAACTATTTATTAAGGCCTACTACTGTGGCCACCCAGTGCCCCTGAAAGGGACAGTCCGCTCTGGACGCGATTATTTTCAGAATGCTGTTGTCACTACCATGCAGGCGCTGTAGTAACGAGGCCGCTTTCTTTCGCATGATGGCATGAAAACCATCTGTGCGAGCCTCTGCGAACATTCCGGAAGCGCTACAACGCCATGGCAGTCCCAACATCATCCTAAAAACATTATTAAATTGAACACGCAGGACGTTGTAGGCTCGGCGCGTGTATGACACCCACAGGCCACTCGTGTAAAATGATTGACAGAACGCCTTAAAAAGGGTTACTTTGACGTCTGTAGTACAACGAGCGAACCTACGGGCAAGCATATTGCTCCTCACAGACAACGCCCTGCGCTCCCTCTCTATATCCGCGTCATCCCTTAGGTCACTCGTGACAATGTGGCCAAGGTACCTAAAACTATCGACAACCTTAAGTGTTATGCCGTTTAGACATATGGGTGGAACACTGCGCGGCTGCTGCTTAGGTGCTTTAAATACAAGAAGTTCACTTTTCTTCGAGTTGTATATTAGCCCATGCACCTCCGCATAGGCCTCGCAGGTCAATAACAACTTCTTCAACCCACCATTCGACGGACTGAGAAGCACCATATCGTCTGCATAGCTTATATTGTTGACACAGGTTCCATCAATGTGGCAGCCGACATGTGTGCCGCTCAGTCGCTCGATAAGCCGGTTGATAAAAAGGTTAAAAAGAAGAGGCGAGCTCAACCCCTCCTGTCTTACTCCGCATTCTAGCCCGTACTCATCCGACAGAGTACCCCCCCACCTCACCCAGTTTTTTTTATTAGAGTCCCAATATTTGAGAATGGAGGTGTACTCCACCGACACACCCGCGCCCCTCAACTTGTCCCACAGCACGTAATATGCCACCAGATCAAATGCTTTTGAAAAGTCGAGGAAACACGCGTATACGTCTTTCTCGCTGTGTAGTACATGACAGTTCGCTTCAGACTCAGAATAGCCCTCTCGGTTGAGACTCCTGCTCTGAACCCGAACTGGGCATCGTGCAACTCAACTTGTGCAGTGAGGCGACTATTCAGCAGAGTGTCAAGTACCTTGGCAATTGTGGTAGCGAGTGAGATGGGCCGGTAGTTACCAATGTCAGACGTATCCCCCGTCTTATTCTTAACTATAGGAACGACAATGTTCCACATTAGCGGCTCCGGCAAATACGAGTGACCTATGCTGCTGGGGAGTTTGTTGCGCCACTTCTTCTTCCCAGCTAAAGCACTAGGAAGTGGTGACGGGCGGGCGTTTTGGGGGACTGTCTTATGTAATTTTGACGTTCGAAAAGTGCTGATTCTCAGCCCAATTTGCCCAGAGACTGTAAAACATAGACAGTACTCGCGGCAAAAAACCCCCGCAAATTTATAATGCTCGATGCTGAGCCCATCGTGACCAGGAGATTTTCCATGCTGCATTTTACTAATAATTTTAGCCACAGTCTTCGCAGGTATCTTTACATTCTGCCCTATCACAACGGGCTCACCACCGCTGACATCACCAGACGAGGGACCCAAGGGAGATTTCACAGTAAAGTGCTCTCTAAACGCCTTGGCAATGTCACTGCGGTCATCAGAACCATTGACACTCATCGGGAGGTTTGGCCCAACGTTCATTTTCTTAGTACGTTTCCAAAAACTTTTGAAATCCTTAGAGGAGTGGTCGAATGCAAGGATGTCCATTTTAAGTTGCTCTTGAATATTCTGACACCACTTTAATTTAGCTTTAAAATGTTTCCTCGCCTCCGACATCTCATCAAAGATACGACCATTAGCTGGTCGCCCAGCTAAATTCCACACTTGAAACTTAAGCCGCGCCTCCCGATGAGGGTCCGCTACGTGCTTATTCCATCCACTGACATAACCTCCCTTCCTGGGACACTTCTTTCTATAAGTTTGACTAGCCGCTCGTGATAACGTTTCAGTAATTTGCACATATAATTTATCAAGAACTGAATGATGTTCCTTCATAGTACAAAAACCATCACAACATTTATTTAACTCCAGCGGAAAATCTATCAACCGTAGTTTGGAATGACAAATGTCAAGGTATTCATTAATTTGTTGTACCTGTCTCTCAGCCCACACGACACGGTTCACAGGTTTTTCCGCTAACAAATCATTACCTCTAGGCTTAAGCTTATTTAAGTTTCATTCCACTACGAGTGGATAGTGGTTCGACCAATACACGTCGTAGCGCACAGTCACACTAATCACTGAATCCTGTGCTGACTCTGTGACGATGCAGTGGTCCAACCATCTAGTACATCCGTGAGCATCACTATAAAATGTATCGGTAGTTTTAGGACACATATTTAAATCTATACAATGCCAATCAAGAACCATACAAAAGTTCAACATTTCACTGTAAAACAATTCATTCGGGTGGGCATTATAATCGCCCAGTATATAAAAGGCCTCAACTCCATTGTTCTCCTCCACTTCAATTACCGATCTACTATATACTATAACACTCGGTAAACTCAGGTAGGTTGTCATACGAGTTTGTAGGCATATATACACTAAAGACTTACTGCTGACCTATGACACACAGTAACTTTTATCGCACAGACCCGCACGCTATTACAAACGAACTCTCACGCCACAACAGGGCCACGCCGCCATAAGGCCGCCCGCTGAATACACCCGCCGCCGTGTCGACCGCAGACGTGCCCGTGCACCCGAACTTGTCATCGATCGTGTTGAGCAGCGGCAGGTCATGTGGCAGCAGCCAAGTCTCCTGGAGGGCTACCACATCGGCTGTTTGGCATAACGTTCTGATTCCCTCTAAAGATCTCTTCATAGATTTACAATTTAAACTATTTTAAACTTATAATTTGGCCGTAATTATCCATTAAATATTATTATTAAGTTATTTCTGTACTACCTACTGTCTTCAAGGCAGGGCCTTGTCTCTTTTCTCTATTCTCAAAAAAGTTCACAAAACGCCTGAACGAAATGCCTGAGGGCCACAACTTGTCATCCAGGAACGTGGCGATTTTGTGTTTTGTAACATAAAGTTTTGCGCTGTAGTTTATTTCTTGTTTCATTTTGATTTTTACCAACGAAACTGTTTCTCGCGTTTTCTCAAATATGACGGTTGACGGTATAAAGACGGTTTGGAAAATTATCAATAATGAAGCGAACAAGATCAAAAAGCAAAATTCTGATTACACACTGGAGACGTCATGTGGTCTCATTTGCGATAACAAAAAAGTTGCTCAGGAATTTGTGAATTTCTTTACCAGTGTCCCACTAAAAACCACTGAAATCTTAAATTCTTTGCCCTTGCTTGCTTTTAATTTAATGAGGGCGAATGTTTCAGCATGCCCGATTGTATTTAACTTTAAGCATATTAACCCCTTAACAGTAATAAAATCTTTTAAGCAAATCAAGATCAAATTGACCGAAGATCTTTAGGGAATGTCTATTAAAGTCTGGACCTCCATAATTGAGACTATAGCACCTTACTTAGCCTTAATATTTAATTTGTGTGTGGATCAAGGAGTCTTCGCGGATCTAATGAAATACAGTAAGGTCCACTTTTCAAATCCGGGGACAGTAAAGACACTAATAATTATAGACCTGTGTCCGTGTTTCCGGTTTTAAGCAAGGTTTTTGAAAAGATAATGCTTAATCAGATGCTCAATCATTTCAATACTAATAAAATCCTTCACGAGCAACAGTATGGTTTCACCAAGTTACCTTATTAAAACATTTTTAACGCTTGGGAAGAGGCTCAAGACGCCATAGGAATCTATTGTGACCTCTCCAAGGCATTTGATTGCGTCGATCACGAAACCCTGCTTTTGAAACTTGAGCATTACGGAATTTCAAATAAATGGTGTCAATTCACTTGGTTTAAAAGTAAAAATGGGTGTTCCACAAGGCTCGATACTGGGTCCTGTCTTCTTTTTATTATATATTAATGACCTACTCCATTTATTAATAAATCAACCACAAATGGTGTTATTTGCTGACATACTTAATACACTTTCTTAATTTTTAAGGTAGATAGACGTGCTTCAACTTTTGGCGACGTAAATAACGCCCTACTGGTGGTACAAAATTGATTCACTGCTAATAATTTAGTACTAAATGAAAACAAAACTAAGTGTATAAGATTTTCTTTACCAAACGTCAAGAGTAGTGATTGTGAGATAGTATTGAATCAAGAGAAACTAGAATTCGTCGATAAAACGGTTTTCTCGGGGATCACGCTTGACTCAAGGCTACAATGGGGTCCTCATTTAACATCTCTTGAAGGACGGCTAAGTTCAGCAGCTTACGCTGTCAGAAAATCCGTCAATTTACTGATGTAGATACTGCGAGGCTGGTCTATTTTAGTTACTTTCATAGTACATGTCTTACGGTATTTTACTTTGGGGACGGGCTGCAGACATCGAGTCTATTTTTATTCTGCAGAAAAGAGGCATCAGAGCCGTATATGATCTCCGCAGGCGGATTCTCTAAGGGATTTCGATTAAATCGGGACCTATTAGTTCAACCAGGTTTCAGACTGGCTAAGGTAGACTCATCTTTCATGGGGTACTGTCTAAAATGTTATAATAAAATACCTCCCCACATTCTTCAACTGAATGAGACGAAATTCAAATCCTTTGTCAAACGCATACTATGCAGGCAGGCATATTATAGGATAGGGGATTACATAACTGATAAAAATGCCTGGATTAATGCTGGTCCTGCTCCACACCACAACTAATTAATTGACATTTGAAATACTGTTGAAGGTGCTGAAGATTGTATGAATATATTTGCATTATATAAACTCAATCTCCTTTTTATTATATAGATGTGTGGCGGCATCTACACCGCCACATGCGAACCACAAATCCTGCATCGCGCTATCACAGTTTACCGCGCAGCTAGCATATATACAACTTCCCGACATCAAACGTTGGGCAGTTGCCCACCAGATACGACATCCATCTGGTCGGAGGATCCTCCCTTTTCTAAAGAGTATGAGTGGACTTTACACCCTGTTCATCATTTCCCTAAAGATGCATTGCCCAGATGTGAGTACTTTGTACTATAGTGCTACCATTTACCGGGTAATGTCATAGATTGACTTGAATGTGCCCTGGCGGCTGATAGTATGTCATGCTCACTCAAATGTCTCGCTGACGGTGGCGCGTGTGTCGGATCATTTAGCTCCCTTCAAAATGGTTGAGCTAAATGGTGCTGATCCATGCGTCATGTTCGTGAACGGGCGCCGTCAGTTGGGACTGGGCATCTCTTAGCTGCCACGGCTTATTTTAAAAAATAATTTTTTGGATTGTTTTTAATTATGTTTTGCTGCACTCTGGACGCTTTTAAAGTGTACGGTTTTTGTACATCGTTCTCACTTATAGTGTCAACATTAATCGATGTAATTAATAAATTTGTAACAACATAATTATTTAAAAGAGTGTCCATGGAGTTCCTTGCCCGTTCTTCTCCATAGGTTGTAACGCAATAGTGGTTTCTATGTACAAAAAGGATGAAAGTAGACTTGTCACTGAAAATTTAACAAATGAAATATAAAATACAGGTCGGAATATAAAAATAACGCAATACGGTTCACGCGACACTTGAAGTTATAATAGGGGCTTGAATTGAAGTCCGGAGGAGGAGGTGGAGAAAAAAAAGGTCTTCAGGCGTCGAAGGGACACTTTAGAGTGCCAGTCTTCTTCGACAAAGCTCGACGTAAAATCTCCATGCAGATGGTTACTCAGCAGAGTGCAGACGTAGAATTGATAGGTGTTTGTTGATAAAACCCGGACGCCGTATCCTCAGGCAGACGGTAAGTGAAACGGGTCCAGACGCAGAATCTGAGGCAAATGGTTAGTGAAATAGGTCCAGACGCGGAATCCGAGGCAGATGGTTAGTGAAATAGGTCCAGACGCGGAATCCGAGGCAGATGGTTAGTGAAATAGGTCCAGACGCGGAATCCCCATCAGGTGCTTCAGACTTTTAAAAAATAAAATAAAATATTCCTTTTCCAGAATAAATTTTAACCGATTTTTGAAGTTTCTAAATTGTTTTTCTTATACTGACATCTCATCTGCCAGTCATAAAACCAGCCTGTGTGTTCAGCCAAGACGTATTAAAACCTCCACGATCGAGAATGAGCGTGTCCTTATTAATTATTGTAGATGTCGAAATTCAGTTAGAAATCGGTAATTATATAGAAAATACAATGTTTTGAGGTTAAATGTTTAATTTTCAATTAACTATTGAATGGGGTCCTCACAAAAAAACCTAAAGCAATACAAATTGGTTTAAGTTCAGTCACTAAATCTTTATTTAATAACGGTTCCTCTAGGCTTCTTCATTGTGAAGGAATCGACAATCCCAATGTTTTGAGGTTAAATGTTTAATTTTCAATTTACTAATAAATGGGGTCGTCACAAAAAAACCTGAAGCATTACAAATTGGTTTCAGGGCAGTCACTAAATCTTTGTTCATTAACGGTTCCTCAAGGCTTCTTCGTTGTGAAGGAATCGATAATCCCAATGTTTTGAGGTTAAATGTTTAATTTTCAATTTACATTTGAATGGGGTAGTCACAAAAAAAACTAAAGCAATATAAATTCGTTTCAGTGCCGTCACTAAATCTTTATTCATTATTGGTTTCCCTCAGGTCCTCAGTTATGGAGATCAGGTTGGCCGAACGTCCTGATATTCCGGGAGCTAAAGGTCATTTTACTTTTAACCGGTGGCATTACGAGTAAAAGTAAAGTAGTGGTTGTTTGTCACCAAATCGTCACTAAATCCTTATTCAGTAACAGTTTCTCTAAGGTCCTCCGTTATGGAGATTCAGGTTGGCCGAACGTTCTGATATCAGAACGTTCGGCCATACATAAATGCTTCTAACTTTCGAACTGTACTGTCACAAATTATTCGGCTGGCATCTTTGTGAGTCACCAAATCGTCACAAAAAACTGGAGTAGCAGCCAGCTCCCTACCTCGATTGGCCGAACGTTCTGATGTACATAAAGAAATCGTTTTAGAACGATTCGTAAAATGCTAGCAAATAATGTTGATGGGAATTTGGACACAGGAAGAAAGACTGGTTTTACTTTAATAATACCTTTTATTAGTGTTCACCATTATTTTTACAGTACACCATCTTCATTTTATATTATATCCACAGAGTAGCACATAATTACCACAGACTAAAAATATTAATATGTTAACACCTTCTCCTATTTTTTAATTTTTTCATTAAAAATAAAAAATACACACATCAATTTAAAACAGCTTTTACAAACAAAAAAAAATGTATTTTACTTTAATAAATTTTTACTTTACATTAATCACTTTTATTTTCCTTTATAATTTTCTCACAATGAAATTGAAACTTCTCTTTGCACAAAGGTTTTGTAAACATATCAGCAATTTGTAAATTAGTAGGACAATATTTTATATCAATATAACCTTTCTTATAATTTTCATGAATAAAATAGTATCTTACATCAATATGTTTTGACCTTTTACTAAATGAACCTGTTTGTATTAACTTAATTGCGCTTTGATTATCAATATTCAAATTTGTTTTAATAATTTTTCCAGTTAACTCACTTATCAATAATCTTAAATATAAACATTCCTTCACACAATCTGCAGCTGCTATGTATTCAGCTTCAGTTGATGATAAGCTTACTATAGGCTGTCTCTTTGAGCACCATGATATGGGTCCTCCCGATAACATTATTATAAATCCAGTTGTACTCCGTCTTGTTTCAGTACAGCCTGCATAATCTGAATCACAGTATGCATGTAACTTTGTAATATCTTCTCCAGTATTGTACATTATTCCTGTAGATCTCGTCCCATTCAAGTACTTCAATATCTTTTTTTTACAGCTAATATGTCTTGTTTAGATGGATTGTCTAACCTTTTACTGGCTTCATTTACAGCTTGACTTATGTCTGGTCTTGATCTGGTTGATAAGTATAATAGTCCTCCAACTAATTCTCTGTAAGGAAATTTAGATGTTTCCATTACAGATTCAATCTTCTTGTCAGTAATACATGGTGTAAATGCTGGTTTAGAATCGAACATATTAAATTTTCTGAGTAATCTTTCAGTATAAGTTTTCTGATGCAATAAAATTCCTTCTTCACTTCTTATAACTTCAAATCCTATATAATTTGTGGGTTTTTCATAAACTTTTATTTTAAATTCCTTCTCCAGATGATTAAGTATTGTTAACAATTTCTCTTTATCTTTAGTTATAGCTAGTCCATCATCCACATAAATAGCAATTATTATTGTTTTGTCTTCTGTTATAAAAACACACTGATCTTGTTTAGTAGGCTTGAATCCAAGTTTTAGCATAGTTTCAGTAAATTTCTTGTTCCATGTTATTGGAGCTTGTTTTAGTCCATACAATGCTTTCTTCAAGTGACATACTTTATTACGCTGGTTTTCATATCCTTCAGGAATATTCATAAATATGTCTTCAGTCAACTCGCCATATAGAAATGCTGTTTTTACATCAAATGTAATCATCTCATACTCCTTTGAAGCAGCAATTGCTAATAATGATTTTAGTGCTGATTGACTTACTACAGGGCTATAAATTTCTTGATAGTCAATGTCTTTTTGTTCAAAACCTCTTGCTACGAGTCTTGCTTTGTATGTACCATTTTCTTTTATACAAAATACCCATCTATTTGTCAGTATTTTATGTCCCTTTGCTTTTTCTAAATCAACTATTTCCCATGTATTGTTGCTTGCCAATGAATCCTTCTCCGACTTTATGGCCTTCTCCCAATTTTTCTTTTCAGCAGACTTCATGACCTCACTGTAGGTAAGTAATACATAATCTTGCAGGTAAGTTGGTTTCTTCTTTTGTCTTCTTGTTCTAGTAATTTCTACTTCTTCTTCTTCTAAATTACTTTCTGTATTTTCATTCATTTCAATTTCTTCTTCTATTGAAGCTGAAACATTTTCTTCTATTTCACTACTTTGCATTTCTAACTCCTGTATTTCATTATAGTTTTCATCATTTTCTTGTTCATCTATACTTGTTTCTACATCACTGTCTGATATTATGTCTGTAGTTACCAGTCTTCTTATCATAATACCATCTTCTTTTCCTTTATTCTTGTTATTATCATTAAATATGACAATATCCCTTGCTATTTCAATTTTTCCATCTTTTTCATTCCATAGTCTATATCCATTATTAGTATATCCAACCATTATTAACTTCTTACTTCTTGGATCTAGTTTCTTTATGTTTATATTTAGTTGTTTTGCATATACTTTTGAACCAAATTTCTGTATGTTAGCTATGTTAGGTCTTTTACCGTAAAACATTTCATATGGTGTTTTGCTTTCCAACGATTCACTTGGTAGTCTATTTATTATGTATGTAGCACAGTACATTGCCTCACCCCACATTTCTTTTCCTAATTCAGAATCAAATAGTAAAGCTCTGGTTTTATTTAGTAATGTTCGGTTTAATCTTTCTGCCTTACCATTTAATTGAGGAGTGTATGGTACTGTCAAATCTAGTTTTATTCCTTTTTCCATGCACCATTGTCTAAAATCATAGCTTGTGTATTCACCTCCATTGTCACATCTTATGGTTGATACTTTTTCATTTCTTTCTCTTTCAGTTTCTTCAATGTAATTTCTTAGTTTATATTTAACTTCACTTTTGTATTTTAGTAGGTAGATTTTAGTAAAATGGGTGTAGTCATCCATAACTGTTAATACATAACTGTAATCATCATATGTTTTATTTTCAAAAGGTCCACAAACATCAGTATGTATGATTTGCAATGGTCTTTTGGCTCTAGCTCTTATTGTGTCAAATGGTAGTCTCGTTTGCTTAGCTTGTGTACAGATTTCACATTTATCTAATTGTTTTATGCCTTGTATTTTTATTCCATCTACCATTTTTGGTAAAATTTCTAGTGTTGTTTTTCCTGGATGTCCCAATCTTGCATGCCATTCTAGGGCAGTTCCACTTTCTTTCATTAATAAGGTCTTTTCTTCTGTATTGTTTTTTCCTATGTTTATTTTATATAAACCATTTTCTTTTTCTCCTGTTAGTACTAACTGTGACTCTTTGTAGATTTCAACTTTATTTTTAGTAAACACAACAGTTCCTTGGTTATTTGTGACTGCATTGACTGACAACAAGTTCTGTGATATGTCAGGAACATATAAAGTGTTATTCAAACAGCAACTATTACCCTTCACTGTTCCTTGACCATGTACTTCAACAGATTGGTCATTAGCTGTTAACACTGTTGATACTTTGTTTTCAAGATTTGTCAATATTTTTATATCATTTGTCATATGAGCTGTGCAGCCTGAATCCACAATAAATTCCTTGTTTTTTAATACTTCTTCTGGTTTAGTAAAAAATGCCATATCTGGTTTTTTAAATAACTTATCTGGCTTATTATTTTTATTTTTATTAAAGAAACAATTTTCTTCCAGGTGATTTGTTTTCTTACATATTGAGCATTGTTTTACCTTATATTTGCAATCTTTTTCCTGATGGTTATACTTTTTACATATTGAACACATTTTGCAGTCCTTCTTGATATGTCCTTGTTTATTGCATTTGAAACATTTTATGCTTAAATTCCCCTTTTTTACAGCTTGAAACGCCAGCTGATTTTCTATTTTTTCTTCTTTCTTTTTCTCAAACCTATTTTCTTCACTCAACAAGCGGTTAGTTAAATTGATTAGTGTCTTTTTATCTTCTGATGTAGATTCCCAAGCAGTAATAAAGTAATTTAGTTTGTTTGGTAAACAGGTTAGAATTTTTGACATCACCATTTCTTCATTTACTTTCTCTCCTATTTGGTTTAAGCGAAACTGTAGGTTTTCTATGTCGGTGATCATTTGAGTGAGAGACTTATTTTCATGTTTGTAGTTAAAGAACTCCTGTAACAATGATGACTTATTTCTTTCTTCTTGTCCTTCAAATATTTTGCAAAGTTTCATATACATTTCCTGGGCATTCTGACAACTCAAAATATGACTTTTTAGCTTCCTATCTATAGTGTTTATGATGATCTTTTGTACCTTAGCATCTTTCGTACTAAATTCTTCCGTTTTTCGTACTTGCTCATCCGTTTCTTGTGATAAAACGTCACTTAGTTTTGCCGCCTTCACATAAATGTTGAATTCGAATTTCCATAGTAGAAAACTCTCCCCGTCTATTAACTTTTCAATCCTTATTTCTTCTTTATCCATTTTTAAGTAGTTTTCCGGTTTTTACTTGTTTTCAAACAGGTTTTTACTTGTTTTACGGCCACGCCGTCACTGGTTTTTAATTTTTAGTTTTTTTTTTTAGCACTGTTTTCCTGTGTCTGATTTCCACAGGCATTTCTGGGAATCTGGGCCCATAACCTGTTGATGGGAATTTGGACACAGGAAGAAAGACTGGTTTTACTTTAATAATACCTTTTATTAGTGTTCACCATTATTTTTACAGTACACCATCTTCATTTTATATTATATCCACAGAGTAGCACATAATTACCACAGACTAAAAATATTAATATGTTAACAAATAAAAGGATATGATACGGGACATGAATTAATGAATGATGAACAATGTTGTAAGTATAAGTAGCATATACTATAAGGTACCTACTGCGATTTGGAATGGGCAACTAGCTTCATATTTCTGACTGACCGACTCCTTTACTATTCAAAAGTGCCTGTAAATGGTTTAATTGAAATAAATGATTTCAGTTTCAGTTTAAGTTTGAATGTGGTAGTCTACTTTCAGTATTCGATAATAATAACAATGTTGTGCTACAAGGTTCTTTTGGCGCTAAAATCAGAATAAACGCTGCCATCTTGTTTTTTCAATACATTTCACAAAACGATAATTTCACAAATATTTACCAACAGCTAAAATTCGAAAGCCTTAAGATCTTTGTAGCGGAGTATGTGGTGTGTTTCTTTCAGTCCGTGCTAAATAAATTACATTTTCTTTCTTTTTCAGCCAGAACTACGTAGAGAACCCCGATGAGCCGCGTGCCATATACGGGCGGTTCACGGGCGGCTGTGCCGTGCGCTGGACAGACATAACCGGGGTCTATACTCAGAGAACCTGTCGGTCCAAGTTCAGGCCCTTGATGGGCAAGCACTTTGCCAGTAAGCGGATGGCCAAACTGGAGCTAGCACTCGTGGTAAGCATTTAATTATATATACTAACCTGTACAAGATGAAAAACTGCCCAAGTGCTTGTCGGATGACGCACAATGAAGGGATCTGGGGAAGTTGGGAAGAAATTTCATCTCAAGTACAAACTTTACATTGTAGTTATTAAAATGTTCTCCCATACTCTCCGATACACGTCACGGTAAATTCTCATTATTATTATTCTCCTTTATTTCGTTAAAATACTGTAATAATAATACATTTAAAAATATATAAACGGTATCCCACCGGTATTTGGGAACAGGGTCTAAGCTACCGACGGTCAGGGCTCCAGAGAGAGGAACAATGCGAGCCTTGTCCAGAAGTACCGCTTTCTGAATCAAGCCCTTGATCCAGCTGCCCAACAAGAGCCTACGCAGGTGTTTATCGAGACTCTTGGCTATTAATCCAATCGCTGTCACGACTACCGGCACAATGATTGCTGAGCCCACATCCCACATGACGACAACTTCGCGAGCCTAGTCAAGATACTTGTGATTTGTCTATCTTTCTCGGCTTTCGGTGCGCCGCTCTACTCGATCCACCACCACTATATCAGGCTTATTGGCAACAATAGTCCTGTCAGTGATGATGGATCGGTCCCCGTACAATGTGATATTTCCATTTTCGAGAACTGGGTCGGGCATAACAGATAATTATTATTGTAAAATCTTCTTTTCTGTTCCCAGAACGTTGAAAACGGCTGCATCATAAGTCCGATGGCAACTTTGCTGCCGGTGTCGCGCGGTATTTCACTGTACGCGCGGTTCCACGCCTGCGTGTGTAGCACCAACTGGTGTAACCGAGCGACGCTTGAGCAGGCTTCCTTCAACACCATCTTCACCATCGTGCTGGCCTACTGGCTTGTACACTACCCCTGACCGAGGCCAATTCCCGTATTTAGAAACGTTTAAAATATACAATCCTTCCACAGTATTTTTTTTTACATCATTGTCAAAATCAAAGCGATCTTTACTACTGTTGCCAAAGTCAAAAATATAGCTGTCAATTAGAGGTATTTTTGACTCATTGAAACTGAGATTAAATTGCAAACGTTATTTAAAATACGGGAATTGACCTGTTGCCGCATTGTTAAGAATAGATTTTACCGTTTCGAGAATGGAATATCGCTATACATACTGTATGGCTCCATCTTTCTTTTGCACTAGATTTTTTTTCTAGAAATAGTAAAACAATTTTTTGTCTCACTGCGTCTTTGTCTGACATGACATGATGATACTATATGTGACAGTATCTTTCTTTAAGCTTGATATAATGTCCTAACGCCCGGGTATTGTTTTCAAATTGTTTTTGACGATATTCAAATGTTTTGTTTTTGAAACGTGAGCGTCTTTGTTTTTGAGAAGATTTTTGTTTTGTATTCGTTGTTTTGTTGTGTTGTCTTAAAAACAGTTTAATCATGGTTTTTTGTTTCATTTTGTTTTTTAAGCGTCCTCGTTACAGTAAGCGCTGGGCGCGCTTACAGTATAATACCTGCCGGAATAAATATGGGGTAGGCGCTACAGTCAGTCAGTTGTTTTACCTCTGATTTTGCATCACTGTGAATATCACAGTGATCTCTAATACTTGTGACATTAAGGTTGCTTAGGGCTTAAGGTTACGGGGGTTGCCGCAACTGCCAAGTCTGTTAAACTCTCAGTGATCTTTATTGTTGTTGGATTATGGTTGTTGTTAGAGGTAAAATAATTGAAAGGCCTGTCCATGAGAAAACCAGAAACAATACTGAACTTTCGCTAGTTTTCTATTTCAAGAGGTCGTGTTCACTTTTACACGCCTATACCACATAACTGTGTGTGTATTTTGTAAAAACTATCACAGAATCTTGGAACTAATTCTAAATTCACTTGAGTGATGAAATGCAACAGCTGGCATGGTGTAAAGTTTTGCAGACAACCTTTACAGTTCCCTAACACGTTTAGAAGATAGGTATATATATATATACCTAGGTAGCACTACTCGTGATATCGTCTATCATTGTGAAAATGATCAAAAGTAAAAATGGGTGTGCCAGAAGGCTCGGTATTGGGTCCTTTCCTCTTTTTAGTTTATATTAATGATCTTCCCCATTTATTTAAAACCCAACCACAAATGGTGTTATTTACTGACGATACTTCCTTAATTATTAAAATTAATAGGAGTGCATCTAATCTTGACGACGTAAATATCGCCTTACTGTAAATCCAAAATTGGTTCACTGCTAATAATTTAGTATTAAATGGGGAAAAAAAACATAAGATTTTCTTTACCTAATGTCAAAGAAGTAATTGTGAGATAGTATTGAATCAATAGAAACTGTCGATAAAACTGTTTTCCTAGGGATCATGCTCGACTCAAAGCTTCAATGGGGTCCAATTTAACATCCCTTGCAGGACAGCTAAGTTCAGCAGCATATGCTGTGAAAAAAATTACTTTCCGTCAATTTACTTATGTAGGTAATATGTGAGTCATGCTCACTCTAATATTTCGCTGATGGTGGCGCGTGTGTTGGTCATGTAGCTCCCTTCAAAATGGTTGAGTTGAATGGTGCTAATCCATGCGTCATGTTCTATAAGGGGGCCCGTCATTATGGACTGGTCATCTCTTAGCTGCCAAGGAGTTTTTAATTAAATTTTATTTTTGAATTATTTTTATCTATAAGTTACGGACGCTTTTAACGTTCTGCATCGTTTTCACATGCATAATTTCAAAATGACTGATGTAACTAATATTTTCTAACCATAATTTGATTTAAAAGAGTGTCCGTGGAGTTTCATGCCCGTTCTTCTCCATAGGTACCTACTACGCTTTGGAATGGGCAACTAGATTTTAAATCAAAGAGAGAAATAGCTGTCAGTGTGTATAGGATTGCGAAAACCGACAAGATTGCGCGGACGAAAAGAAACCTAGGTGTTCGTGAATTATATATTTTATAAACCTAATTTTATTTGTTAAAGGGGTAATACGGCGAGTCCTTCCACGTGGTTACGGGGACGGTCCTGTAGTTTCTCTCGTACGACTTCATGACATCTCTCTCCTGCTGGTTTAATTGGAAGTCGAAGACTTCGATGTTGGCTTCAATGCGTTTCTTCGTCACCGATTTCGGGATCGGAATCACTCCTAATTCAATCTGAAATAAAATTATTATTTAATATTTATTATTGAATAAGCGCCATATGTTGACGAGTAGACGTAATAAATGTTGCAAAATTAAAAAAAGAATGCACGTAAGTTATTCTATTTCGATTTGGGCGTAAAGCAAGTATGCCTTCACAATGCACACCAATAACTTACAACATATAATTAGCCGCACTCTTCAGGCAAATTAACTGCGTACCAGCGCCCTCTAGCGTTTAATAATCATACTATAAACATCTCAAAACTTTCAACTTATTTCTTTTGTAAAATTTTTTTTTTTTTTTTGGTAAATTGGTTTCTATGAAGCTATACTTACAAGATATCTCAGATTAATTTGCGCGACAGACTTGTGGTGCCTGTCGGCGATCTTCAGCAACGCTTGGTCATCGGTCCTGGGAGGGGGGGCATCCTTGGCCGCCTTGTTGTGGAAGATGGATCCAAAGGGCGTGTAGCCGATGACGGCTATGTTGTGCGTCTTGCAGTACTTGATCAGTTCGGCCTGTTGCAGATTTAAGTTCACCTGGAGGAATAATAAATGATAAATGATTTTATTTCCGTAAGTAGGTTTGTACAAACACTTTTACACGTCAATGATATTTTAAAAACTAGTTGAGGTGAGGTTTGAGAAGAAAGACCGAATCAAACTCAAAGGTCACAGTCTCTTTTAAAGTCCAGACATTTTCTTGGTCAGATCATGTTAAGACTATATGGATCGATGTCTGAACAGGTCTTTTGAGGTAAGAACCACACAGATTGAACAGACCTATCCAGTCAATGCACGCACTTGTCGGTAATCGTGCAGTTCAACTCAAACATTTAGGAGTTCAACGATTCGGTGAACATTACCAAAGAAAGGAAATTTGGGTAGGCCGCATAAATTACTCAAACCGACAGACCAAGATTAAGATTAAAAAGCTGAGGAAATAATATCATTAAAAAAACACAAAAGTAAAAAATCAGTGACCCCACATAGTCTTTATATTCACAATAAAAATGTTGCAAGAACAATTTTTTTTTATTCGGGTGCTAGTTTTGATCGATGATTATTAAGCCATTAGATTACTTGTCGACTGGTTAAAGTATCTACGCTAGAGCACCGCAAATCACTCAATAAGAGTACAAACCCCAAAAAAAAAGTACTTTTGTCGTTTTTAAGGGGACTTGTACGGCTTGTACATTAGAAAGAAAAAGTATTTATTGGTACTCGCACAGGAAGATAACAAACTAAATAGAATGACACAATCAGCGGCTTGCGGCAAATCATCAAGGTAAAAGCGTTGTAGGACTTATGCCCCTTCCATGCGACTTTCTCACTGACTCTTTACATTGCGAGTGTGTGTTCAGCAAACATTATTTTAACAGCAAGTCAATTAATATCGTTAAACCTTTATTTTTTACAATTTGCTTTCTTTCTTTTTTACAACCCTTAATTTCCTGAACAGTTTGTAGTAAAACAAAATTCTTACCTCAATCTGCAAAGCGGCAGGCTTGACTTTGCTCATGGTGATGAGTCTGTCAAGCTGGGTGACGTTGAAGTTGGAGACTCCGATGGACTTAACCAGCCCTATGGCCTGAGCGTCCATCATACCCTGCCAGGTCTCTACATAGTCTATATCGGCGTAGGTGAGGTTTTCCTGTGAGTATGAAGGATATGTCGGTTAAATAGACCTCTAGTTTCACGAGGCCTCTATTTGTTAATTTATGATCTAATTTTTGAAGTATGTACAGTCATATCTTTATATCTACGTCAATTTTAAAACTCTTTCCTTTATCAAGTCAAGACAGTTAATACCTTTTAAAGCTATGGTACTGGGTGGCACTGCAAAGAAAACTAGTATTACTTGATAAGAAAGATCAAGACCATTAGACTTTTGTATAATCTCGAGTAGAGTAGAGTAGAGAATATACTTGATATCAACCTAAAAACCTTATTTAAAGGTCTGGCCATTTCATTAAATCAGTCACACATAATTAATTCGGTCGTACATATAATTTCATTGTACTCATAAATATGTACAATTTTTATAAAGGTAACACAAATCGAACACAGAACTCGCGAAAAAATCTGCTGTACCTACTATTCTATTCATTTGTGTCTACATAAATCGATTAAAAATAGGGAACCGCTGATACTTTTCCCGCATTTTATGGAAGTCGGTTAAATACTTACAAAATGTGCTATTGGCCAGTGGATCAGGTACAGGTCCAGGTATTTGAGGTCCAATCGAGCTAGTGACTCCTTGAGCGCCGGGACCACGTCAGCTTTGGCGTGGCGGTCGTTCCATAGCTGGAAATAACGTGAAATTATTACAAAACAACACTTAGCGACCCAACAGATTTCGATAAACACAAACAATTTTATTACCATCATCATCACCGTATTTTTATATCTGCCATGCCAACCGTTTACATGCACTTTTGAAGTGTCAAGGAGTTAGGAAAGATGAAGCTGTTTGCCCATTACAAAGCGTGAGAGATTTAAGAAGAACGGGCATGATACTCCATGAATTCGCATTAAATCAAATTATTACTATAGCAGTGGCTAAATTAGTTTAAAAAAGTTGTCTTGCGTAGTATAACATAAAATTAATGTAAATTGTGTCTTCTACACTTATGTCTAAAATGAAAATATTATGTTTCATTATTTACTTTTAAATTACCTTGCTTGTAATAAACATATCTCCTCGAGCCACAGCGCCTTCAGCTATCTTATTCTTTATCGCGACTCCAATCTGTAATCAAGGGGTTTATAATGTACACGAAACTTAATGTGTTTCGAAATTAGGATTATAAATATACGTGGGACACTCAGAAAGTATTGCGAATAAGTATTGTGAGGTATACAAATATACAACCCAGAAATTCAAGTTAATGCACTCTAAAAGTACGTAAGTAGAATAATCCATTAGGAGCAGTAGGCACTCACTTTTATCACACACATTTTTTTCGCAGCATTAAATGAGGCACTTCGAGTTTTAGAAACAGTTCGGCTTGCTTTGTAGAGAGTCGTCTCTGTCACTCATACCTGTATGACAGTCTCTTTCTAAGGCAAGATTCGCAGACCTCACTTTTTCTTGAAGTAAAGTAAGCTTCACATACGAATGTGACAGTTATTCGTAAAAAAAATAATGTTCGTTATCGGATGAAACGCTTGCTCACATTCGCATTGCTCAGTGCATCAAAATGCGATTTGTGAATCTTGCCCTCCGTCACTTATACCTGCGTGGCAGTCTCTCTACAAAAGCTCAAAGTGCCATATTAACGCCCACGTAGCGTCGTACTACAGTCTATTTACAGTTGTTTTACCTCTGACAGCAAGCTATAATGAACCTTTTAGCAAAGTGTGTAAAGAGCACTGTAACGCAAAATCAGAGGTAAAATAACTGTGAACGGACTGTACAAGTATCCTTCGGCGCCTGAATGACGGTGACAGGGGCGTTTATTGGTAAACATTTGTGAAATTGCGACAAAACAAGATTCGGCGTTAGTTGCGAATCCGGTCACGCGGAAAAAGATTATTGTACCATTGTACGGTAGGGCGATAGGTACCTGTTCCTCCGTGCCGTATATGGCTGCTGTGTCTATGTGTCTATATCCTGCGTCGATGGCTGTTTCCACCGCCTTCTGAACGGAATCATCTTCTACCGGCACGAGGCCTCCCTGTGGAAATAATTTATGTAATAAATGCACTCCGATCGAATATGCTTTAAACTTATAATACGATCTAACAATAAATATAAACGATTTTAAATAAAATATTTTCTCGTAATTAAATTACCACAACTAATAGGTACATCAGTTTCGTACTGGATTATATTCGAACGCAATGTGAAAGTAACCAAATATATTGAAAGTGAACTAATAATTCTTGATAGCTAAAAACTTTGATTACTTAACGAAACGTACACGTTTACGTTTCTGAAACGAAAATCACGAAAATATTCAGGAAGTTTTTGACTGAAGGAAGCCTACAACTTATTTAGTCAAAATCTGTGCTGTGCAATATTTTATAAAAGAAAAGAACCTTAGAGTCCGCTTAAAATAATATTTAACTATTCGATTGCAACGTACGGGCTCCCACAAACAGGCGCGACGCGGCGCGACAATAAAGGCGCTACGTGTCACGCGACGAGCGGTGCCTTTGAGTCGCGATGTGGCGTCGCGTCTGTTTTGGGAGCCTTATCAGTTTCCTACAGTAAAAAAAAATACACACAAAAAGTGAAAAATTACTTTAGTTTTGGAAGTCGGCGTCTTTGGTTTTGTATTTTCGTTTTTTGCCACCGACTTCCGAAATGGGGAAGGCAACTGTCAAAATGGCGCTGTCGTAGCTAGTTCCCAACACAAGCTAATAACACAAGGCGTGAAGTGGTTTTATTATATTTTAGCGAAAATTGACGCGTTATTGTGTTCAAAGATACTCTGAAATTGGAGTGCACCATTTCCCGAAGAACCTAAAATTAGAAGATTGTGGTTTAAAGCTATTCATAGAGATTTTTTTGAGTTCGAGTTTGAGTTGGAAACATTTTGAAAGAAAGTGATTACGAGGAAGTATTCAAGGTTTAAAATTCTGACACTTTCCATGTCAAGTACTTGATTTATAATACTGAAATCACCGAAAATAACGAAATAGTGAAATAAAATCAAACTCATGAATGAACACAAAATGGAATGAATGAACGAAATGTCAAATTTATTGAAGACCTTAGGGAACTAGCTATGGTCACGCCATCTACAATTAGCTTTGCCCGACCTTCCCCATTAAAGTTATTTTTTACAATGTCTAACTTTTTTTTGTGTTGATAAATAAAAATAAAAAATTGGTAGAAAACGCTTGCGCGGTGGCCCCGTGATTTTTTTTTGTAACTTTGCTTTGGTAGTTTTTGTGTTACTTCGATATAGACGTTTTAAATCCACTTTGTGTATCTTGATGATGCTAGAACATTTCCTGTCACTGTTGTTTACATCGCATGTAGTGGTATACGAATTGGTGTGGGGAAGGTACCATAACCTATTCAGTGAAAAGTTTGAAGCCTTATACCTACGTGTTCATACGTAGGTATAAGGTTTCGAATTTATCTGCTAGTGCTGTGCTAGTGTTGTGACGAATTCACAATTCCTAAAACTGTTTGTGATTTTTGTTTGTACATATCTTAGTGAATAAGTCGTTGAAGTTCCTTATAAATAAATAAATACATGTTATATGTTTAGGTAAATCTCTTAATAAAATCAACAAACAGTGCTCACTTTAAAAAGCGGCCAACATCGGAACTTTGTAAGTACCGATGTTGGCCGCATGTTATAGTACTAAACTAAACCACAAACCCAAACACTACAGCCACTCGTCAATAGATGGCGCTGTCCTAAACTTACCGATTTTAATCCGAGCGAGGTACCGAGACCAAGGCCGGGGATTGTCTTGCCATCGTTCAGCTCAAACAGAGTTGCCACGCCGGGCCTGGTCACTGCTTCCTATGGACAACAATAAACCAATGTATATTAAATAGAATATGGATAAAAACTAGTTAGTTAAGTTTGTTAGTTCCATGGGTCGATGGACCTATAGTTTTCCCTATAGCGGAGCTTAGCAAATGCAGAGATAACAAATCATTGTCTTGATTTGAACTTCTGTATCTCGTCATCATCTGCCAGATGCAGCTGAATAACAGTATGTTACATGGAGCAACTAACTATCTGCCTTCCAAACACAATTGGTAACACAATACCCCTTCTTGGCAAGACGTGGTTGGACTGACTAGCCGTAACGATGGTTGTTGTTGTTGCTAGTTATTGAAATTGATAATAAGTAGCAGCATCGACCTGACAATAGCACTCGATCCTGGGCTTTTTCCTCCTAAACTGCGTGTAAGTCCGAACCCTGTCTTGGATCTCAGGAGTGATGACCACCGTCTGGAACAAGTCTTCTTCCCAGTCGGGGTTTGGACGAAGGATCTTGTTCGTCCTTTTGTAATCTTCGACAAATTCTTCAAGAGTTCGGTTGGGTAATCTTGGCATGTTCTTAGTCTCTACTCGTTTATTATTTTTATTTTTATTGTGACAGCCTATTCCATAGGTACTTGCCACATTTTATTCTTTCATTATTTTTATATTTGGTCTCCTGTGCACTCTTGTAAATTCATTTTTTTAAAGATATGTTTCCTTATTTACATGCTTATGTTGGAATTTGACAAAACGACAGATTTCATGACGAAAAAAACGTAAGAAGGATTTATGCGAAACGCCTCATTGGTTCTTGAGTCCAGTCAGTTAAGATTGCTACGCGACTTTTTTTATTACATGGGACCTAAAACATTACTGCCGAAATGTAAAACTGAGCACTTATTTACGAAATAGTGGCGAGGTACAGTATTTTTATATAACGGAGCGACACGCGCTTTATTTGTGGTTCCAAAGCGTTTAAATACGCTATGAATGTGTGTGTTAGCGCAGGAGCTCACGGTACAGTCAGGGCCGTCTTTTGCTATGTCAAACCTGGGCAATTGCTTCATGAGGCCCCCTCCCCTAGCGCCTGCCAGCGTCATAGCTAGACGCTGTCGAAAAACCTATGTTAATACCAGACCAAGTGCTAAACTTTACAAATATTCTCCATATGAGCCTCATTATTCTAAAGTACCCAGGGCCTCCAATGGATTGAAGACGTCCGAGAAAATGGCGAAGTCGGAGGTGTATGTGTGTGTGCGTGTTCTGCGCTGAGTGTGTTGACGCTACTCGTCTTCACGCACACATACACAGCGTGTTTGTACACTTGGTTTCAACGAGTAAAGCGCGCGTTCCTTCTTGCGAAAAAAATACTGTATAAAGTTACTACGTTAATACTGCATCTCCTACAATCGGATTCCTTCAAGGCCAACTGCATACTATAAATAAACTGACCAACTACTTAATTACATTTCCTTAACATAAACATTGATTATATGTATTTCTTCATGAGCATAAAGATAGCATCGCGCCTGTATTTCCGATGAGGTAGGCAGTACCTACCTAGCTTCCGACTAGGCCTTTTATAATGTGGTGGAGCGCTAAGAAGGGGTTATTGGAATTTCAACCTTTATGTGGGTTAAATGGAGGCAGGGTGTTGGATAAAAATCTTAGTTCTTAAATTAATAAATTCGAAACTTAGCCCGAATACATTCTGAATAATAAAATACCTTATAAAAGCAAGGGGAAATTTAGAGGGTGCTAAAATGTACGGCTGTTCAGTTACCTGGAATAACAGTATTAAAAATGTTGGGTAAGGTTTAGACAACAAAAATGCCTACAGTAATGGTTTCAAACACATTATTAAACAAACTCAAAAAGACCCGTAATAATCATAGTATACACAACTCTGTAAACAAGAGCACAGCTACATGGAGTATAATAAACAAACAAAAATATATCCCTAAAGCAAGTTCTTGAGTTAATAATAAGCTCGCCCCCTATTACAAGGGACTTAAGCATAACTGGCGAAATGTGGGTGTACTATAGATACAGCTCTGCCTAACGCTTCTGGGATTAAAGGCGTGATGTTATGTGGTAAAAATAAATAATCCAAAAGAAGGAGTCCAGAGCGAATAGCGGAATCATTTATTATAAAATATTTTATAAATCAAATACAATCTTTTTTATTATTATTGGAGATTGGTTTACTCTTGACTCTAGTCTAGGTCAGAGGTGACAGAGACAAAGTCTACGATGGAGTGAGCTTACCCAGAAGAAGCCTGTTCACTCTAACTTTGATGAGATTCAGGTTGAATGCGTTCGGGAACACAGACGCAGGTAGTGAGTTCCACTCTTTTGCCATGCGCATTATGAAGGATGATTGGAAGCGCTTAGTGCGAATTGGTGGAATGGCACTACGTATGGATGGCAATTAGCAGTACGTCTGGATGTCCGATGTAAGAAGCGGGCAGGTGGGATGAGGTCGTGGAGTTCTTGCGCCCACTCACCGAAGTACAAGACCGACAAGCAGCCTTGCGGCGATGAGCCAAGTTTTGAAGCTTGGCATCCACCAGTTTTACGTCTCAAATGAGCCTCTTAGCTCTGCGTTCCACTTACGGCAAGTTGGTCTTTACATTTACGAAGTAGAGAAAAAGAGTTTACCACATATATAAGCTGTTTAAAAATCTTTTAGTTATGGCACCCAAAATCTACAATAAACTAACTAAACTCATCATGGAAAACCAAAATACACGATTTTTTTGTTGCGAAATGTTATTATCATAATTATGAGAATTTCAATGAAAGATGCTAAGCCTGCTACATCTGATTAATATGTTAGGAAAATCATTTGTTATTTATTATTTTGAACTTAATTAATATTGATTATTCTGAATTAAACTGTTAGGTATGTATTGTTTGGGCACGCCACAATAGCGGCGGTAAGTCCCCTCTTTGAGGAGTGGTTGGAGAGACGCCACTGCGTCCTCACCTTCCGCCTGACACAGGTCCTCACCGGACACGGTTGTTTCGGGAGGTTCCTGTTTCGCATAAGGCGGGAAACGCCCGGGTGTCACCATTGTGTGGATCGCCCGGAGGACACGATGGAGCATACGGTGGAGGTCTGGCCAGTTTGGGTAGAGCATCGCCGTGTCCTCGCGGAGGCGATCGGCGGCAAATATAAGGAACTCTTGCGCAAAATGTAATGCTTCTATACCGAGCAGTTTAGACTGATTTTAAAATTATGTTAAGTAGAATGAAGTAGATTTAGCGTTAGTAGATTAGAGAGCAGTGGTGGCCCAGTGGTAGCGGCCCCAACTTACGAGTTGTAGATCGTGAGTTCCAACCCAGGCAGGCGCTTTACTTGTGTAAATAATTTCGTCACCAATGCTCTCAAAACGGTGAAGGAAAACATCGTGAGGAAACCGGCATGTCCTAGAACCAAAAATTCCAAGACATGTGACATCTACCAATCCGCACTGAGCCCGCGTGGTGGATTACGAACGAACGATATATGAACATTATAGACTGATTATGTTATAGTAGATTATGCACCGAGGGGCTAAAGTTGTGTCTTATGTCACGGGCGTCATATTGAATCTCAAGCGCAATGAAGGATTCGGGATTTAACTCACGAGCGAAGCGAGGGAGTTAACACAAGAATCCTGAATGCAGCGAGGGATTCAAGCTAGCCCAAGGCAAATACACCTTTAGCCCAGAGGAGGATACTCTACTTTATACACCTACTGTGAGAAAATAATAGCCATAGTACGAAAAACAAAGTATTTATTAAATAAACAAACAGTAAGAATAACATATTTGGAACTAGTTAGTTATATGCAAAATGGTTTTGGATGATTGGCTGTATGCATTTTGAATTTAGAACGTCATTGGAGACGCTCGTGAAAATAGAGTATTTTTTATAAAATGTGATAAATCGAATGTAGTCTAGATAGGTTTTATTATTTATTTATTTATTCACAAAATCCACAGCAATCTTAGCGCAGTTTACTTAAAAATAATTAACTAATGTTACAGCCAATTATGTAAGTAATGCAAGTTTTAATGTTATTCCATTCCTTTTAAAAAATGGTTCGTAGTTTTCTAGTTATTCTTACAATATTATGTCTTCGAAAACATGGCAACGATATGAAGAAGCAGTCGTTATGATTTTGTAGGAAATCGAGAATAGCTTTCCTCTTTCTGGCACTAAAGAGTGTTTGTTAGTACTATACTGCCAATTTAGCTGAGCATGTGAGATTCCAAATTCAAATCACATTATTGACCAGCGGGTCATAAATTCATAATGAAATCCAGTACAACATTATTGACCGGCTGTGCCTCCTGCCACTAATGACTCACTTTAGGTTAAGGTTGCTTGACATATAATTTGACATTTTCGAGCAGGTGGTGTGAAAAGTTATATATGTAGATTAACCTAAAATCGCAGTAGACCGGAAGAGGCTTGTCCCGCTCCGCCCAGAGCGGGAGAAGTCATTTGATGATTTCTCACCCAAAAAAAAAAAGGTATGTAAGTATTGTTTATTATTATTATCAGATTTTGTTATTAATTATTATTGATTTATTTTAAATTATTTTTTTCTCAAATTCAAAATGTTTATTTGCAAGAAAATATATATTTTGCAAGAAAAGATCTAACAGCCTTCAATCGTTGTATTCTGCCTGCATTGCTTGCAGGCAGAATACGCGTGCAAATTGCATGTTTTTATGTCATAGTTGTTATTTGTAAATTTTTATTATTGCATAATACATTATTATTACATACATATGTCATTAATTATTAGTATAAACAAATATATTTATGTTCTAAAAAATCCTTAATGCTGTAGATACACTTTTTTTGCAACCACTCTGACAAATTTGTTTTAAAAACACCTGCAACAATTCAAATTCATTTGGTATTGTATTATAAATTATTACACACTTATTGAACACATTTCTTTTATAAATATCTTTATGTCCAGCTGGATGATATAAGAGGTTGCGAAACATAGCCCTTTTCTGTCGTGGTAAAACTTCGGTACGTTGCTTAAAATATACATAAATACATTTTGATTTTTAGAATTGTGATATATTGAATTTAGTTGACATTATTTATAGTTTTAGTTGACATTATTGTAATAACACAATTTGCATACCAATGTGATGGTAAAATATGGAGAACTTAATTATAAGGAAAAATATCTATGTATCTCTGATTCATGTTTGCAAATAAATAAATGATTATGATTAGAATCGAGTCGCCTGAATGTGGGAGTGCGGGGTGTGCGGGGGAGGGGTAGGAGGGGTGCAGACGCCCCCACTTTTGCAGGTGCGTAGTTAAAAAAAAAATGTTTTATGATAAACAAACAAATGATTTCTGAGAAAGGTCGCCTTAATAGAGGGGCGATAAGAAGGACTATTCGACGGAGCCCCGCGAACGGGGCTCCTACCTCTGAGTGGTTTAAAAAAAAACACAAAGGGTATGGCGGGGCCCTTCTAACCTAACCTGTCTGAGTCGGTGTGCCCTAAGTCCCGCGCTCGCTTCGCTCGCTCTTTCAACCAATAAAACACCAAAATATTAACTTTTTTTATTTTATTAACTTAAACTTGGAATTACGTAAATTCGAGTATCACTGTCAGTGTCAAAAAAGTTATATTTCAAGCTATTATTTAGTGATTTACGAATATTTTTAGCACAAAAAAAAAACGACGCAGCGCTGGCAGCTAAAATTGCTTGGGGCACCCCCAAGCAATTTTAGCTGCCAGCGCTGCGTTTTTTTTGACAGTGATACTCGAATTTACGTAATTCCAAGTTTAAGTTAATATAATAAAAAAAGTTAATATTTTGGTGTTTTATTGGCTGAAAGAGCGAGCGAAGCGAGCGCGGGACTTAGGGCACACCGACTCAGACAGGTTAGGTATTCTAAGCCCAACCCAAATTTTTGACACAGTATAAAGAGTTACAAGTTTATTGGATTTTTCGAAAATGGACCAGCAATAGGGGGCAATGAAGTGTTTGAGGGAGGTTTTCACTGTGTCTTGATTGACCCAAAGGATGAAATTACGTAATTATTAATTTTCAGAATCTACCGGTTATTAGTGGTGCAGGAGTGCTACATTTTGTAGGAGATAATACGAAGTCCTTGAGAGATGCTAGTAAGTCTATATAACATAACATAACAGAACATTTATATTAACTGAAAGGTCAGGCAGCGGTGTACCTTATAGTAGGTGTCTACAACGACATTTTACCAGTTATGTTCACGTCCCTTGTAATAGGGAGGGAGCCGATTGCCATCAACCGCGCACAAATCCAGACTCTAACTGAGAAATTCCTGATTGATAAACCCAATAACACTTTGCCCGACCTGGGAATCGAACCCTCATGCTCAGCAGTAAACCTTGCAAATTATACTCACCACAGACAACGCACAGCCTTGTAGAATCTGCTGGCTCTATTGCACAAAAGTTCCCTATACTTACTTAATTAAGTATGTATTTCTCATAAAAGGGTATATAAAATAATATTAATAATAATTTCCGTGCCCCAATACGCACAACTTCTAAAAAGACAATCTCTAAAATAAGTAAATACACAGAACTCAACGATAAAGTTACTATAATCAGGCGACAAAAAAAAAGGATACGTAGTTCGTATATTCCACAGGCGTTATTCCAAATGCTCTAGTCCGTAATTTAAAACTATGGTTTATACCATAAAGAAACCCACTGCTACATCACTTTACAAAAAGCTGCGATTTTAAATACATGTCGAATTGTCAGGAAGTTCTTGCAGATAAAAGAGAACGAAGTAGGACCTCATCACAACACATAAACAGCTAAAATGTTACACACTTGCTGCATTAACTTGGTTCCGGAAATATAGCTGAAAACAGGTAAAGAGCAGAGAAAAAAAAATACATTTTCCAAAAATAATAAATTATCATTTAATTCAGGGATGAACGATAATAAAAGTACTCTGTGGATGAACGTTTTAGGGAACTTCGGTATTTTGTCATTGGGAAATCCCATCTTATTATTATTATTTTTTTTTTTTTTTATTTATTTTTTTTTTTTTAAACGTTGCCCCACACTAGGAATTACTCCTGTATCGTGGGTGCGTTCACAAACATGAAAACTCACATACACAAGACACCCAGACCCGGAACAACAATTATAAATATATAAACTTACGGAGCAGACAGCCAACAACACTGTAGTGGTAAACTTTAGTAGAATCATGCTCACTGGACAGCGGGAGCGACACTGAGCGATGGTAAGCTCAAGTTTTATATTTGTATCACAAACCTAGGTTTGTGGCAGAAGTTGTAGATGTGGCAGTAGGTAGAATAAATACACTGCTACAAAGACCTTTTTGCGAATGACGTCGACAGGGGGCGCTGTTGGCAAACATCTGTGACTTGATTATAAGCTTAAAATTCAAAACACAAGATGGCGGCGTGACTTTGGTCACGCGCCAAATTCAGCTTTTAGTTCCGTAGAACATGCATGCATTTAGTAGTGTATACTACTAGTATAATATATCTGTACGTGCAAATGAGCAGCGGTACTCAGGCCCCGATTTAATTTAGCTGACAATGCGACTTAAATATTAATAATAATAAAAAAATCACATTTTTACGACAAGTGCAGCAAATGTACGAAAGCAACTTGTCAAATTATCGGATCGGAAATGGTCGGGTTTTCGCCGGTCGTCTGTCGGTAAATAGGCCTCTGGTGGTAGACAATGGTTTTTGTAGGTCGTGGGTTTAAACCTAGAGAGGCACTTTACTTAGTGCAATTGATGTTATCACCACTGTTTCAAAAACGGTGAAGGAAAACTGTGAAGAAACCAGCGTGTCACAGAACCAAAAATTCAAAGACATGACATTCAACAACTTGCACTGGGCCCACTTGTTGTACTTACGACACGCTCCCTCTCACAAAACGGAGGTTTGACTACCAGCAGATGACGGAGACACTATAGATGCCCATTTCAGCTGATGCTATGCTACGCCACTTACGATTATAAAGTAGGAAGAATGATTCTTGTCAAGAAATTATGGCAAGCCCAAGCTGTAAACGTACAATGTTCTACGAATGTTCTACGAAAATAATCTTTGACGATACGTTTTCGCAATACACATGGGGAACCGGTTTCATAAGAGTACATAAAGCCCAATCATTTATGACCCCAACTAACGTAGGAATGACATGAAAACATGGACCTTTTCAAATGGCTATGTGAACAAATCAGTGAGACCTAAACTTGTGCACATTTCAGGTCAAAGTAGAGGTCTCCATAAATGGTTATTTATTCAAAACATTGTGTATGCCTTATGAACCAGTAATAAATCAATTCCTTTAAGAGAATAAAGACAACTTGTTTTAGCGTAATATGTACCTACATTTTATTGACTGTGGTTGCCTAGTGGCTAGTAATAATAGCAGACGCACAGATAGACCCATTAATGCGCTTGCCTATGGCGGTCCGTGGATAGGTGACCATCTTTACATACCGAAACGGGAGGGCCGTGCGAAAGAACGTTATGAGGCTGACGCGGGCTACAGCGCGGTCACTGTGACTGCTTAAAAAAGAAAGATATATAGATGAGAACGCTGGAAATTTATTGCAAAAATTAAGCATTTCGTTAAAAACAAAACTATTTATTGGACAAAATAAAACCACTATTACGTTTGTAGAATAATCTGCCAAAGAATCAGAATGATTGCATGTTTAGGAGTATGGTTTTTAATCGTTAAAATACATTTTTATAGGTATCTTCGTGGTTTATTTTCTTTCGTATCAAATGTTTTTAAACACACTATATTACTAGCGTACACATACTGTTTTTTTTTTTATATCCCATAACTCTAGGGTATGATTGAGACCATATCAAAGAATCAACTGGCATATGAATTATGTTTCAATCATCCTTTTTCTTCATTTTATGATTATTAATGTAAGACACCCTTACGTGAAATATGACAACATCATAGCTTTAAATATGAATGATTGGTTTGATTAAAAAACAAATTACTCGTACTTATTTATCAATGAAACTTAGATACTACACACTTAAGATTGATGATATCTCCAAAACTATGCATTTTTGGACCAATTATTCTAGGAGTTTTAGTATTATTTTTACCAACAGAATATAACCCTAGAGTTATGGGATATAAAAAAACAGGTTGTATATATCCTGAAGAATATCGTTTATTTTGTTTACTACAGTGGAGTGGATCATAGACTTTTAGGTACTATAAAACTTGTGTTTAGGTCCTCAAGTCCCCTTAAGCTGTTGGTCCCGGCTGCCATTCGTAGAGTCTGACCAAAACTGGTATTATTACCCAGTAACTTGGTTGTGGAGTCAGATAGACACTCGCTCCATATACGCAACATACTGCATGTCGATTCTGTAAAAATCTCACCGTGAAAACTTGCGTGGAGTGAGCTGTCAGTGTCATACCGTCTTTGTCAATCCCTAGCATCAGTGACAATGACAGCTCACTCCACGCTCACTACACCTAAGTTTTCACGGTGAGATGGTTACAGAAATAGCACTACTATAACCATCTCATCGTGAAAGCTTATATGTATATAGATGATGATGACATACAGGCTGAGTTAATCTGAATCAAGATGATTAATGATTTGTTTTCAATCTCCGCAGTCGCTAAGCTCCGGTATATAAAAAGCTATCGGACCATCGACCTTTTTATTGACCCATGTAACTAAGCAAACATTTAAAACTAGTTTTTGTTAAAGCTGTTAAAAATACAGTGCTAATGATATCTTAATATTATACCAATCTAATAACTGGCTTTTATTTGAGGATCAATAACAGGGTTGGATTGTTTACATACGTTTTAGGGTTCCATTCGAGGATGTTGCCATTATTTTGGAATAATATTGAGATATATATCTTCATCTTTGATTCTTTGTGACGGACCGACCCCTTACCAATTCAAAAGTGCATGTTGTTGGTTTAATTGAAATTAAAGCTTTGAGTTTAAGTTTAATTTTCGATTAACTTGGCCACCTACTGTACCCTAATTGCGTAATACACAATCAATCGGAATCTGAATCGTTTTGAAACAGATTGCTAATTCATTGCTTCATAGGTTCGATAAAAAAATCTGCTCAACAATGTAAATAACGCAATGAACTTTGTTGAACTGTCAAAATACAACAGATTAGTCGTAATCGTTTACGAAAATTAGTTACGAAATGAGGGTTCTGTACCCTAATTGCGTAATACACAATCAATCGGAATCTGAATCGTTTTGAAACAGATTGCTAATCCATTGCTTCATAAGTTCGATAAAAACTCTGCTCAACAATGTAAATAACGCAATGAATGTTGTTGAACTGTCAAAATCAAACAGATTAGTCGTAATCGTTTACGAAAATGAGTTACGAAATTAGGGTTCTGGTCCAAGTAATTAGACAAGGCTTATGTAAGTACCATCGATATTAAAGAAGAGGCGCCATTGGCGACGTGTCGCACTTCTATATGAGTACGCCTCGCTGCTAGAGTCTCAGTAGGTAGGTGTGATTAGTATGTATTGTAGTTCTAACGAAATTAATAACCGATTAATGATGCGTTAATTAAAAATGATTTTACTTTTACAGTATAAAATAACAAATTGGATCACTCTGCGAGTCTTTGTATGGGCGTAATGTTTTGTTTAAAAGTCTTAAAACATCAGTTTGTACGTCAATTTAATAACCTCAATGGAATTTAACTAACTCCTACTGCTGTCCATTTACTTTGACGATCATTTCGATAAAAAATAATAGCTAGCTAGCTTTATTCATCTTAGCATTCACTACACATCGATACATGTTGCACATAAGTAAGCATTCCACTAAGGTATGGACCTACATGTTATTTAAGCTAGCAAAGGCAATATCCCCTCCTCATACTTTAGTTCGTATTTAGGTGCCGTGCACGTCGCGTGAGCGGCTATCAAAAGGTCAAGCAAACAGCACCACTTCTATCAAAAATTTCTTTTTATTCCGCAATTAAAACATCAAATACTTAAAGTCATTTGTTGACTAGATATGGGGAGTTTCAGTAGTGTAGTCGTGTTTATTTTCGCATTTATTTCGGTAAGTAAACAGTTCTAGTTAAGTTCTTTTCTTTTTAAGCATAGTTGTGTTGTGTGCTATGCAACGTTTGGTTGAATTACCGGTTTGAATGTGGTTTGTGTGCTTCTAAAAATGATGATTTTTATGCATTTTAGTGAATTCATCTAAGTTATTAAATCCCACGGTTGCAAGTTGGGAAATCTAAGTAGCCAACTTTGTTAATAATTCTACCTGTTAATTTTAACTTTTAAGTTATTTATGTTTTTATTTTGGACAAAACTTGATGTCATTATTAATTTGGGTGCAAATTATCAATTTTTCGTGGTAATTAATGTTATGTTTTTGAAAAATAATTACATAATTAGGTACATTATATTATCTGGTCTACTGTAAGTAGGCAGGTACATACTTAGGTACTACAGTTACCTACTCGATATACCCACATAAAGATATCTTTTTAAAGTAGATAAGACAGTCAGTACAGTCCGCGAGGCCTAAACTGAGCTTTGCACTTGTGTGAGTGATTACCAATCGCACTCTAGACCGACGTCACACCTACACCATCTTTGTGCACGAATGCAAAGCTCAGCTTAGGGCTCACGGACTGAACCTATGTACAATTACATATAATGTGGTAAAAATAAAGGATGTTACAGATATCGTAGTGAAGGACACGGTTCGGCATAATACAATACTGTAATAATACCTACCGGGACGTAGGTGGGAAAGGCCCTACCTACCTATACTTAATTATTATACGTTTATTCTAAGCGTGTCTACATCCCGCTCCTATATTTTAACTTGTTCTTTCAAACAAAAACCTTATTCAAATAATTTGAAAGCTCATTATAGACTCGCTTGACTGTTCGATTATAAAGCTTGGTCGACTTTTGCCGACAACCTTTCCAGTAGGTGAAATACGAACAAATAACAACTTTAGCATGCAAATTATTTAAATCACGTTTGAATTTATGTGAACTTAAACAGGTAGGTATCTTGTTTTTTAGAATTCTATTTAGTTACCTACGTAGGTATATTATTACTCATTTAATAGATGCAGACATGAGCATTAATATATTTATTATTATGGACAGCTCGACAATAATATCTGATTTCGTGAATTACCTATCCATTATTAACTTGTCGTCAAGAAGACGGGTTTTTTATATGCAGCTAAAGTGATAGAATATTTTCAACCAAGACGAGGTATCACATTCTTCTGAATTTAACTGAGTGGGAAGATATTTATAACGCAAAATGTGTCCGATATTATTGCATTCTAAGAGGTGACACATCATTTTGAAGCCGATGCAGTACCTATCCTATATTTTGTTGTGTTGCCCCTTGTAAAGGTATGCCTTAAACAAATGATCACATGTATTTGCCGTCATCTTGACGTTCATGTTTCATCCATTAATGTCTGTTATTAATGGATGAAACATGAAATCAGATATTATTGCCGAGCTGCTCATAGTTCTCCATATATTTATGCTCGTGACTGCTCAACTACAGAGTTTTTATTTTTTATTATTTCTATTTGCGACGGAATCAGTCGACGGACCATCAGCGAATTCGTTTCATGTCAAATGGCGTTGTGGCTCTTCAGCATTTTTAGTTTACCACCGCTGGCGCTGTGCTTTTTAACGATTCAGTAACTATTGGGTTTGGATGCAAGTAGGTTAGGCGTGTTGTCTTGTGTTGTCTTTTGTACCGCTTGATTTCAGAGTTTATTGATGGCATAAGTATATTTAGATAGTCGTGGATTTCGTCGTTCTTAGCAAACCAAGGTGCATTTGCTATTGATCTTAAGATACTATTTTGGACTCTTTGCAGGCAGAGTATGTTGGTTTTGTTAGCAACGCCCCACAATCGGATCCTGCAGACAAATTTAGAAAAGCCCTTTTCTGTAGGTAAATGTAATGTAGTGTAGGCTAATGTAAAATTAACTTGTTGCAGCTCATCGTAGCGTCTGTACCGACTGTACCGACGCTAAAGCTTCAGGATGGCAAAGATATCCCGGCAATCGCACTGGGAACTTGGCTGGGTAACAACACAAAGGTACTTATTTCATGCGTTACAGCACCCATTTCTTCAATGGCACAGAGGGGCGAATCCGGGCAGCACCCGTCTATATCTAACTAGCGCCACAACACAGCTATCCGCTCGGATGTCGCATTTTCCAGTAACTCTATCTCAGTCTGCTGCTCAGAAACATTATTTACTAGCTCTAGAGTAACTGGGTTGTGAAGGTCAGGTAGGCAGCCGTTCCATGTAAAGTACTACATTCAGCATTCGGTTCCACTGGAAGTCGTTCCAACATAATTGGAATATGGATCATCACACGATGCCATGATGAGCTAGAAAAGCAGTCACGTAATGGCGAAGAAAGCCTAGATCAGTAGTTCTATTCTGTAACCATCTCACAGTGAAAACGGGAGCGTGGAGTGAGCTGTCCAAGACGGGATGACACTGACAGCTCACTCCACGCAAGTCTTCACGGTGAGATTTTTACAGAATAGAGGTCCAGGTTCAGCCCTGAAACAAAACACCTAACAGATTTATCAAACTCATGTTAACTAAGTAGCAAAAACAGCAGCCGTTCAAATCACTTAGGACATGAGCTTGATTGGTAGTTCAAAAGAACATGAGGTCTTTAAACACAACTGGGGAAAGTTCCAGTCACTACACACCGCTGTCAACCCTTCTTAGAATACTGGCGTGATTCTATAATCTAATAGTAGATTGTATAGATACAAGTGTGCTCTTTTGGTCACTACCCCCGAGGCGGTTTAATTATATAATATAATAAGAGGCGATAATGGAGCCGAGTGGGTAATGATCAATGCACACGCGTGTCACACGATGTTTTTCAACACACTTGCGTGGAAAAAAACAGGCTCGTATTGTTATTATCTTTAACTATCGAAACAATTAGTGAAAGTACAATTCTCAAAATGATACCGTACAGTTTTTGTTGGCATTTTTACAGTTTGTGTTATGGTATTGATATTATTAATTTCGTTGTTTTCATTTTCTTGGGTATATGTCGGAGATGCAAAATTATTCATAAACTTAGACATAAAAACTCTTTACGGAGATGAAAGAAAAAAATAGTTAAATATAAAACACGAGTGCGGTAACGTAAAGTAAAAAGCACGTGTGTTTAATACTGGCGGTTTGAGTAATAATGCGGCCTGCCCAATGTCCTTTCTTTGTTATTTTTATCGTATCGTTGAGCTCCTTATGTTTTGAGTTGAGCTGCACGACTACTGACAAATGCGTGCACTGACTGGACAGGTCCACTCAATCTGTGTTGTTCTTTCCTCAAAAGACTATTTCAGATTTCAATCCACATGGTATTCACATGATCTGATCAAGGTTAAGTCTGGACTTTAAAAGAGACTGTGACCTCAAAGTTTTTCGGCCTTTCGTCTCAGAGTAGTCAGATAGGAACCCCAACCTCATCTAGTTTAAAACAAAAATAAAATGACGTGTAAAAGTGTTCGTACAAACCTACTTACAGAAATAAAATCATTTATCAAGAAAAGTCACATTGCTACTTGTCCGGATTTGGACCCACAACCTCGTGCATGAGTGGCGAGTCACGACCCTTTATATATATATCTAAGTAATAGACAAATAATGTTGGTGTTACCCCCAACATGGTCGCTTGGAGCCCGGAGTGAACGAGGTGGAGCAGTCCGTCTCCTGGGCTATCGACGCGGGTTACCGGCACATCGACACCGCCTTCGCGTACAAGATTGAGGACCAGGTCGGCAGGGCTTTAGCTCAGAAGATCGGGGAAGCAGTCAAGAGGGAGGAACTCTTTATTACAACAAAGGTTGGTACAGTCAAGTCTTTTAAATCTTCTGTTGTCTGTACAATTATTTGTTTTATCTTAAACTGTCTACCGCGTCCCGGAATGCACAATTTGGATAAGCTAGTAATATAAGTGTATCGATGACTAAGTGAAGGTAACGGGATTCAGCAGAATGGCGAGAAGCACAGGACCCGCAGTCGGTGTGGTGACGTTTGGGAGATGCCTATTTCCAGCAAAAGTCTTTCGACTCAACAACGATGATAATGAGATTTCATATTTTTTTAGGAGAGGAACTACCTCCCCCAAGCGTCCTGTCCGTGTTTCCTGTGGGCACATAGCTATGGGTTACTTATATTGGATCGTCTGCGTGAAATTCTTGCTCCTCCGACCGACCTCATCGCATCGCATTGACTGCCCGCCCTACTACTTCGTTTTTGCTTAGAGTTCATTCGATTTTTTTTTCTTTTTGCTCGGCTCGGTACAGTCCGAGCATGATGTCAAATAGCCTATAGCGCCTTCTTCTTATAGGACATACCGTTTATTACTTTCAAATTAATTTTAATGTAGATAACAAGATGACGGATGGACGTTATTATAAATGACCTATGTACTTGTATTTAAAAAATCTGACCCTGTTTCTTTCTGCACCCACAGCTATGGAACAGCGAACACGCTAGAGATGCAGTAGTGCCAGCACTCCGAGCCTCGCTCGCCAGCCTCGGACTGGATTATGTGGACCTGTTCCTGGTGCACTGGCCCGTTGGACAGTTCGTAAGTAATAGAATCATAACATTTCAGCTCTACCCAAAGAAACGTTTCTCTTTTAAATTGGAAAGCTCTCTGAACTAAACAGAAGTTCATAATTTTTTGTAATAATTATCGAAGTCGATGCTATGATGTAGAGCTACTCTCCAATGTCTTCGTACAGCTGTCACTACCTACTCATTTCCACAAGCAAGCACCATTACTATTGTCTGGTGAAGCTGAAAATTTGTTTGACAATTCCAGCTGGTCTTCACATTTCACTGCTCTTAAAACGGTGAAGGAAAACATCGTGAGGAAACCGGCACGTTCTAGAACCAAAACTCTAAGACTTCTGACATCTACGAACCCGCACTGGGCCCGTGTGGTGGATTATGGCCCACTTCCTCTGTGTCCCAGCAGTACATTATGGAACATATAACATTATATGTTGATTAGAATATGTAAATTATTATGCTTCTCATTTGCAATCCGTTTGATGATCTGAAAAAGATGTAGCAGAAACCTCTATAAGGTAGCAGGTTATCATAAATAATAAAAGTATTGATAAAACAACAAAAACTAGCAACTTCATTGACCATCAGACAAGGCTATCTTTACGAGGCTGCTATAACCTTCAACGTCAACTTCAAACTGCTGTATTAAGACGCACTTCCAGACTTCTAACGACTATTCATTGTTTATTTGGATAAAAACAGCATAAAAAGATGGTAAAGTTACAATTTAGAACAAAATATGTTTTGCTAATATAATAATAAGCCTAGTGTAGGACGCCCTGCGGCACGATGGATTGAAGATGGGGACTGTTTGGAGTTGACGCTTTTTGAGGGAGGCTTACGTTCAGCAATGAAATGAATTGAGACCGGTCACGTTCCATACAAGGGTGGCAGAAAACCCAGTCAGCGAAAAGAAATGTGTTACCCTGGTCAGGGAAGTCTTCGTCATCATTTTTTATTATCGCGCCGAATCTTTCCACCATTCCTTCAGCTGTTTTTAAAGTTGAAAATCTAATTTTATAAAAAAAAAATACAAAGCTACCGATTGGCGAAAATAAGTGACCTTGAACAAGTATTACCTACTATGCCTACCTATTTTAGTTCTTGCAGGTAAAATCGAATGGATAACATGGTTTTGGCCCGAACGAGGCGCACGTACACCACCCCATTTTTTTTATGGCATCTCGTATGTCATGTCAACCAAGGAGTCCTTCAGCCAGGGCACAAAACTTATAAACTATGCGACTCCACGCTAAGGGCCAACACCTTTATTTTGAGTGGGATATCATCAAATGACATCTCCCGCTCAGGGTGGAGCGGGAGGGCGTGTCAGACATTCACTGACTAAAACCCACCCTTGTTCCTTCAGTTGCCTGTGCCAGAGCTACGGTTATCTCTTTCGAAACCTAAGGGCCACCCCCTGTGGGGTACTGAGCTTGGCTTACGTAGCGTACGTAAAATAGACTTAAAGAAAACAGCTGTACGAACAGTCGTATAGATTTGTTGCCGTAGTGAAAAATGCTTGGGTGGATTTCCCCGACTTAGGTGACAATCAAAAAGGATATCAGTTTTGGTCAGGTGAAAACCAAAACTGATATCCTTTTAACCTTTTTTCGCAATGAATCTCTATCAATATAGAAACTATTAACAGATGACCATTAGTAAAATTCATTTTTCAACATAACCTGTTGTTACATTTTTGAGATCATTTGGTTACTTGTAGGGTAACATATTAAATAACGTACCTGAACACATTGCAAGTAAGCTTTTATCATATTTAGTTAGCCTTGGAATCCTGTTATTTTAACATAAGCGACGATCTGCCAATACATTAGCTGAAGATAAAACTACAACTCTAAAAACATCTGGCACTACTTCCAGGTCGTGCCAGGCAACCCTGGCAGAAAACCCTCAACCATTAGTATTCTAAGTTAAGCTCAGCTTCCAATATTTGAATCTAATCACATTAAACTCTAACTTCCAGAACAACGGAACCTACGACTTCACAGATTACGTGGACACCTGGCGCGGTATGATTGAAGCCAAGAGCCTGGGCCTGGCCAAGTCCATCGGAGTCTCCAACTTCAACCATCAGCAGATAGACAGGCTTCTAGAACTGGGGCTGGAGAAACCTAGTGTGCTGCAAGTCGAGGTAAAGTCAAAAGTCATTTAATGAAATTAGGCAGAGAATGCTAGGTACAAGGATATTTTGGCGCTTTATTGACATCGACAGGCGAGCGTCGCTTTATTGACATCGACAGGCGAGCGTTGATATTTAACATTTGAGAAATTGTCACAGAAGTTTTATTAACAAAACAAGATGGCGGCGCTCGTCCCTATATTGGCCACGCGTCCAAACATAACTGTCAAAAGGTGCAGGCGGTGCAGCCTCCTTTATCATCGGTGAAATATTGATGCTCTTCACATCTCTGCCACAATCGGTATATACAGTCGTGATGCCACCTATGGGTATTATTTTTTTCGACAGATCAACTTAAACCTACAACAGCCAGACCTCCTCTCCTACTGCGCCCGCCAGAACATCCGCGTGATGGGATATACTCCGTTCGGCTCGTTGTTCTACAGTAAGGCCAAGCCCGACGCTCCGCCCCCAAGGGTCGATGACCCCGCGCTTCTGGAGATCGCGAACAAATATAATAAGACTGTGCCTCAAGTGTCTTTGAGATATCTGGTGAGTTTTGATGCAGGAATTCAAATTACAAACGCGAAAATAACTTTGTCAGATACCTTTCATGCTTAAACCACAGAACCGATCGTTAAATTTGTATTTAGAAATTAAAATATTTACACGCAGACCTAGTCGCGGTCAACAGCTACCTATACAAAATGGGTGGAACAACAATTGCACACAACAACTATTTAGCGCCATCTTTTAGCAATGTTTCAAGTTTGAAAAACATTTGAAGAATAGCAGTCGTGGCCCAGTAGTAACGGCCCCCGACTTACGTAATTTTGATCGTAGGTTCGAACCTTTGCGTTTTCATTTTATTTTCTCCTCACTACTCTCAAAACGGCGATGGAAAAAACATCTTGAGGAAACCATCAAGCATGTGACATCAGCCAACCCGTACTTTGTCCGCGTGGTAGATTAAACGTCCCGTTCTCTCTCACAATAGCGAGAATTTAATATGCTTATAAGACTAGCTTCTGCCCGCGACTTATGACACTAGGCAATAGCTTTCTGTCAGTAAAAATTATAATAATAGGATCAATACTTACAGAGATTATCAGCTACAAACATATGTATATTATAACAATCAATTTTAGCTCTTTCAAATAGTATAATTCTCTCATACACAGGTCGAGTTAGGCGTGATCCCGATACCGAAATCTCTAACAAAATCCCGCATTGAAGAAAATCTAAATGTTTTCGACTTCAACCTGTCCCAGCAAGAGAAAGATGTACTGAAAAGCTTCGATAAAAACTACAGGATTATACCGCAACTGAAGTGGCTCGACCATCCGTACTATCCTTTTGAGAAGACAAAAGAATGAGTCGAATTAAATAAATAAAGGAATTTGATTGGTACCTGTATAGTATTTTTATTTATTTATATATGTTACTGCCTCGAGTCTGGAGTACCGTATTTTTATTTAAGAGTGTCCATGGAGTTTCTTGCCCGTTCTTCTCCATAAAAACCTACGCTTTGGAATGCCCATTCCACCAATGCATCTTTCTGACTGATCGACTCCTTGACCTTGACCAGTGTTGTTTGTTGTTGTCAATGTTGTTTTGAGTTATTGAGTTTGAGTGGTTAGCTCAAACACTGCTGATGATTATAAGGTCCCGAGTTCGAACTGAAAAGTCACGCTTGTGTACCCCAAAGGGCAGAAGTATAACTAAAGTAAGTACACTAATTTTTGGTCAGTTATGTGAAAGTCCCATGAAACAGGGAGTGAGCTTACTTCCATCAACTAGGCACAAATCCAGACACAAGACAGCTACTCAGAAATGCCTGATAGAAAAACCAATAAAAAGACATATTTCTTAAACATGACAATATAAAAATATTTATTTACACTTAGAATCTATGACTATTTTTTATCACTTTTATTTCTATTTCTAAACACAGTGCCAGGATTTTGAGGTGGATAGCACGTTAGTAGTAACACCCGAGCTACAAAAATCACCCATATTCGTACGAAATAAAGGTGGCATCTAGACCTCGTGGAAATGGGCAACGTTTTTCAATGCAACCAAGGGCGGATCTAGGATTTTCTTTTGACTTTATAAACCGTTATAGGAGTTACGTTGTCACGGTATGTAATGTACAACAGCTAGCGAAGCGAGCTCAAAAAATTTAAGCATCCCGCCTCTTTGGTATAGGTTAGGTCTTTTGACTTAAAGTTGAGAGGCTACTAAGACATCGAAGTCGATTTTATGTAACTACAAGAAGTTCTATTGATTTTCAATTTGGCATTCTTTGTTTACTACTTAACCGTTTGGCCTCTTGCCCCCCGCCCTACTCCTCGGTTCCGACCGTGAATGCAACCATCCTTTCAATCCGAGACTCCTCTGTACCTCAGCTGTTATTCGTACATCTTTGACAGTCAGAAGCCCGAAGTCTGACAAGCAGCTTTACCAAGGCGCATCGTGCTACCGGTTATCCGTTTAAACTGAAAGCCACATTTCCTGGCTCTCAAGGCGCTACCGGTTATCCGTTTAAACTGAAAGCCACATTTCCTGGCTCTCAAGGCTATAACTTTTTCAATTCTTTTACCATTACCTGTTTTTTTACCCTCAAAATAGACATCTCCATTTCATGTTTCTCTTTCATAAACTGTTTTTCCATTTCAAATAATTCTTTTTGCTTTTTCAATTCGAATTCTACTAATTCTCTTTTCAAATCTTCAACTGTTTTTTTCTCTTCTGTGATTTGTATAGGGTCTGTGGCGTCGTGTTTTAGGGACGCTATGATTGGTTTAATGTCGGAAGGGGGCAGGACTATGTGTTCTGTGATTGGTGTTGCTGTGACTAGGAAGTCTTGTGATTGGTCGTCAGCTGTATCTAGGCCTCCGCTGTCGTCTATTTTTGTGTCGTTGTCTGATATTTGTTTTAGAAGGCGGGTGTTCTGTAAAAAAATATTAAAGCATATTTTAGTACTAGGTACTAAGTAAACTACTAACTATTAGTTGGCCACAAGAGTGATGGCTGAGTATGAAGTCCTGGGTTCAAGTCCCAGGACAAGCACAGTTATTCTGTCTCATTACAAACTGAGTTTTAACTTTAGCCAGTTGTGGAATGTGAACTTTATACCGACTAACGCAAATTCTTAATGCAAAAACTGTTCAGAACTGAGTCAAGTAAATAATTTTGTAGTATTTAGAACTTTAAGTTAGTCGGAAAAGTTCGAAACACAATAACTGGCTTAAAGGTTTACATTGGAAAGTTCTTCTGGGATTTTTCAGGAATTTCTTACTAGCATCCTGGTCTGAATGTATGACCAGTTCATGGCCATAGAGGATCGCCCAATAATACATGAAATATAACTTGAAAAATATGAGTGTTCTGAACAATATGATATGGCTAGAAAGCGGGTACTATAAAGATGACGCCTTTATGAGATATACTCAAGAAAAAGTCACCTTGCGAAGACCCTAAGCAAATTGGTATAAGGAGCATGGATGACAAAATCAATCCTTACTTACCCCTGTCCCCTTCAGCGGATAATGCAGCGGGTGGTAGCTCTTCATCTGATGGTAGACTGACGCCGTGGGCAGCAGGTTCCCCTCCTCATCAGTGAGGACCTTCACGATCCTCTCTTCCAAAGGGTTCAGGTGGACAGAGCAGTGAGTGCCCTCCGAGTGACACTTCTGGATCACCGCGTATTTGCGGCGGATCTTGAACTTTAGGTCTATCCAATACTGAGAACAAAGGAAGGAATATATTTTTTTTTGAAGAGAAACAGAGACATAACGACGAGATTGTAAAAAAATAAGGTTTTCATACGAATATCAACTCTACTATTTTGGAAATAATGTCCATATTCGTTTAAGCAAATGTGAAGAAGCGTTTCATACTCAATATAAACTTTAATTGTATGCAAATGTCAATATTTGTGTAGGGAAATGTGAACAAGCCTTTCATACGAATATAAGTGTAAATATTTATTTGACGAACAATAATTCTTAATTGTATAAGATGCTTACTTTTACTTAGCAAAGAGTCTGGAGTCTGAGAATCTCGCCCATAGTACTCGTACACTTCAAGTGTGACACTTAAATTACGAAAAACCCACCCTATTCAGTCGTAATAGAGACGCTTTACAGAATAAACTGTTACCTATGTAGCCACAGTTTTTACAAGACTGCAAGCACCTACCTAGACCACCCTAGTTGTTTATCACTCTTTCAATCACAACCCGAATCATTTCGAAGGATATTGCTAATCCTTTGCTTCGAAAAATATATCGCAACAAATGTTGTCAAATATGCTACTGGTAATGTGAGAGAATGAGATTTTAGGCTTTTTAGGCTCATATCAGGATTGGGGCCAGATTTTCGAAATCACAGTATTTTTCAACTTTTCAGTTTCATATCAGAAAGACACAATCAACACAAACAAAAACAAATCATTATATCTTATATAGATATATTAACAATTCGATGTAATTAACATCAACATATGAAATAATAATAAAAAACATTAGTTAGTCTAATTAAACTTTTTAGATTTAGAATCAACTTATATTAAGTCAATTGCACAAAATAATAATCCATATTATCATTTATCTGTGAATTACCATGCAGGTAACAAATTAATAATTAGAGGTAAGAGAAGTTGTTTGAGGTTTTTTTTTTAATGTTATTGAATGGCAGACAAGCCGGCAATGCCTAATGGTACATGATCACCCGCAAATACCTGGATCTCATGGGATTAAGAAAGGTCAGTCCTGTAAATACCGGGATTTAAATTATCTTGCAGGATTGCATTCCCGACCTTCAACTGTATCACAGCAATGCTTGGCATTGGCATAAGTAAGTAGGATGGTTGATGGTGTACTGTCTCTTTCAAACCCATTGACAAAGAGCTCTACAACTACTCAAAATTCTTTACTGGCAGCGCTCACTCTAGCCCAACTCCGGCCACTCTTCGTAACACTCTCATCTATCCTGTTCAACGTCCGAGCTATCTTCTCCCACATCCGTTTAGATTGAAGGTGTCCCTCTCTGGAGCGAGCACTGGCGAGGGCCAGAGGGGGATATCGCTCCATATACTGTGCTAGGACTTCGAGGTGCTGCCGGGACACTTGGCGACGGTGGAACTGTTCTTCGGACATGATTCTGGAATTCAAATGAAGGCATGCTTTACTTTACTTTTTTTTATCTTACAATGAATGCTGTGTGTGCAATTTGTTTTGCGGCAAAAATTACTAACTTCCAAACAAACTTTCATCCTCTGTTTCAGGGATTTCACGGGTTTTCTAAAATCCTTCCATAGTGCTCATTTTCATTATAAAAGGAACTCGTGTGCGAAATTTCATGTTTCTAGACCCAACGGTTTAGTCTGTGGGTTATATTGCTGCGAGTGCATGAACAAATTTATGGTTTTGATTAATTAGATGTCTTTTAATTAGGTTACGTTTTCCATTTTAGGAATTTTATTAGCGTAGTTTCGACTGATATGCCAGACCTTGAACAACATTCAGTAGCTCAAACAAATTTTTGTTTCGTGTAGGAATCAAACCCACGATACGTAGTGTAGAAGCTCAGCCAGTGTGTCAACCGATGCGCCCAATATTTAAACTTATTGTTTGTGATTTCCTGAATGTTCAGTTATTCTTATAAAATATCGCTAAGAATGATTCTAGTCACCACAATACCATATAAACAAGCTCTAAGAGTGTTTTACTGACTACTTATCAGAATATTATTAGAAGTATGGAGCCAAATGAAATCTTAACATACGATAAGTTTGTTTACATTATTACATACGATAATGCGTGGTTTCTAAATGTAACACAGGAAAATCATTAATGAAACTTGATACCTACATTTATTTTGTTCCCTAAATTATTCCTAAAATTGCCATTCATTGAACAAATTACCGAATTAACAAAACACTAGCAAAATAATTTTTGCACTTGCTAATTGCCGACATTTCATCGTCTTTATTGACATTGACATCTCACGACTCACATCGAACAAATTTTTTATGACATTTCCTTTTTTTTACTTTGATCACTCGTATTCGGATACACACTGGCAGGAGTTTAATTGTTATAAATTATAAATACATTTACTCATGACTAAAAAAAGAAGCTTTATAATACACTTACAATTAGTAAATAAGAATGACTACGAAAACAAGGCGCAATCATAGTATGTACTCATCTACAAATTGATATAGTAATAGTCTAGTCACTAACTTATAAACAATGCTGATAAAACAACCACAATCATTACTTTATAAAAAAAACAAACCAATCTGTTAACAAAATGTGGCAGCTGTATCCGAACGAATCTCATCTGACAAATCACGGTCGAATATCGCGATCAACAAATTTTTTTTTGAGAGTCTTGACGTAAGCGAGAACGGTTGCTGTTAGCCGTCGATATGTCGTCGATTAAATTAAATTTAGTATTGTGCAGTGTGATATTATGCATTTTGGTGAGCGTTAATACCCAGTCCGTACACAGACGTTTCGAATACAAGTATTCGTTCAAGCCGCCGTATTTAGCGCAAAAAGATGGATCTGTTCCATTCTGGGAGTACGGAGGCAGTAAGTATAACCTAATTTCTCTTTATCCATCACTGACAAATTGTTAATGGTTGCATTCAATCTACGTAACGACTCCTTATCTCCGTTCCTATGTTCAGAAATATTCATGTTAAGTTATAAATATCGAATAAAAAAGCTAAAATCGTTTGTTGTTTCGGTCCTTAAGATTTGACAGCGACACGTCAGTGAAATCTGTCAAGTGTGAAAGGGACAGCGCTATACACCTCTTGATGTATTGGAAAGAGAGATAAAATATTTGCCGAGATCATGTTTTTTGGTTCCACGAAAGCAGTCGACACGGTTAAAAACCTTAAATAATATAATTATGATAATAATATATTAAATACTCGTTATTGTTATAATATCTAGTTCGGTAATCGATTTATTTATTAATTAATGCGAACTGTGGATACAACATGCTGTTAACAGTGTATGTTAGGAAATATACTGTATTCATTTATTTCTGTCTTAATATTTTTGAACACTTTCTATAAAAACGTGTCAGTGATGTGCTGTAGTTATGGCTGTAGGTTATTAATATCCCATTATTGCAATTATTTGAAGCTGTACCAGCACTAGCACATTTATGTTTAAAAAGATTACTTGATTCTTTCATTTCATTTAATTAAGTTTATAAACCAAACTGTTACAAGTACGAATAATACATTTAAATTATGAACTCTAAGCTTTAACTTTTTTTCCCCAAGACTTTCCTTGTCTTGATAAAATTTTATCATGTGTCCAACCATTTTTCTGAAGAATCAATAATTAACATGCTTCTGTCCGATCAGAAAAACATTGTAGCATATCCTGTCAATATGGACCAGTATTATTATGGCAGTTATCTGATCAGCCTTTTTATGGCATAAACTTATAATCATCATTCAACATAACAAAGCCTGAGCTGTCTCCAAGCTACCTGGACTCATCATCTGCCTTGGGTTTTCCCAACTATTGTGTGTTTGGTTTCCAGTCTAACGGGATCCAGCTGAATACCAATGTTTTACAGTCCCATCTAGTTGGACTTCCATCCTTCAAAACGCAGCTTGTACGGACTGGATACAGAGAATCAGGTGTCATAGCCCAACTTGAGAGCAGGCTATGTCACAAAACTACCTTTTGGGACTCCTAGCATAATTTTTTTCTCATTATACTTTATTCATTCATTTGTACATTCAGAGCATCTGCCTTATCTCTCCTGGTAGAGAATTTCATTAAAAAGTGCCTTTTAATGGCTTACTTGAAATAAATGATTTGACTTAGACTTAATGTTTGTAGGAGGCACAGTATTCCGCTATGCATTGCTCAAAGAATAAAAGTTTTTTTTTTACCAAGTCCAAGGCACACAACTATGTACCTACATAAACATTAAACGAACTTAGTAAGCATAATGTTGGCAACAATCTCTATATTTTCCAACGTGATCCATACACCTAACTGGCAAAATGTGTTTAGGTACTAATCACCTCTGTATATCCCTCAACGGAAAATAAGCGTCATGCTACATTCGTCAATGTCCAATATTGTTTTATTTCCAACACAAATAGACAGAATTGACAAACATAAACTCACGCGTTCTGCGAGGACTGGTTCGAGGTTGCGCGGGAAAAGAGTTCCTGGAAGGATTCGAGGGAGGCCTTACCCAACGTTGGGACAGAATAGGCTAACAAAAAAAAACGCACTCCTTCTTTGCCTTGGGGTAGGCAGACACTACAGAACGCTGCTACAATCCTTAAATACTTATAAATAGAATATAATATTTTGGAAACATAATTTTTTTTTTAAATATACTCAGGATGAAAATTTAAGTTATATGTTTAGCTTATTCTAACAATGGAGGATATGACAGTCCTAGATAAGATATGATAGTTACAATCTGGGCAATATTTTAAGGGATAAAAGTCCCTCCATTGATAAGCCTGCATTATCATTATGTTAAACAGATTGTTTTTCACACCAACATAGCAGATTAGTTAGGAATAAATTTCTAGGATGATTGCTACATATATTATTCATCCCAGAAAAAACAACTATTTACTTAATTACAAAGTAGTGTCATCTGCCTGCCTTTTACCTTTATTTGCAAATAATTTATTTTAAATAAAACCAATTACCGGCCATTTTGAATTGTCAAGAGGTCAGTCGGTCAGAAATATGAAGCTAGTTCCGTAGTAGTTAGTTAGAAACCAGTCTTACCTCTATATTTTGTTCTCATAAAGTTTAATTTAAAAGAGTGTCCATGGAGTTTCTTGCCCGTTCTTCTCCATAGGTACCTAATACGCTTTGGAATGGGCAACTAGCATCATATTTCTGACTGACCGACTCCTTGACCAGCTCAAAAGTGCCTGTAAATGGTTCATTTGAAATAAATGCTTTGAGTTTGAGTTTGTGGGGTAGGAATCTATGTAATGACTGTGTATGGGGGTAAGTAGAGGTAGGTAGGAGGAACCCCACAGAGATATGCATCTAAGGGGCGCTGGGGAGAGCAAGTGACAGACTGGATTGGATCAAAACGTGATGTTGTTTTATGAGTAGAATGGCATGGGCGCCATTTTTATTACAGGCGCTTGATGCATTTTTTCAGCTTTTTTGTGGGGCTTTAGTGACAGTGGCCAGTATGTACTTTCAGATGGGCCCAAAAACATTTATAAAAAAAGCACCATCATCATCAATAGGTAGTCTTGTTCCATTCCCTGCTGATTCTAGGCCTCCTCCCTTTTGTGCCACTGTAGTGAAGAAACGTCACTGTAGTGTACAAACGTCACTGTAGAAACGGAAGACAAAATGAAGAAAGATTTCTAGGAAATGTCGAAATTCAAGAAAGGAATGACGTTTTCTTTAGAAAGTACAGATAGAAGTGATCTTGTTAATTGTTGGTCTGTGCCAGGTTTTCCCTGCGATCTTCTGTCGGTCGTCCACCCATCTAGCTTATGGTCTGCTGACGCTCCTTCTTCCGAAGATGTAGGCATGCTACAAAAGAAAAAAGAAAAGACTTCTTAGAATACCTATCAAGTTTTCTGATAAAAAAACGTGTTTAAAAGTCGATAATTCCGTACGTAAGTACACGTAGGAGTCGTTTTAACACGCTTCTATATTACAAACATCGATATCGGGGAACACGGACGAGTGTTTACGAATAATTACGAAACGCTTACGTGTTGAAACGCTTAATGTTTGCAGTTTTATGTTTAATTACTTCCTTTTTCTATAATCTTCATTTATTATAAGGCACTGGCAGGACCTGGGTGATGAGGTCCTGGGTTCGATTTCCAGGTCGGACTAAGCGTTATAAGGTCCTCCATTAGGAATTTCTCAATAGAAGTCCGGACTGCGGATTTGTGCCCGATCGATGGCAATAAGCTCGCTACCCATTACTTGGTACTTGAACATAACTGGCTAAATAAGGGTGTTCTATAGGTACACCTCTGCCTAACCCTTCAAGAAAACTGGCGTACTTTCAACTATTATACAGGGTGGAACGGACACCGACGCACAACCGGTTACCATGGACTCGGTACATGATTCTAAACCCCCCTGCGTTGAAATTATTTGTCGGTTATCAAAAAAAAATCTGCCTTTTCATAGAAAAGTACAATACCTACGCGGTCATAATGTCGCCATACAAGCAGGTTCAGAATCATGTACTCAGTCCATTACCGGTTGTGCTTCAATGTCCCTTCCACCCTGTATTTATTATATAAAACAAATAAAACCATTTTAGTAACTAAAAAAGTAAGCTCAAAAACTAAAACCCGACTACTGAAAAATTAAGCTCTAAAAAGTACGAAACAAGAAAATATTTCAGACAGAAATCAAGACATGGATACAAAAATGGTCAGAGTAAAGCCGTGTTTATTTTTTACTTTACGTCGTCAGAAATATGGCGCCATGTTCAATTTTTATCTGGCCTATAACCAGTGTACCATTATGACGCTTCCGAGAATACCTCATTTGTCATGATTTTGAACCCTCCTTGGTTATGATTTTGACCGGTATGTATGTACATATGTTCATCTGTTCCCTCATATCTTCTAAACTACTTCTCATAATTTGACAAAGGAGGTACTGTTGGAAGTGTCTTGATCGTCCACTGGTTAAAGGCTATATGACGTCACATTAAATTGAATATGGCGCCCGCTAGAGGACTTTACTTCTTACTTCGCCATAGTGACATCTACCCTCCAGCACTGTCCGCGTGGATGACGTCCACCTCCCTCTCACAGAGAGGAGGCTGAAGTCACAGCAGTGGGAACATTATAGGCCTTCCCTTTCCTACACACTTCGGTCTACAGCCATTGCGGGCCAGTCTTTTCGGTAGGAGTCAAGTTCGGTTCAGCATTTAAAAGGAGCCCGAATGAGTGGTTCTAAACCAATAAACCTAAGACAGATCGCTACTGATGATAGACAATACAATTTTATCTGTCCCTGTCAAATAAACTGCTGGCAACACATTATAGGGTCGATACTTTGGCTTTATCGGGAAGTTAAAACCAGAGATTGATAGACAGCTCATCTGACATGCGGCAGGCCAGACACACAAACAAAAAACTCTTCGAATATTCCCTCCAACTTTTTCTGAAGTTGGTAACACAACAAACAATAACCAAGAAGGAACCTATGACCTTACGATAGACTGAACTGCTGGGCTATAAAGTTGCCAATAGTGTTATCAGCAAAATGCGCCGGATTTAGATTAAATTAATAATATTATAACAATGTCTTATCATTTTATCAGAACAAGAAGCAATGACTGTCTGTTACGTGTTCTTTAAACGGTTTTTATCCGGTTTTCCGAATAAACTAGTAAATTGTACATCGCCGGTTATGTTTAAGGCTCAATTAATAGGGGGCGAGCTTATGACCGATAATCGGTCATATATCCCGCCTCTGATCTGCTACTAAACCTACACTTTCCTAGAAAAGCGGTGACCGCCATAAAGCATCCGCAATTTACCGATTATTGAGGTGTTTTCCAAGAGAGCGTTTTTGACACATTAAAGTCAATCCCCGCTATCCAAAGATTTAAATCTCTAGATTTGCCATTACACATTATTACATATACATGTCGTAAATCGACGTCAGGCCGAAATGGAGTAATAGGTCATGTCATAATAGTGAACAGAAAAAAAGTCTTTGCCATGTATTTCAAATATTACGAACATTAGTTAAAAAAAAAAAATAGGAATTCTACTGCCTGTGACGGTCTTTTAACTCCTGTTGCATGTGTTATTCTGTGAACTATTATGACCCGACTCCGGCTTGACGTTGACTTCATCGTTTGACATCTTTTGACGCGGTATCAAGCGATTTAGATGTAAGTATACTTACTTACATCTAAATCGCTAGTCGCTGTCTTTGCTTACTAGTATAGATTTTATTTAATAAGGAAAGATTTTATCTGTCATCATTAACATGACAGCCGTCACTGCGGCCCCTAAGTGCGGTCACCGCGTTTTTATGAAACCGTAGCTTTAAGCTTGGGTGTCATATTAAAACGGATCGCACGAAAATCTGTAATTTTCGCACGGAAATCAAAGCTTGAAGTTACGGTTTCCTACGGGGGCCGCTACTTAACGGCTCTACCTCAGTGACGGCCGTCATGAATATTATAGGACCGGGTTTTAACTTTACGGTGACAAAAAACGCTCTAGAGAAAAATGCCAAATTCACCAAACTCAAACTATTTATTTCAATTAAACCATATACAGGCACTTTTGAATTGTCAAGAGGTCGGTAAATCAGAAATATGAAGCTAGTTGCCCATTTCAAAGCGTACTATGTACCTTTGGGCAAGAAATAAAATTGTTACAAAAATATTAGTTACATCCTTAATGTTGATCTTTAAGTGAGAACGATGTTAAAAAGAAGTACACGTTATAAGTTTTTTTTTTCATAAACAACATTTCAGTAACGTCATTTGACCGTAAATCGCGGACGCTATCTTATTAATCGAATTGCATCTCCGATTCTGTCGCGCGCACTCTATCTTTCTCACTCTAGGAATTGACAATCATAAGCGATAGAAAAGGATAGAGCATGAAAAAGGCGATTCAATGAAAATTCAGTTAATATCACTCCTACAGTCGCGAATCGCATTTTGATCAACATACAGAACAGCAATTTGCAAAAAAACAAAAACATTTTGAATTTGCCGGGCTACGGGACAGATCACTGGATCAACGAGGCAGTCATTCGTGATTATTAATATTTGTAATACATAAAGGGTGACTAGGTACTATAAAAAATACGATTAGATCATTATAAACGTATAGTATTTATTACACATGAAACAATTCGGTTAGCTAACGTTAATCTTTATTATACTTTATCATTATTTATTGAACTTAATATGTTTCAATTATCGCGTTTTATTCAACTACTACTGGTTTGGTGATATTAAAACAAGCATTGTTGTAAGGCTGGCGAATAAAATAATTCAAACAGAATTAAAAGAATGGAATGACTCGGTGTTTTACTGAGTATGAGGTCATGTAAAGTGATACAGTTTCTTTTTAATTCTCTGCCTATCGTTCTGGAATCTGGATTTGTGCCCGAGTTATTTATTTATTTGTTGAAATTTTTATTAATAGCCATAAAAACGAAAATGCTATGTCGAATTGAGGGTGGATTATTCACCTCTGTGAATGTGGGAATTCTCAATTCGAAAGTTCTATTAAATAAAAACGTTAGTTATAGTTTGAAAAGATTATAACGAACAGCCAAGTTCGTCCACTATACCATCCACAAGCTGAACCCGCATGAATATGTATATAATGACACAATTATAATAATGACATAACTTTTTAACATAAGAATACTATAAGAAACTGTTTTCTAAACGAATTTGCATGTTTCGACACAGTACCCAGTCTCAAATTAAGGGAAATTTAATTTTTGAAAAGATAATCTTTGTCTCTTACGTCTCTGTCACTCTTAGCTGTGTGACAGTCTCTTTCTAAAACTCGACGTGTCATATTAACGCCCGGGTACAGTATTTTTATATTTTTTATCCCACGAAGCGACTCCCGCTTTACTTGTGGTAACCAAGTGTACAAACACACTGTGAATGTGTGCGTGAAGACAAGTAGCGTCAGCACATAACACACACGCACACTTCCAACTTCGCCAATGTTTCGGACGATAACGCGCGCTTACACACACATTGACAGCATGTTTCTAAACTTGGTAACCAAAAAGTAAAGCGCACATCGATTCGTGAGATAAAATATATTTACATAAAGTTTATAACAGTCCACAAAATCACCGATTCTTATAGAAAGGCTTTGAATCACCGCTCCAGGCTTTTAGAAGCCGGAAAAGAGCTGCTTAGGCAGTTCTATCCCACATCCCTCATGTGAGCGTTTAAAGGTTTTCCAAAAAGCTCGCGGCGCTAACACCTGTCATCACAGTAAGCACTATCGTTACTAATTTAAATCAAACAACTTATTTTTTTATCTATTACTTTACATAGAAATCTATTAACATGTTTTTAATATTAATTTAATAAGGATTGCACGAAACGTTTTAAAAGTAGGTCCGACTCCAAGATGGCATTATAAAACAGTGAGTCGCTGATGCTGCTATCTGTTGAAAGATAGGACGAAGAAAAATAGCGCTCAATAGCCAGTTTAGGGACGGGTATCTGTACGTAGTATTATATTATCTGTGCCACCGACGAAGATTGTGGCGAAGTATTGGGCCACTTGCGTACATTTTCTATGGACCAACGCAAATTACAGGAGGGCCGCACCGGAATTTTTTGTATGAAAATGCATTCTGCGGGCCGTTGCAGCTGTAACGTGCGCTTGAGTTTAGATGTAAGTTTATACATCAAAACACAAGGCTAACCCAACCATTATCTACTTTCCAGACGCGATAGCATCAGGCGAGAGCGTCCGCCTGGCGCCGTCGCTCCGCAGTCAGAAGGGCGCCATCTGGACCAAGCAGCCGCTTAACTTCGACTGGTGGGAGGTCGACATCATGTTTAAAGTCACCGGTAGAGGCAGGATAGGGGCTGACGGATTGGTAAGTCTTGAAAATCAGCGATGGGAATATCCACCAATCGATCTGTTCCATTATGAATGTGAAGTAATTCTATAGGTGGATTTTTGCCTGCTCACTGCCCTGCTTCCTCGCGCAGCTTTGTTAGAAAACGACCCTATGTTACATGTGAGCTGTCTGATTCATCGTAAGCCAGCGTGGGCTACTAACTTCGACATGCGAAATTGAATGCTCATATTTATATGCTTTAGCTTTTTTTTTCTTAATAACCGTGCCCCCCCTTCCCCAGGCGTTCTGGTACACAACTCAACGTGGAGACTACACGGGCGATGTGTTCGGCTCCTCAGACCGGTGGAACGGTCTTGGAGTCATCTTCGACTCGTTCGACAACGACAACAAACACAACAACCCGTACATCATGGCAGTCGTCAACGATGGCACCAAGGTCTTCGATCATAAGAGGTTGGTACTGATATCTGTTCTGGTACACCACAAGGGGGTTCGGCAGAGAACCAAAGTTGTCGACGTAGCTCACAGAATAACCAAGCTGAAGTGCCAATGGGCCGGCCATTTTACCCGTAGAACCGGTGACCGCTGGGGTAGACTTGTTCTAGAGTGAAGACCGCGAATCGACCAACGTAAGGTGGCAGGTTCAAGGTCTTCAGGGTCTGGCTTCAACGCTTGCCGGTGTCGGTCCGTACATGGGTGACCATCCACACCAAACATACTGAGACCCCTCCGTAACTGGGTCGTGGAGGTCAGACAATGGTATTCAGCAGTGTCCGGTTAGACTGGAAGCCGACCCAGTTGCAGCAGAGCGGTAAGCCTCCTGAGTCCTATGATAGCCACCTCCTATGATAGATCCTCTTTGTCTTATGTGTGCCTGGTACTTAATATTAGCCGACGATGCTGATAATATTTGTTGGATTTTTCAGTATTAGCACACAACCTCTCTTTATTCCAGTGACGGTTCTCAGCAGCTGCTTTCCGGCTGCTTGCGAGACTTCCGTAACAAGCCGTTCCCGACGCGCGCGCGCGTTGAGTACTACCTCAACACTCTCACTGTGTACTTCCATAATGGTAAGCTAAATCGTTTCAAAACCGTTGAAATTTTATGTTTTTTTTTTCGCACACGAATATCAGCTTTAGTTTGGTCTAAATTAAGTGAATTTCAGAATGACTAGTAAGTATTATTTAAAATTTTATAAAAACATTGAAACCTAACTATATTCAAAACACATTAGAAGCTAACAGTGATGTGCACAATAGATAGAATACTTATGTTTGACTGACAATACATAACACTTCATAAGTGCACACTACTTGTAATGTTTACATAAATATGGGTAAAGTACAAACTATTTATCATGTTTTTTAAATTTCGTTAATTTTGTGATTTTTTTTAAATTACGTATGTACTCTTTACATCACATTTTGTTAATTTTTTACTATACAACGCAATAGAAGAACAGGGTGGCGATTTAGCCATCTCCATCCATTCAGGGAGTGATTCTAACTGTCATACTAAAGAAATTCCACTACGAAACTCAGAACCGATTCGTGAAAATATACCCTCGATGTTATGTTTAAAAAAATGTTTTCCTTCTCCAGGCATGACAAACAACGAAGCAGACTACGAGCTATGTTTCCGTGCGGAGAACGTGGTCCTCCCGCGCGGAGGGTTCCTCGGACTGTCGGCCGCCACGGGAGGTCTGGCCGACGACCATGACGTCATCCATCTGCTCACCACCTCCCTGCACACGCAGCAGCAGCAGAGCGGTAAGCCTGAGTTCTATGATAGCCTTGTACTTTTTATTAGAGACAACGGCGACATCACGTTAAGTGGTACCCTCTTTGTCTTATGTGTGCCTGGTACTTTTTATTAACAGCTCTAACGAAAAGTGACAAAAATCTGTTAATGGGGAGGAGACCACGTTGAGACCCTCTCGATCCTATATGAGCGTAGTACTTTGGGTTAGATAACTGCCAAAAAATGCTGAGAATATTATCTTGAATATCTGAAAGCCTCTTCATTTTATGAGAGCCCAGTACTTTTTGTGGAGACTGTACGCAACGAGGTTTTTTAAATCTAAAGGCTGGCTAGAAAATATGCACAATGCCCAATGTAAAAGAATCATGGCAGGATTTGTACAAAATAATAAAGATTTTTTGTGAAGTTGGAATTCTAATGATAAATGTATTTTTTTAATTCTTATACTCCTAAGTGTCTAAAAAGTGTCTTCAGGCATTTACAATATTTTTATAACCCCGCAATAAAAATATACTGTTGAAAGTAAATAGTTTAACGAGGGGCTTATTATTTTAGAACGAAACGGCGGCTGTCAGTCTAAGACCCTCCTTTAGGGGTAAAATTATTTACTTATTTATAGGCCCTATCGTCTTTCATGCAATCCACACATCGTTTTGTGGAAAATGTCACTAATTATGATTAATCAATATACTTTTTCAACTCCAACTGGAAACAACGATTCACATCAGTCATCACTCTTTTGTCTGTCAGTTTGATAGATCCGTTGTCAGTTGTCACTTTTTTATAAATACAAAATGGCCAACGAGATAAAACGAAAAACTGATACTTTCATTTCGATTCATTTTAATTATGCGGGGGTTCTCTACATTGGAAAATATTTTGAAATCTCAAATTTTTATTTTTATTTGTACAAATTAACGTAAGAATCTCGCCATGATTCTTTCTACATTTATAACTATAATTTCTAAGGTGCACATAATAAAGAGTATTGTTTCTATCTATCTATGCAAAATATTACTCAGTGACCATCATTGGACCACCTTAGTTTAATAACAGCCTTTTGAACATTTCTACAAGCTAGTTATTATTATGAACAATAGAGTCTCGCCCCCAACTACATGGAACTTGAACATAGCTAGTTTAATATGTGTGTATATACTATAAATCTGTGACTGTCATTTCAAACAAACGCTAAAGGTCATTATCCTGCTAATCCTTTACCCCTTTGTTCACCAGGAAGTCAACAGATGAGCCAAGATGAGCAACAGAAGCTGTCGCTCGAGTACCAAGAGTACCAGAAGAAGTTGGAGCAGCAGAAAGAAGATTATAGAAAGGAACACCCCGACGAGGTTTGTGTACCAACCACCAGCCAATGTGTGGATATTTAAGTTGTTTTTCCAAAACCACAAATTTGTTTACGTGTTTGGAAACTGAATCATGCTTATCACAAAACGAATCACGAAATATATCTTCATCTCCCTCGCACCCACTGATTCTCTGTTTCCCCACAGGTGCGCGACAAGGACGGCGAGTTCGACGACTGGTTCGAGTCGGACGCACAGCGCGAGTTGAGGCAGATCTTCCAGGGGCAGACACAGATACATGATGTATTGAGGGATCTTAATAAGAAAGTTGATGAGGTAACAATATATAAATAAATATTATTATATGGCTTATAATAGCTTATACTATTAGTAGTAGAAGAGTGAAGGATCTCGCCCAGGAAGTACACCGACAACCTTGGTCTTTCTTTCGCTTTGTCTCTGGCACTGCAGATGTCCTTAGGCAAGTGTGCACAACTTACACACAATCTAAAGTAAAAACCCGTTCTAAAAAGTTCGAAACTAGAAAAAGAATCACACAGAAATCAAGACATAAAAATGGTCTGGGTATAGGCGTGGGTGCGTACCTGTATAGGTATACCAAGTGGGTATCAGCAACACCTACAAAACTATCTTTGTCCTAAATATTTTCTTGTTTTGTACTTTTTAGAACGTGGTTTTTCAGTAGTCTGTTTTTTTTTAAACGGTACTTTTTATTTCAATTGTTTTGGAGTTATAGTCACAACATACATATATTTGAAATTTGCTGATTAAGCCCACGGCATCATAAAACAAAATTGTTCATGACTACGTTCTCTAGAGGGCGCCATATTCAATTTAATGTCAAAGTCAAAGCATTTATTTCAAATAGGCCCATAAAATGGCACTTTTGAACGTCAAAAATTACAATAAAAATATAACTGATTCTAGGCGCCACTTCCAAAAAGTAGTTTCGTATGGAGAAGAAGTGGCAAGAAACTCCACCGTTACTCTTTTAAAATATTTTACAATATTTGTATACATTAATTATATTTTTATATGTGAAGACGATGCACCAAGAATAAAAATACTATACCACAAGTGGTAAGAAGAACTAAAAATATAGCAAAAGCAGATAAATGAATGACGCGATAGGTACATTGTGCTCACATATTTACAAACACTGTAAAAATATATGACTTTCCTAAAATATTAACTAGGAATAGGTCAGTGTGTGAGTAAGTAAAAAAAAAAATAAAAAAAAAATTCAATTAGCAACCAGTGTGATTTTGTCTAGACGGGATTGTCCTATGGAGCTGGACCATCATGTTTCTAAGCATTCTTATCTTGTATATAGTCCTCTAATTTGTAATAAGCTTGTCTGCAAAGTGTACTTTTTATACGAATTTTAAATTTTCTTTCATTTAATTGCAATATATCACAAGGTATTTTGTCATAACATTTAACACAGTACCCCATAAATGATGTATGTACTTTAGCTAGTCTGAAAAATGGTTGATCTATTTTATCTTTATTTCTGGTATTCAAATTATGTCTATCACTTATTTTATTAAAAAGATGTAGATTTTTTCTTTCTTTCTAATTTGATGTCATATATGTTTTAACAGATGAACATACATACATACCTTTCAAAATCATATCCCTCCATTTTGCTTCGCAGAAGTCGAAAATAAATATAATAATGGGGTGGGTTATTGAATTTTTTTATGTGTTGCTAAGCTGACTGTATATTTAACGAAGTGATGAAAAATTAACTGTTTCATACCTAATGAATTTACTATTTTTAAGCTTTGGGCAATGCCTTTGGCTTTGACTTTTCCGACTCTTGGTCCAACAGCAATAGTTGCGCATATTCTAGCCAAATCACTACATTGTCAGACCTGTAGTGCTATTCTGCACCCATCTCACCGTGAAAACTTAGGTGCAGTGAGTGTGGAGTGTGCTGTCAGTGCCACTGATGCTAGGGATTGAACAAGACGGGGTGACACTGACAGCTCACTACACGCAAGTCTTCAGGGTGAGATTTTTACAGAATCGACGTGCTGACGTGTCTACTAATGTAATCACTCCTCCCCCAGGTGATAGGCAAGCAGATGAACTCTCTGTCGATGTTGTCGGCCGTGTACGGGCACGCGCAGGGACAGCCCATACAGGCCGGCGCCGCGCCGCCGCAGCAGGTACTCCACTACTGCACTCTCTAATTCATTGGCGAATTTTAACAGACTATACGTATAGCCACAAAACAAAAATCGGCCAAGTGCGTCCAACCACGCATTGCTCGGTGAAGTGTTCGGTATTCGGGATGAATATTTACGCATGCACAGTGTTAATTTTGTCGACCGTAAAAATAAGTTTGTATTTAAGAGTCGAAAAATCTATGAAAAACGTATGTACGAGTAGTATATATGTGTGTGTTATACTCGTAGGTTTGTAACCTATTTATGTACACAATATCTATTTTATTTATAATTCATCACAATTTATACAAGGTCACACTTCAAGCCGGAATCGAATGATAGGTCCAAGTCATAATAGTTATCACAAAACTTTTAAAAATACATATATATTTTTAAATTTTAAAAAAAACTTTTTTTATTACACAGGAGTTAAATGACCGTCACATTCAGTAGATATTCTCGTTTTTTAGGGTACCCTACCTCGAAAGGAACCCTTATAGGATCACATTGTTGTCCGTCCGTCTGTCTGTCTGTCAAGACCCTTTTTCTCATTAACGCGTGAAGGTATCAAGCTGGAATTCAGGTCTACTGTCCCTTGGAGCTGTGAAAAAATCAAACTTCTAAGCCAACGCAATCAAAAGAAACAGCCGTTTATGCCGCAAATTTCTCACTTCAACACTCGCAAGGGAATCAAAACCTACAGGGTACTTCCCTTGAACTCAAATCTTGAAATTTGGTACGAAGCAACGTCTTATAGCACAGATAAAGGAAAAATTGCGAAAACCGTAAATTTTTAGTCACATCATACAGCATGTAACAACAACCCTGTCCGATCCTGAAGGGTATTATTTGGTATCGTACTGCGTACACAAATACGTAATCATTTAATGGATACGAGATTTTTATATTTCCCCAATTAATATAATTAATTTAAAATAATCATACCAAAGGCAACACTGATCCCTCGACAAAGTTCACCTACAGTTTGGTATCAAAGAAGCCGTCTGAGCGAGGCGGTGCTTTGTCGCATGCCGCCAAACGAACTTATTACTAAAGAAACCTACGTTATGCCTACGCGTAGGTATCAGCTGATATTGTATTGTAGGCATAGACGCTTAATGACCGACGAAAACATCGAATATTTCACATACTAATGACTAAAATAAAAAGTCGCCTAGAAATATCATTTAAGTATGTTTTTTATTACGTGATCCAGTGACACCGAATGAGATGCTGTATCCGGACAAACGGGCATGACTATGGGTTCCGTTTGTGCCATTTTGCTACGGAATCCCACAAAGAAAATGAAATTTTGTTACTAAATACGGGTATAATGTTATGATTACAGATGCCAAACCTGCCCATCGGGCGCCACGACTGGGACGCGTTGGTGGCCAACAACCAAATCATGATCAACACTATCGCTGAACTCAAGTAAGTTTATTGTTTCTTTTATGTTTTTTTTTTCTTTTAGAAATTTTTCGTCGGTGACAAAAAAATACTGCTGTTATTTATTTATTTAATTAATTCAAACACAGTGATCCATATTTATGTTAGTTTACTTAAAAATAATGTTAGTAAGGAAAGATATACATGCCACAATAATCATACAGAAGATAAGATCCGATACCGGTTCTTATCGACATGCAACTGCACACAATTTCACAATAATGGACAGTCCATTGTGCCAGCCACAACGCTAAGAATGTCGTTGCCACAGCCGCGGACACGACTGAGCTAAGATGCTGCTCTTTTTCTAAGGATGGCATGAAAGCCATCGATGCGAGCGTCGGCAAACATGGCCGACGCGCTGCAGTGCTTCGGCAGCCGCAACAGCATCCTTTAAGGCATTGTTATACTGAACGCGCAGGGCGTTGATTGTCTTCTGCATACAATTGACCCATAGACTGCACGTATAAAAAGATTGTGAAACGCCCGAAACAATGTTACTTTTACTGCCTTAGAGCAGCGTGCAAATCTACGAGCCAACATATTGCATCGGACAGCCACCGCCCGGTGCTCCTCAATGTCCTCGTGGTCAGAGAGGTCATCCGAGACCCAGTTATACACGACTGAATTGTATTCTGCCCACCGCACACTTTTTTTTTCTAGATGCACTAAATTTTTTTACTTACCACCATCTTTCGCGAATCTGATACACCTATTTCCATGATTATAATTAAAACTTGTAATATAATATAGTCGTAAGTTCCCATCTCAAGGCCCCCTAATTTTCTCTGCTTTTGCTGCCCCCCTGAAAAGCTCAAACGCGTTCGAGAGTTTCAAGGGGCAGTACTGTGGGATAACTCCCACGTTGTGAAACTACGCAGTCTAAATGTGTGGTACAGCGTTTTTTTTTAAATAACCTACCAAAAATGTCAATTTAGTGGTGTTCATGATAACAGGTAGGCGTCGATGTACCTGCCACTCTGACCAGTCCATACATTTAGCGCTTAACGAATTTAAAACATTATTCTATACTTGTCAATCGTTCGAAGATGAAAGAGACAGAATGATTATTCAAATACGTTATACTTGATCATAACACAGATTTAATTATCGTATGGCTGCTTGTATCTCAATAATAAACCTTATCTCCTTTCGCAGAGGGTTCATAATCGACGTGTCGCGCAAGTCGGACTCGCTGGCCGCGGCCACGGGCGCGGCGGGAGGGGGGGGCAGCCCGCAGCTCCTCAACGAGATGAAGGACTCGCTGCAGCAAGTGAGGGCCGCCGTCACCGGAGTGGCGCAGAGGTATGTACAGACAGAAATATGATAATGTATTTGTTGGGGACACGCACAGGGCAACAAAAAAGGATGAACAAAAAAAACCGGCCCGAATGGCGTGACGGACTCGCGCACTAAGAGCCTTGTTACGCCCCGAATCCATTCGTTTTTAAGCAACAATAAAACGTTGCAAACGGATTCGAGTCCCTTATTTTTTAATACCCACACAATATAAACATGATACATATTTTTTTGACGTCTAAAAACCGTAATTTACGAAATAAAAACGAAACCCCGCGCTATAACCATCGCACGCGCTCTCACTTTTGACCATGAACTGGACCATGTTTGGGAAGCGAGAGAGTATCCGTAGAACCAACCGCCGCAACGAGGTCACGGCGCTGCACTGACCAAGCAGGGCTTTCCTCAAGGATTTGCTGCGGCGTGTCGTCGAGGCAACCGGGTGTCGGTTCCCGGCCTATACGGTACCTGTACTTTCCAAAGCACCCGTGTCCGGACAGTACCTGAGTCAGCCGAAAAGTAACGGTGCCATGCCATCTCTCCAGCCACTCCCACACAACGGGTCTTGCCGCCCCTTGGCGTGGCCTGCACTGGGGTGCGTAATTCGCTGCTGCCACTCCACGAGGGTCTGGCGGAGCGCTCCATAGAGTGCCATGGACCGTATGATTCCGACAGTGAGCGTCCCGCATGATCGCGTCTATTGTAGAGCGACGGAAACCAAACTGGTTATCCGACAGATCCGGCCCCTCTTGCCATGTGCTGGTTTGCAATAATTCTCTCGAAGAGTTTGCCCAGCTCATCCAACTACACAATGGACTGGTAAGCGGATGGAAAGTCCGTAGGACGCCCTTCTTTTTCAGCAGGACCAGTTTTCCAGTCTTCCACTGGCGTGGCATTGGCCCCTCCAAACATGCGCTTAAGAAGGCAAACCTATGCATGTCCAGCAATGCCGTCAAGTCCTGAATCATTGTTTTTGGCCTGAAGCCTTTGTACTGCCGTTCTCAGTTCTACCTGGGTCACTTCGGGCGCGTTGTCTTCGTCACTATCCGCGATGGGCACCATAAAGGCGGATGCCTGTACCCAATTCCGTGATGAAGCTCTGAAAGTCGGCGAGAGGTCGATTGGGTGAGAAATAAATCCCCACGACCATGATGTCTTCCACTAAGGCCGCTATAAATCCCCGCCTCTGAGTGACGGTCTCAATGGGCGAAGTGCCAGCGGCCGGCCTCGAGATAAGCGCTACCAAGACATCAATGTCGCCCACCCAGTCATCCCTGGGAGGAACATAGGATGGTCCGGCGACAATGGCCACGTTGATCAACCACTCCGCCATGCTCTGTAGCAAAAGGTCCTGAGCCCTGGCGCAGAAGACGAAGGTGTAGTACCATTACTGGGTGTCCATAACAATCGCCTCCCACTATGATTGTAGACTCCCTAGCGTAGAAATTTTTCGTCGGTTATTAAAAAAAAAAATATGTTTCATACAAAATAGCAACACCGACACAGTCAAAATGTACTGAACAGCTATATTTTTTGTTTATAACCGACAAAAAAAATCTGCGCTGGGGGGGTCTACAATCATAATTATGCTGGATAAATAGTTACAGTTTGCGCACTGGTTAATAATGTATCCTGTATAACTCGATTATTTACGTTTTTGATTCAGTATAACCTATCGAGGAACATATTATTGAGCATATTGTATCGGCTGCAGGCTCGCGCAGGCCGCCCCGCAGGCGCTGGCCGCGCCCGCGTGTGCCGACGTGAGCTGCGTGAGCTTCACGGGGCTACTGCTGGTCGTAGCCACACAGCTGGGGCTCATGCTGGTCTACGCCATGTACAAGTAAGTAGCCCACTGCTGGGCGAACAATCAGTATTAGCCTGTAACTGTCCCACTACTGGGCATAATTGTATTTTTTTATTATTTTAGAAATACTATAATGTTACTATTAATGAGCCTAAACCTAATTACATAACGTACCCGGGTCGTGCTTTACACGGTAGAGTCAGCACATTAGATTATAGATAGACAGTATTTGTTGAACAACAAAGCCGTCCCAAAGTAATTTCTACACATATTCGGCTTTCAATCGGCTCGTGCATATCGGCCTCTACCATCGCTTATAGTACGGGACGTAGCGTTGCTTTTTAGGTAGTCTGTTTACGCCGATCGGTTGCCACCTTGTTCGAATGTTTCCCAAACATATTTAATATTTTTATTCATTCCATTTTCCCGCCTGTGCTGCGCCAAATCTTGCCGACCTTAACAATGGCAAGCTTAGAAAGACACTGTCATACAAGTATTAGTGACATGGACCGAGTGCTGTAAAAGCCATTATTTATTCAAAACTTTTTGTTCACAGAGAAAGAAAAGAAGCGCAAGCGAAGAAATTCTTCTAAGAAGTCGATAGTAGAGGTCGCTAGGTGTCCCCACTAGTTTCATGATATTGCTAACAACCAACGACAGATGGCGTTATCTACAAAAGTTATAGATTTTCCCCCAATATTTTTTTAAGCTACTTTTATTCGTCGCTACTTTTATTATCTTTTGATGTTATAATACTCAATATTTTTTTTATGACAAAAAAGATTGTTGTTACATAAGGGGTAGGCCACACTGTTGTAGTAAGTATTATTTATGTCCACTATAATAGGCTATTAACACCCGGTGTCTGGAACGAATATCGACACAAAAACTAGCTAACAAATTGACAAACGCATGTCTACTGCTGACCATCCATTACAAACTAAGACCCCTCCGCGCCTCGAAAAGCGTGTTAAACCGTTGGTGCTCTGGTTGGTGGCTCTTTGATAATCAGAAGCCCGAAAGTGTGACAACCAGTCTTACCAAGGGGTATCGTGTTACCCAGTAATTGCGTTGTAGAGGTCAGGATTTAGCTGCATCCGGTTAGACTAAAAGCTGACCACCCCATAACAGGGGAAGAACAGGTAGATAATCATGATGACGACTGCTGTGATTAGTTGACTGAATTATCAACAGCCAATGGGATCACTTGACATGAGTTTAATTTTGACACGTTGAACTTCTTCCTAGGAACCGGGTGGATACCTTTTAAAGGTCATGTTTCGAGGCTCTGTGCTCCTAATGAAAATTTTCTAACTTACATAAAGGACACTTCTTATAATTGACCCATCCTTGAGACAAACAGGACCGCAATTTGACTTGGCTTGGTAAGTGATTCATACGAATATGCACCTTATTTAAATGCTTGTTCATATTCGTATTAGCAAATGTGAACAAGTGCTAAATGAATAAGAATATTTAATATTTATGAGAATAAAGAATTCATAATCCTATGAGCTGTCTTACATAACAAAGTTAAGTCAAAGAGCGGTCTTTATTCTTGTCAAGACCAATAAGACATATCAGATTGAAAAAAGTATAAAAAACAAAAAAAAAAGTACATATTACGTTATTTAAAAAGGTGTCATCTTTGCTTATCAAATAATTCTCTAATAATGAAACAACATGTTGATTGAAATAAACAGGAAAATTCTCACTAAAAACGAAACATATATCCTGAACTCACAAAATACATGAAATAAAAATATATATTTTGTAATTACTTATTACATTATTTACAATGTTGTAGTAATGATCTCATAATTTCGCGGAAGCTCGAAAAGAATTCGCCGAAACTCGGAAAAATCTTCGCTGAAGCTCAAAAAGACTTCGCCGAAGCTAGAAAATACTTCGCTGAAACTCGAAAAATGTCTCAAGAAAGCAGCAATAACATGAAACTAGGGTATTATTAGTTTTTTTACCAATCTGAGTGCGAGATACTCAAATATCTGTACATAATAATATTTATTCTGTTTTCTGTTCCTTGATGTTTTTTATATTATTTTTTTCAACAAATTTGTTATTTTTCTATGATATGTGTTGGTTTCGTCTCGCCGTGAGTGTGTGAACGTGTAAAAAATGGTTGTATAAGTAAAGATTATTTTTTGAGATTATGTTTTTGTTTCATTTATAACACTAGATTCTGCCCGCGGCTTCGTCTGCGTGGATGGAAAGTATCCCACGGGAATGTACCACCGGGATAAAAAGTATCCCAATGTGTTAATCCCTAAATCCGTTCAGCCGTTTTTGCGTGATTGGAGTAACAAACGTGAAAACTTTCACGTATATAAAATTATAGTAGGATTTTATCCCTATCCTCTGCAGTCTACGGGTTCGCGGTTGCGTGAGAAAAAAGTTCCTGGAATAGAATTTTTCTCGCTCTTGCCCAGGAGCGCCACGAATGACTACTAATGATGTTTAGTGTTAGTTCAAGCAAATACCAAGAAAAAGTTATTTATTTAATGTATTTAAATGATATCTGTGACGTTGTACTGTTTGCAGATGATACCTCTCTTAATTTTAAAGTAGACAGGAATAGACAAGAGTTTGACGACGTAAATAGTGCACTGTCAATGGTTACGGATTGGTTTACGTCAAATAACCTAGTTCTCAATGCTAAGAAAACTAAATGTGTAAAGTTCGTCTTACCGAATGTTAGAAATCTAGGACCCAACATCGTCTTAGATAAAGAGCTGCTTGAAACAGTAGACTCGGCAGTTTTTCTGGGCATAACAGTAGATTCCAAACTTCAGTGGGGCCCACATATATCAAGCCTAGCGGGGAGGCTCAGTTCAGCCGCGTACGCTGTCAGGAAAGTAAGACAATACACTGACGTTGATACAGCACGGTTAGTCTATTTTAGTTATTTCCACAGCGTTATGTCCTACGGTATTCTGCTGTGGGGCAAAGCTGCTGATATTCAAAATATATTCGTCCTTCAAAAACGAGCTGTCCGAGCAATTTATCAACTAGGAGCCAGAGTTTCTCTTAGAGATTTTTTTAAAGATATTGGTATTCTTACGGTAGCATCACAATTCATCTTCGCCAACATCTTATACATTAGGCAAAATATACACTTATACACTAAAAACAGTGATTTTCACAATGTTAATACTAGAAATAAGAACAAACTACGTGCTCCCTTTCACCGGCTTCATAAGGTTCATAACTCATTTGTTGGGCTAGGCATAACCTTTTATAACAAGCTACCCTCTTCTTTGCTAGATTTGCCTTTTAATGCGTTTAAAGCTCAAGTGAAATCCAACCTTTGTTCAAAGGCATATTATTCAATTAACGACTACTTACACGATAAGAATAGCTGGTCGCTGTAATTAACTCAAGACAATGTTTATGTTCTTTCTCCAGAATCAGCTTACCTACTGACAGGGTATACGAGTTCGTATATTTATTTTAATTTTATTTGACTGTATAAGTCAATTAGTTTTAGTTACCTTCATTTATTATTGACATGATCCGCTCATTACAATGTTTTTCAATGAGTTGTATTGCAATAAGTGGTTAGCTAGCGACCTCGACAATTGATCTTAAATTATTCTTGCCTGAGCAACCGGCAGCGAGTTCGTCATGCTCCCGTAGATGTCACTGCTTGCGGTAGCGTCGGGGATCGGGTTGCCTCCTTCCCTCAAATATGGCGAGGGGGGCAATGGCTGATCTTTGCGTTATGCTCGTGAACGGGTGCTGCTTGTGGTGACTGGTCGTCTTGCTGTCTATGGTTTTGATATTGTTAAAGTAATTGTTCTGTTAACTTATTGTACTTCTATGGTCCTAGTTTATCATTTGTGTTTACTTAAAAAATAAGCCAATAATGCATATGTAAGATGTCACGCCCCTTATGCCTGGAGGCTTTTATTTGTGTATACGTTGTTTAGTATGTTTTTTTTTGTGTTTCGGTTTTTATTCTTTGATTACCTTATAATTATATAATTCAATGGTTTTCTAACTAAACAGACAGCTGTGCTGCTGGGGAGTTTGTTGCGCCACTTCTTCTTCCCAGCTAAAGCACTAGGAAGTGGTGAAGGGCGGGCGTTTTGGGGGACTGTCTTATGTAATTTTGACGTTCGAAAAGTGCTGTCTCTCAGCCTAGTTTGAATAAATGACTTTTGATTTTGATTTTGATTTTATGGAAGTTAATTAATTATTTGATTTTAATAAATACCTTTTTTTTTTAAACAAGCAAACAAAGCCTGGCTGACTTAAAACATCTACTCGTTAATATGTCTCGGAGAAGGAGTAAGTATAATTATGTGACTAAGTGAAGTTCTATCATAATAATACGAAGCTCCTTCTCAGAGACAGGTTTCCCAGCCCATCCCTACTGAACTTTTCCCCAAAATATGGGCTTTAAACGAAATGACAGTACAGTGGTGCATCAGAACTCTCGAAAGATTCCACGCAGGATCCTCAAATGCTGTATACAACATCGTATCAGGTGACGAATCCTGGATATACGCGTACGAACCCGAAACAAAAAACCAGTCACGAGTTTGGGTGTTCGAAAATGAGTTAAAGCCAACAAAAATTATTCGTTTACGGAGTGCTGCAAAAAAAATTGTGGCCACGTTTGTCTCCAAAACCGGCCATGTTACGACTATTCCTCATGAGGGACAAAGAACGGTTAATGCAGAATGGTATGCTAGCATTTGTTTGCCACAGGTCGCTTCTGAACTCCGTAAAGAGAACTGCAACCGCCGCATCATCCTCCATCACGACAATGCGAGTTCTCACACCGCACACAGAACAAAAGAGTTTTTAGAGCAAGAAAACATAGAATTATTAGACCATCCGCCGTACAGCCCCGACCTAAGCCCTAATGATTTCTATACTTTCCCTAAAATAAAGAATAAATTGCGTGGACAGAGAAAACTGGTTGCTTCAATGATTGGTTCCATCCAGTGCTTCCAGATTCACTGTAATTACAGGAGATTTACTGTATTTTAGACTTTTCTACTGTATACTGTAATGATAAAATACAGTGTATGGAATACACTGTATTTTATTTTCTTATAGCTTTATCAATTCTAATACTTGAAACAAAACGCAGCTAATCTACACCCACAGACCTATAACCATAGACAATGTACAGACAGTAGGTTTGTAATAGAGATGCGGGGAATTCCCTGGCAAATCGGAACTATCGTAGAGCACTCTGTTACGCAACTAGCAACAGTAGTCTTACAAAAGAACATGGATTTTTCGTCTTATTTATACATAAACTTGTTGTGCCAAGGTGCATACATTTTATTTGAGATTATGAGGGGCTTATCGGAGTGAAACCACCTCTTTAGTAAAAATAGTATATTTGTAAAGTATCACACAAGTAATCAGTCACAAACATTGGGATCGAAGACCCTAAAACAATTATTTCGCGTAACGGACGGCACGAGGAAGGCACGGGGTGACATGCGCGCGCGGTAGGTAAATACGCGTCTACGCAGTAAGCGTGTGGGCAGCGGACTGACGCGCCACGCGTTCCAGACTTCCTCGCAACGGCCAGGCGAGAAAAAGACAGAACTTATTGTATGTAACGTGGCGGCACGCGACCGCGGGACGCTCGCACTGGTCGTAGTTGTGCGTGGTTTGCTATAAGATTTATAATTGTTTTGGGTGATGTAAAATAAAGTCTAAACTTAAAATTTCTAGCTACATTATTGTAAAATGAGCTCAAACCGTGAGAAAAGTGATGTGCGTAGCGATGATGGTCCGTCAAGATGAAGAGCTAAAAAGAAATATCGGCAACAATTCCGTGATGAATGGCTCCAAATACAAGACTTTCGTAAGTGGTTAAAGCGTGATAAAAAGTCTGCTTATAAATGAACTTGCACTCTTTGCGATTCTTCTTTGATTGCCGATGGGTGCTATCAAAAGACACAGTGAAGGTTCTAAGCTAATTTTTCTATCAATATTTAAACAATTTTTTTCCGTAATTTTACTGTAATCGGTTTTAAAATCTACTGTATTGTTTTTAGAAACTTCTGTATTTTATAACCGGCAACACTGTAAATTTACTTTTGGGATCTGGAAGCACTGGTTCCATCGTATGGAAAAATGTGTCAAATTTCGCGGAGAATACTTCGAAAAGCAATAAATACATTTTTAAATAGTAATGTTGTGTCACTTCTTTGATTCCCGATTTTCAGTGCCGCCCTCGTAGATATGTTGCTGCAACAGCAAAATGTATCCCCCGATTTTGTTATCATCTGTTTTTTTGAATGGCCATCTTCAATGTTTACACTGGAAGAGGACAGATGGTGTTGTAAGCGCGTCTGACTATTCCCTTATTGGTCCTCAGGTTTTCGACTCTGCTTATTCTGTCTCTCCCAGGTATGAGACGTACGACACGACCTAGTGGCCACATCAGTGGTGGTGTTGGTTGCTCTTTGAGTAGCACCATGGCTCCGTCTTCAAGCAACCCATCGGACTCCGTCCACTAGGTTCTCTGTTGGAGGTAAAATATGTACTCGTTAGAGAATCTATTCCAGAACTGTTGCTTCAGGTGCTCAATACGCTGGAAACGTTTTAGGCTGGATATGTTCTGGTTGATGGATTCTCTAACGAGATCTTTCTGTTTACCTTTCTGTGAATTAAGAACTTAAAAAATCAATCAAATCAGTAAAACAACAACAATAACAATATTGATAGGTTTTCCTATCTCCAGTACGCCAAAATTAATCTGTGCAAACAACGAAGTTTGGTCTGTCGTAGAACTCACTCACGTCATGTTTCGTGCAGTGCGAACTGCGAACGAAAATTCAACAAAACAAGTTGTGAGATTTGTTTTACATGATAAGTATCGAACAATGCTAAATGTTCTCTGGTCAAACGCATAGTTAGTAAAGGCGCTGTTGAATGCAAACCGTTAACATGCACGTGCCGTTGAATGTATTCACCATGTAAACATGTGCAACAATACTTTTTCGTGTGATATTTTATCGTCCGCAATGTCACTCAACGACCTTTATCAATACACCTACCTTAATTCGATATTTTAAAATCTTCTTGATAAAAACATCCGTGTTTGTTTCCAAACACTTTTATTAATATATAATAATTATCTTAATTTATATAATCTAACAGGATGTCTAGTTTCTTATGTTACATGACTGCGCACTTTATAAAAGTACTAGCTTTAGCCCCAGGCGCGGTCACTATGGGTCGCTATGGGGGCTGTGACCCCCAACTTCACTCAAGCTGTCGAGAGCCTGAATGATTTAAGTGTTTTACAAACATTCAGAAAAAAGCCTGTTATAAAAATACGATATAAGAAGAGCAAGCGAAGCAAACTCGGGAATTTGGGCAACACTACGCTCGGATTAAGGCCAAATTTCAAAACCTAAACTAACTGCTGTCAAACGAGTTCAATCTTTACTCGACAAAGTAATTTCACCATGATCTGCCCGCGACTTCGTCCTAGTGTTTGTCTCTCCGGGCCGCCCGCCGCGTCGCATCGCCCGCCCTCCGTCTTTTTTTCTTTTTGCTTGTCCCCTTCGGGTCCTAGCGTTAAATAATCCTCAAGAATTAGACTATCAAACGCGAAAAGATTTTTTCAAAACCGACAGGTAGGTACTTCCTGAGATTAGCACGTTGAAACAAACACCACCAAAAAAACAAACAAACTCCCACTCTCTCTCCTCTTCAGCTCTAATATATTTAATATACGTGACCCAGGAAGCCCCTCGTCGCTGTTGCTCACAACAGAGAAAACTTCTGCCAAGCATTTGATAGTATACCATTCAGCGTTGATGCTTCTTTGGTTCCGTAAAGGAATTGACACCAAGTAGCCAGTCAAGTTGAATAAGCTTGCAATCGAAATCATCCCTTCGCTTCTAGATCGCTTCACTTTGGTTGATTAAGTTTTAAACACTCAAACCGTCGACTGGCGCTTCGTTTCTGGATCGTATTGATAAATCCAAGACTTCACCTCTAATGATGTCGTAAACTCGCCTATTGTCTTGAATTAATATTTTCATGGCTAGCACGTCTTCTTCCGCAACCGCCGTCAAAGGGCGACCACTTGTTTCTTCATCCCCCAAAATTAGTCGGCCGCGCTTGAATTCGTTATACCTACCAACGATACATGGTTGCCTTAAAAGGGCCTTCATCCATGAATGCCATTTGAAGTCTATCCGTACGATTCGTCCGGTTTCAGGCGACACTTGGAATAGTAAAAATCATAGCGAAAATGTTCCCGGCGCAGATCCATTTTTTATGAGACACGATCATTTAAATTAGCTCGCAAATAATGTGGAGGGAAATTTTGAAATGGGACGTACCTATTTTTACTTACAAATTGTTACGTACCGTTGTAGTGACCTACACACTTAAGTGCAAAAATTAAATTAAAAGTAAAATAAAATAAAATGTAAATTATATATTTCTATAAAATTAATTATAATTTATATAAACATATTTACAAAAGAACTTAAAACTAGACTTATCATAATCAACATTAATTATAAAACTATTCAACATTCAATGAACAAACAGACAAGTACAAATATTGTATTAATAGATAATTCCTTATCAGCTGGCCGGCTGAGCTATGACGCGTCTATTGTTCTAGCGGCTCGTCATGCGAACCGTGTGAGCGAGCGAGACGGTACGAGTATCATTGTGCGTTGCACTCATACACGTGCGGCGCGCGCGCGGCATGACTTGCGGGTTAGTACGCTCACCGCGCGCGTTGCCAAACATCAGCTGATCTCGCGATCCTGGCTTCACGGCATTAGCTAGTAAACACTGAAAGCTTTCTGTTTTTACCTCTCACTATCTATACGTGCCTTTCTCTGCTATCTACATTTCTAACACTCCTTCTTAACTAAGTGTAACTCTTGTGTGTGTAAACTGAACCTGTGACTGTGATCTAATAAACTTTCATTCTTCTCCTTGTGTACTTGGAACTTATTACTTTAAACCTATTTCTACCTATCACACGCTTCCTAAACACTACATTGGTGACCCCGTTCAAGAGCACGAACATGACTGAGGACAAGGCACGCACGGACCAAGATGTACAGGCAGCGGAAACATTTCGCGTGGGTGTGCGTATACCGCCGTTCTACCCAGAGAAGCCAAGTCTCTGGTTTAACCAGATGGAGGCGCAGTTCATCCTGGCGAGCATCAAGTCGGACGACACCAAATTTTATTATATAACCGGCAACCTAGATCCGCAGTACGCTGCCGAAATCGAAGACATTATCGGCAACCCGCCACTCACCGGGAAATACGAGAAGCTTAAAGGTGAGCTTATTAAGCGGCTATCGGCATCGCGCGAGAAAAAGGTAAAACAGCTTCTCATGCATGAAGAACTGGGCGACCGGAAGCCGTCACAATTTTATCGCCACCTTCTCAACCTCGCTGGCCCAGGTGTACCGGAGGAGTTTTTGCGAAGTATATGGACGACCCGCCTCCCCGCCAACACCCAGGCCATCGTAGCGTCGCAGTCGAGGATGGACCTGGCTGAACTGGCAGAGCTGGCAGACCGGATCCACGACGTCGTCGGTATCCAGTTGGCATCAACAACTGCCATATCTACTGCTGCGTCGACGAGTGCTGCGAGTGCCAGTGTATGCTCGGAGGTCGCCGCTCTAACCAAGCAAATGGAGAAACTAGCGGATAAGGTGGAGCGACTGTCTCGCCCCAGTGGACGTGCCCGTAGTCGCACGCGTTATCGGTCAGGCTCATCCCGGTCTGAGTCTAGCTACAGGAAGTTCCCGCAGTGCTGGTACCACCAAAATTTCTCTCTCCACCTAGCGCCGAAGAAAGATGACGGATGGCGCCCTTGCGGCGACTACCGGATGCTGAACGCACGTACCATCCCAGACCAGTACCCCATCCGACACATCCAGGACTTTGCTCATAGTCTGTCTGGCTGTACCGTCTTCTCTCAGATTGACCTGGTAAAAGCATATAACCAGATTCCTCTGAATCCTGATGACATCCCGAAGACTGCGATCACAACGCCATTCGGTCTTTTTGAATTCCCGTTCATGACGTTCGGCCTTCGAAATGCCGGACAGACGTTTCAGCGCTTCGTGGATGAAATGCTCAGGGGTCTGGATTTTACGTACGCATATCTGGATGACTTCTTGGTCTACTCGAAAGACCAGAAGACACACGAGAACCACCTGCGTCAACTTTTCACCAGGCTCAGAGACTACGGTATGGTCATCAACAGTTCCAAGTGCGCCTTCGGAGTGTCCGAGGTAAACTTCTTGGGATACCACATCTCAGCCAGCGGCACAAGACCATTACCATCCAAGGTCGAAGCCATACAACATTTTCCCGCTCCCAAAACCGTAAGAGAGCTACGGAGATTTCTTGGGATGCTCAATTTTTACCGCAGGTTCATCCCAGGCGCAGCAACCTTCCAGGCACCCTTGAACGCTCTTCTTACCGGCTCCGTGAAGGGTTCACACTCGGTAAATTTTTCACCTGACGAGCATACAGCATTCCAGAACTGCAAGAACAGCCTCTGTCAAGCGGCACTGTTGGCGCATCCAGACTGCAGCGCTACGTTGGCGTTGGTCACAGATGCTTCCGACAAAGCCATTGGCGCAGTTTTGCAACAGCTGAATGCAAATGCATGGGAGCCGCTTGCTTTCTTTTCTCGCAAGTTGAGCCCAGCACAGGTCAAGTACTCTCCATACGACCGTGAATTGCTCGCCATTTACGAGAGTATAAAATATTTCCGGCACATGCTAGAGGCTCGTGACTTTGTGATTTATACAGACCACAAGCCCCTGACGTTTGCCTTTCACTCTCGTAAGGAGAATTGCTCTCCACGGCAGTACCGTCACCTGGATCTCATAGCCCAGTTTACAACAGATATCCGGCATATTTCTGGGAAGAACAATGTCGTGGCAGATACCCTTTCGCGCGTCGAGGAGATTACACAACCAGTGCCCATCGAAAAGATCGCTGCAGCTCAACGTGACGACCCCGAGTTGAAGCAACTGCTAGATGGGGTAACCGCATTGCGCCTGAAACAGGTCAGAGTGCCGGATTCACTAGAGCAACTATATTGCGATGTTAGCACCCCTACGCTAAGACCATTTGTGCCTAAAGAATTGCGCAAACCAATTTTCACAACCCTGCACTCCTTGAGTCACCCAGGTACCAAGGCATCCGCAAGACTGGTCGCTGACCGATATGTTTGGCCTGGCGTTAAGAAAGACTGCCGTGATTGGGTACGTTCTTGCCTGGCTTGCCAGCGCTCAAAAACCACACGGCACATCTTCGCTCCGGTAGGTTCTTTCAATTTACCGCGATCAAGATTCGCATTCATTCACATTGACCTTGTGGGACCTTTGCCACCATGTGAAGGGTTTCGCTATTGTCTCACTGCCGTCGATCGCTTTACGCGATGGCCTGAGGCAATACCGCTCGCTAACATAACTGCAGAAACAGTGGCAAAGGCCTTACTCAGTGGCTGGATTGCTCGTTTCGGCTGCCCATTCGATATAGTAACTGATAGAGGTGGGCAGTTTGAATCGGCACTCTTCAAATGCCTGTCTGCAATCGCTGGGTTCCGACGTCGCAGAACAACGGCATACCATCCTGCCTGCAACGGGTTGGTGGAAAGATTCCACCGTCAACTTAAAGCAGCTATCACTTGCCACAATAATAGCAGTTGGTTAGAATCTCTTCCGCTAGTCCTTTTAGGCGTACGCAGCGCTTTTAAAGAAGACGCCCAGGCTACTGCTGCCGAACTTGTTTACGGTCAACCAATACGTCTACCTGGCGAATTTTTCGACCCTCAGGCTGATGAAACGGTTGACATGACCGACTATTTGTCTAGGCTCCGGAGTATTGTCAGGAGTCTGCAGCCATCACCAGCCGCTAGACACAATAGCAATGTAAAAACATTCATTTACAAGGAATTAGCGTCTTCTACCCACGTTTTCCTTAGGGACTGCACCACTGGTGGTAGTCTGAAACCGGCATATTCGGGTCCTCATAAAATAATTCAGCGAGGTGACAAAGTTTACAAAATAATGGTAAATGGTAAAAAGTTTACCGTATCGATTGACCGCATTAAGCCGGCCTTCATATTGCGTGATCCTCACACATCACCCTCACCACCAACCACTACTGTTCATCACAACACACCACAGTCACAACTCAACACTAACATTCATCACAACACAAAAGACGCGGATAACCGGAACTTACCTACCGCTGATGACCCCGTCGTCAAAACGACGCGATCAGGACGTCGCGTAAAATTTCCCGATTATTATCGCCCTTGACGGTCTCTGGAAGGGGGTGATGTAGTGACCTACACACTTAAGTGCAAAAATTAAATTAAAAGTAAAATAAAATAAAATGTAAATTATATATTTCTATAAAATTAATTATAATTTATATAAACATATTTACAAAAGAACTTAAAACTAGACTTATCATAATCAACATTAATTATAAAACTATTCAACATTCAATGAACAAACAGACAAGTACAAATATTGTATTAATAGATAATTCCTTATCAGCTGGCCGGCTGAGCTATGACGCGTCTTTTGTTCTAGCGGCTCGTCATGCGAACCGTGTGAGCGAGCGAGACGGTACGAGTATCATTGTGCGTTGCACTCATACACGTGCGGCGCGCGCGCGGCATGACTTGCGGGTTAGTACGCTCACCGCGCGCGTTGCCAAACATCAGCTGATCTCGCGATCCTGGCTTCACGGCATTAGCTAGTAAACACTGAAAGCTTTCTGTTTTTACCTCTCACTATCTATACGTGCCTTTCTCTGCTATCTACATTTCTAACACTCCTTCTTAACTAAGTGTAACTCTTGTGTGTGTAAACTGAACCTGTGACTGTGATCTAATAAACTTTCATTCTTCTCCTTGTGTACTTGGAACTTATTACTTTAAACCTATTTCTACCTATCACACGCTTCCTAAACACTACACCGTTCTCTGTATAGTGGGTGGGTTTTACCCCGCTTCGAGTAATTAGGCTTGTATGTGTAATGAATAAGGTTTGATTCGATTAAGTGGTCGGCTTTATCATCGTTCATTCGCTGAGCAATCCGATTGGTCTACGCATGGGCACAGTGGCACCATGCTTCCGTGTGTGGTTTTTCGCGACACTAACTGTTCTTAACTTGACTTCTAACTAACGTGCACAGCGCACTATAACCATTTTCTAAAATAAAGAGGTCCTTCGGTGTATTCGTGGTTACCACACCCGTAAGATACGAACAATTGGACGAACGTAGCGCAATGGAATACATATGTAGTGAAGTGTACAGGCTTCAAGACATCTGGACGCGCCGCAAAGCCATCATCAGCGCTAAGCAGTGTGCAGGAGTCTGCGGTAAGCTTTTTTCGAATCCTCACCCTTTCTATTACACATAATTGTTTGATCCTATTTTTTTTTTTTGGTATGGCATCTCGTAGTTGACCTTGAGAGGCCGTGACTACTTAACCGGACTATCCTGTGGCTGCCTTAAGCGGACTCAAAGCCAGCCAGGGTCAGGGGCCAGGGCCAGGGGCGTAAAACTACTTATATTATTAAGCGAACGCTCGCTAAGGGCACCCCCTGTGGGGTACGGACCTCGGCTTAGGGCGTCGCTGACGGGAGGACAGCAAGATGGGACAGGCTGGATCAAGTTTTGTTGATTATTATTATTCGGGGAATTTAAAGCTACAGGCTCAGCTACGGCGCGGGCTGGCACTTCGTCGAGCAAGGGTCGGGGGGGACAATTACGTCGGGATCTTCGCGAGGAACCTCGGCGGCGAGGTCGGAATGTCGGTCTGTGTTTGTGCACTGTACTGGTGGCCCTACTGCTCTCCTGAATGAGAGTTATGTGGTCATCGGGGTCGGTGAGGACATGCTTGGGACGGCGGACATGACTAATGGAGGAGGGAATATAGTTAGCGGCTTTCACAACCAGAGGGTTGCGGTGATTCGCGGCGGTCTCGAAGAAACGCTTTGAAATGCGTTTCATGAACTGACGGATAGTGGGAATCCTGAGGTCTACGTGGAGGATTTCGTTGCGAACGTACCAGGGGGAGCCTGTTATCCTACGGAGGAACTTGTTGTGGGTTGTTTTTCTTTCTGTCTTCTGAGTTCTTTTACTTCTTCTTCTTCTTTTTGATTGTGGCAAGCGGCCTTAGCCATTGTTGCCAGTGTCGAGTGTTGGAGTTCTTAACTATAATAATAGAGACAACATTAGAGAGGTATCAATACAAAGTACATAACAACAATAAATATACTGTGGGAGACTGGTCCCTAAACTAGACGCGAGGTCTGTATTTTAGGACACCAGGTCTCCACCCCTTGGGTAATTCTTGCATTTAAATTTTTGTGTACAATAATTGGTGCGGTAAGAATTTCTGAAGACCGTTTAAGTTTAAAGATAACAATAAAGTAAATGGTATCAATTATTGGTGTTAGTAGTTATGAGTGTGTACCTATATATTACATTTTTATAGCTCTATAGGGTTTAAATGGATGGATAATTATGTAGTATGAAGAAAATAGCTTACCATTGACGTAGGTGATTTTCAAGGTAAAATAAAAACAAAGTAGTCTAGTAGTATATTTTATTTTCTATTACTATTTTTTCACACGGCAGAAAAAAAATCAGTACTGGTTTTCTGAATTGTCGTAAGTATCAAGACGCAGGAGTACTCTCAACTCAAAGTCTATAAAGAGAAAACACTCAGAAAACCACAAAAATTACACAAAAACTAGCGCAGACTCACGTTCCGGCAGCCATATTACGTGTGCGTCAGTGTGCGTGTCCGTCTGTGTGTTCAAAAGACGAAGCACCAACTACAAGTAGCACAGTAAATAATTATTTTATTTAGGTGTAATATTATGTAATTTGTTTGTTTATAACCATTTTATCTTATGTTTTATTGTGACAGTAGTGACATCTATCGGCACTTTTTTGATACTTCTGATGATGTTTCCCAGTTCAGCAATGTAGATGGCCCTACATTATTTGCAATGTGCTTAATGTTCTATGTGTCCCCCCCCCCCCCTGGGCCAAGCTGTTTTACAACTGTATGCAATATGAATAGCTGGCGAGCCATTAACACCTTTGCTTCCTTGTACAACATGTCTGTTGGATATCTGAAAGGTCGGAATAAGGATACTTTCAGAATAGCTCTCTGCGCTCGTTCAAGCTCTAGCATAGAATTTTTTGCATCACCGCCCCAGGAGGTTATGCAGTAGGTTATCGTTAGGAAATCGGTTTCCTTATCTTCTCGTCTGCTACATGTCTTAAGGTCTTGAAGACAAATATAAGTTTACGTAACCTACTACTTAGTGCCATCTATTATTACCCCTAGGTACTTTGAACTGTCTGTTTTAATAAGGGTGGTGCAGGTACAGTTACCTGTATTTGGTTTGGAACATGTGTGGGCAGCTATTGAATACAACGAGTTCATGTGTATCGTTGACGCATTATTTTTTAAAAAGAAGGGCATGTATACGGTTTTTTCCGCGTATAGTGTAAGAAAGTTATTACGCAACCACTCTGTCACGACTTCGAAACCCAACTGAGCTTGCATCTGCATCTATACATCGTGCCATGTACTAGCGCTGAAGAGAAGGGCAGTATCGTCAGCGAAGGTTATAACTTTACCCTTGGGAAGAGTGAGGTCGTTGATGTATATAAGGAAGACTGTCGGGGCGATAACGCTGATAACGCTACCTTGTGGCACACCGTAGGAGACAGTTCTTTCGTCACTGAAGGTATCTACTATCTTAACGCACTGGGTACGCTCACTTAGGCAGTCCTCAAAGAGTTTGAGCTGGACATCCCTGATTCCTATGCTTTCCATCTTACGAATTAGTGTGGGGACAGACACCGTGTCAAAAGCTTTGGCAAGATCCAGGAAAATGCCAAAAACTTTCTGTCCACAGTTTGACAACTTCATCCTCATCAGTGGGTAAAAAAACCATTGATTGTGCTGCCACCTGGCTTAGGGCATTATGCGCATTATCAGAAGATCTATTAGATATTATCTTCTCCGCGAGATTTTTGGCGATTTCTGCGAAGAATTTATTGGCCTGAGGAGTAGCACATAACTTTAGTAAATCTCATGTGTTGTCTTTCTTTTTTATTCTATTTGTAATTGTGTTTATTGCTTCCCAGAGTTTTTCGGTGTTATTACCGGCATCGCTTATTTCGTTCCTCTCATAGTATTGTTTGAGCTTTTTCGAAAGCTTGTTGCAGTAGTTTCTGTATCTAGTAAAGGAACTTGGTAATTCATTTTGCGTCGCTACGCGTCCAAAATGGCGGGACTCATAGCAAGATATTTTCGAACGTGAGATCATTACACGGTACACGGCTAAAATACTAACACGGAGGCAGAAGTTTCGTTATCTGTTATCATTAAAAAATGAACCTTATAACCTTACGCAACACTATAATTGTCGTCATTATTTGGTATAGACCTAAGTCTACACCAATTACTGACGACAATTATAATGTTGCGTGGGATATTTTGGTTTCTCGGTATTATAACAAACGTGCTATCGGCACGAAAATTCTCGAAAAAATATTAGAAATTGAACCTGCAGCCTAATTGCGTAACACATTTTCATCAAATGATCGAGAGTAATTGTCTTCGTTTAGACCGCACTCTGCTTGATTTTACGACTTTCGTATTTCGTAACTCCACTTACATATGAAACCAATTCTAGTCTGTTTGAGACGACATAGAGTGAACGAAATGCCAGGAAAAATTGGGCAAACGCCTTTTTTTCGAATTGTGTAACCATTATGACAAGTGACAATTGGTTTGGATCACTGACATGAAACCAACTAGTAGTCGCATTGAAAGGGAAGTCAAGCTTCTGGCCGCTTTCGTTTTCCGATCCACATATTTTTGGATTTAAACGTGTTATCTCCATACATAATTCGAAAACATGTAATTGGTAGTCTTCCTGATAAATTGTGAATGTGATTTAATTTATAATAACCTTAATTTTTTTGTTTCTATTTGCCTATACCTATCTATTGAATAATAGTTTATTTAGCTAAATACCACCTTTTTATAATTAGTATAACAATAAACACTTTCCTTTATTTAAAACAAAATTGTAAGTACTTAGTGTATTCTTAAATAGTTCATCCAAAGTTATTTTTAAAAGTTAACACTGTTTTCAATTATTAACACAATAGGTACATATGTTTACATAGCTGTTGTGCAGACCACAATCAATAGTGTTGTAATAAAAATATGAATAGCTTTTATGAACAATTGTCAGTTTCTACGTTAAGCAGTAGAAGTGTGTACAAAGTAGTAGCAGTAGTAGCAGTGATGTCAGAAGCAGTAGCCGAAGAAACAGCAATGGAGCACAATCATTCATGATGCCTTCTTATCTTTGTAGGTGAAACGCCCCGGGAATTTTCCTACAGTTTGAAAACAAAATCAAATTACTTTCTGTTCTAATGAAGTAGATGACTAGTTTGCCAATAATGCCTATGGCTGAACAAAAGCCATCGGCCAACATGTATATGTACCTATAGGAATAGTAAGTTAATATGATTCTGTGTCTCATTTAAAATTATTCTATGTGTTGAACAATAAAAAACAACTTTCGTATTTCAAAGCAAAATAATGCGAATCGTAAATATTAAAATAACTTTTATCAGTGTTGCCAGCTTTTTTCCCGAGTCCACTTGGGCCGTAGGACTAAACTTGGAGAACTACTTACTTTATATAATATCACAAATAAAATTACTTAAAAAAGTTAGTGAAGATGTTTGAATGTTTGTTAGATACACATTAATGGCTTAACGGTTCAATTTTTATCCTGGAAGTATGTTCCGTGTTTTTTTTTCAAAATGACGTTGGTTTCGATCTTTACACGGGCGCAGCTTCTTATAAAATTCTTCACTATGTTCGTCATGCTAAACAGTCAACAAATCAGCGTTCAAATCCGAAGTAGTTTCGGCATTTGAAATAAATAAGTGGTATTCTGACACAGGTTTTAGACAAACAATAGTTTTAGTAGTTGATTATAGTATTTTCTAGATCGACGACGCTTTGGCACGGGCTCTGACGCATTGATGCGCTCAATTTCACAGTCAGTGTATTTTACCTCTTTAGCAAATTCTTTGATAGTTTTAAATACATTCCATGTCGATCTTCACAAATAGATCATGAAAACAGAATGCAAAAGCACTTGTTTCAAAGGAGTGAGATGAATTTATTAGCATTTTCAGGTGGATTAGCTCAAATTTTGCATATGAAAAATAAATATTAATGAAGTTTAGTATAAATACAATATTTTTTAATTATATCGAGTACTTTTTTGTTTATATTGATTTTAGTTTTTGTTTAATACCTCATCTACACTAATATTATAAAGCTGTAGAGTTTGTTTTGTATTGCTTTCGTTTTGCTTATTTTTTTTATTAAAATGGCCTTTTTATACGAAATAAACGAGTTTTTATCATAGAAATGTGCCAGAGTCAGAAAAGCGAAATTAAATAATTTATTAATAGTTTGTTCTCCAGAGGCGCTTTCTGTGAACCAAGGTATCTGAAAACAGTGGTTTCTATGAAAAAAGTTTACACACAAAATTTGGCAGAATTGGAATCATTTATAATACGCAATTCAAATTATAGAAAATATTAAGATCGCAATTTGTTTCATTTCAGAATCGCATCCAAAAACAAAATGTGTTACGCAATTAGGGTGCAGGTCACGAGCATGATGCGTGTCTAACAAAAGCGACGGAAATATATTTTGTTTTGTGCAGTGCGATCCGAGTGCGCGACTACGTCAGTGTGTGCCATGCAAAATTGCGATCTTTGTGGTGTGTGTCGTTTAAATACATACATACAGTCGTACCGCGAGTTCACAGCAATACGACTCTTAACGTGCCTAGGCACTTTTGAACGCTTACTGTACGGCACTCATCAATGTTCATGTTGGCCCGCAAAAACATACAGTTCGGTGTATTATTGATACAGGGAGTCAAGCGACTTTTATTTCCGAGGCTTGTGTGTCTTGAATGTGTGTATACCAAAAAGCTTTTCCCCGACCTAATAAAAACGAATTCGAATATTCGGAATTCCAGACATACAATTTTATGACAATTGTCTATTGAATATTGTTTGGGAGTTTGGAACAGTAAATAGGTTAACACAACTCTAACATATCAGTAACTATAGCTTCTGTAACACAGCTGCTAACATATCAGTAACTATAGCTTCTGTAACACAGCTGCTAACATATCAGTAACTATAGCTTCTGTAACACAGCTGCTAATATATCAGTACCTAAAGCTTCTGTAACACAGCTGCTAACATATCAGTAACTATAGCTTCTGTAACCCAGCTGCTAACATATCAGTTACTATAGATTCTGTAACACAGCTGCTAATATATCAGTACCTAAAGCTTCTGTAACACAGCTGCTAACATATCAGTAACTATAGCTTCTGTAACCCAGCTGCTAACATATCAGTTACTATAGCTTCTGTAACACAGCTGCTAACATATCAGTTACTATAGCTGCTGTAACACAGCTGCTAACATATCAGTAACTATAGCTTCTGCCCGCGACTTCGTCCGCGTGAAAGTCTTATTTTAACATAGAATGTGACACTCGACAATACTGTAGCTACCCATTAGTGAAAGAATTTTTGAAATCGGATCAGTAGTTCTTAAGATAACCATAGACATAGGTCAATAATAAACAAAATGTTTGACAAAATCGTGTTGGTCCTTTCTGAGGCTGCTGAATGTAGCTACAATAATAGGATGAAACGAGGAAAATATGTTACGGGCTGGAATAGATATGTGCGCGGTGCTCACGAGAGGGAGCGACTTTGTTACCACATATGGTTATCCAACAATAAACCAACCTCCGGGGGTATCTTTGTTGAAATGTGTGAGTCTAGACGATCTTTTAAATGCAAGTTGAAATGGTGTCAAGATAATCAACAACAAATAAAAATGAATGTCATTGCTGAACACCACGCAAATAATGATTTTAATAAGATTTGGAAGTTGAGTAACCAGATGAATCTTAGACCGAGCCTTCCCGTGAGCGTGGGTGGGGCCCATGACGTGGAGTTGTGCGTAAAATTTACTGCAGCGGAAGAAGCTTCCGTAATAAGGAAAATGGTGAGCGGAAAGGCGTGATAGTCTCAGCATCGAGCATCTGCGGTACGCTGGTTTCCACCTTCCAAGAGTTAGCACTCTTCGTTGTTTTTTAATGTGTGTTTAAGTCATGCATATTTACCAGTGAAATTGATGCAAACTATCGTAATCCCTGTTAATAAAAACAAAACGGGACACCTCTCAGAGGTTTCTAACTATAGGCCGATTTCTCGGCTACAATTTTAGCCAAGGTACTGGACAGTCTTATTGATCGTCACTTAGCGGTACACTTGAAACTGAACGATGCACAGTTTGGGTTTAGACCTGCACCATAATTGCGTAATACACAATCAATCGGAATCTGAATCGTTTTGAAACAGATTGCTAAACCATTGCTTCTTAAGTTCGATAAAAATTCTGCTCAACAATATATAGAACGCAATGAATGTTCTTGAACCGTCAAAATCAAACAGATTAGTCGTAATCGTTTACGAAAATGTGTTACGCAATTAGGGTGCTGTACCCTAATTGCGTAATACATTATCAATCGGCATCTGAATCGTTTTGAAACAGATTGCTAATCCATTGCTTCATAATTTCGATAAAACATCTGCTCAACAATGTAAATAACGCAATGAATGTTGTTGAACGGTCAAAATACAACAGATTAGTCGTAATCGTTTACGAAAACATGTTACGCAATTAGGCTGCTGGCCTCTTATGCTATTCTGTCGCTCAAACAGACGGTCCAGTACTATACAGCTACGAAAACTCCAGTTTATGCCTGTTTCCTGGACTTTGACCACAAGCTATGGGTAAAGCTTAAGGATAACAGTGTACCCAGGGAAATTGTGTCTGTACTGATAATTAGATAATAAATATAGATAATATGGTCACATAACTCACATATGGTTCCAACCGGTTTTTTCCGGGTTGCTCACTATCTATAGCCAAGTGTAGTACAAGGCGCCCGTTTCCTGATGGCAGTCAGCCGATGCGATATCTTTAATTAAAATTGAATTTTTTCAACTGCCAAACCAGCCTATCTATCACCACCATTACCTACATGTATCACTACAACTTCCACTCAATGACCAAATACCTCTTTGTCTTTCATTATGCTAAAATCATCATAAATGTTTCAGTAGTTACTGCTAAAAACACGGACACACACAATGTCGACCCCTATTTAAACACACACAGCACACACACCTGATGATCATGATATTAATTGACGATTGATAAGACCGTACACCCTTTTGGAGAAACCCACAATCAGGTATATTTGCTTATCTTGTTTAGCCGGTTCTATTTATATCTGTGCATTGTTATTAAAACACGCACTGTGTATGTTTTTTTGCGAGTGCCGCGAGTCTGTGCCCAAGTTTCGTTGCGACCAGTTGTGATCTTCGTGTTGTTAACAACAACTTCTTTGTGAGTTTGCGTTCGTCTTTTTTTGTGAGTTCTTATGAAATCTTTTATTTAGAAATTGATTTATCTTTAAGTATTAAGTTCATTTATCTATATGTAGTAATTCATTTCAATGTTTCTTGCGTCTGGTCTGTTGGACTTGTCGGATTAAACATCTAGTTTGAAATAAGAAAATAACATGATGGTTTAGGTAGGTATGTACTTATATTTTAAACATTATTCTGTAAGTAGCACCTATGTAATCTAAGTAAGTAATTTATTTTAATCTTATTATTTATACAAAATAATAAAACCGTAGCCTAATTGCGTAATACATTTTCGAAAACGATTACGACTAATCTGTTGCATTTTGACAGTTCAACAACCTTCATTGCGTTATTTACATTGTTGAGCAGATTTTTTATCAAACTTAGGAAGCAATGTATTAGCAAAACTATTCAGATTCCGACTGATTGTGTATTACGCAGTTAGGGTACTGAACTCTTCAAAATAACAATGCAAGCTACCTACCTATATTGTAAAAAGTGTAAAAGTTTAAAAAAATACCATAAACATTTTTAAATAAGTGTTAGACAAGGACAGCACTATCGTAGAAGTGACGTCACGACTATGTAACTTCATACTAGTGCCGTACATAGTCCGTACCGCGCGACAAGGACGGAAATAATCCCCTCCAAAAACTTTTAAAGCGTGTAGCGTCTTTGTATTTACATCGATTTAATAGATTTTTCGATTATCCCATTTTTACTATGCCTTCTTTGAAATTACATGATTTTTTCGAACATTTTTTAAATCATCCCTATTAAGGCTCTCAAAAATGTCATTTTTTTTTTAAGATATCTACCTATACTATACATCACAGTGGGCCCTATCAGTATACCAGCTGATACCAGCGCTGTGACACTTATTTTTAAGTGTCACAGCATTATGCTGAGATAGGGGCCTTTTAGCCTCGTACAGGACTTAGTTTTTTTTATTTTGGTGTTATTAATTTTTATGTTTTTATGAGTGTGTTTATTTCAGTTTGTGATACTGCGTATTACACAACGTACTGTATATTGTGTATTCCTGTGCGAGTCCTAATAAATAGTTTTCTTTCTTTCTTTCTTCTTTCTATATTTCTTTTAAATATATTAACATAGATATCGTTTTAATAATAATCTGTCTATAATTTACTTTTTCATCAAATGATCACTTTATCTTCGAATTTGGTACCATTGTTACATATGAGACTTATGACATAATGTTTTGTTTATTTTTTAATTTATCGCACTAAGATACCATATCAACAAACGCATTCTTATTTTACAGGTGCTGTTCTGGTTCGTTATCCTCAAGCACAACTCAGCATTGTCCAGAACCAGCAACATGATTACCCTGGCTATAGCAATAGTTCTTTTGATCTCCCTGTACTATTATGGCACCAGAAACTTTAAATACTGGGAGGAAAGAGGTATAAAATCCGATAAACCACTCCCTCTTTTCGGGAACAATTTAAAAGGATATATGTTCAAAGCTAGTATGACAACGCTTGGAGACGAGTTGTACTGGAAGTATCCCGACGAACAGGTGGTTGGATTCTTCCGATCTTCACGACCAGAATTGCTGATACGAGATCCTGAAATCGTGAAGCGAATTTTGACCACTGATTTCGCGCATTTCTTTGAGCGAGGTTTCACGCCCCATAAGACTGTGTTTGAACCTCTAATGCAGAACCTGTTTTTCGCTGAAGGTGACCTTTGGAAGCTCCTGAGACAGAGAATGACCCCTGCTTTCACTACTGGAAAGCTAAAGGCTATGTTTCCTTTAATAGTTGAAAGAGCAGAGAGGATGAAGACTCGTGCGCTGACCGTTGCTGCTGAGGGCAAGTCCATAGACGCTCGCGAGCTAATGGCGAGGTATACAACCGACTTCATCGGGGCCTGTGGCTTTGGCTTAGATACGAACACACTGAACGACGAGAACTCAGCGTTCAGACAACTCGGCATCAATATATTCAAAATACGACCCCGAGAAATTGCAATAGCTATTGCTAAGGAATTGTTCCCTGAAATGTTCCAAAACTTAAAGATTTGGACTCGTGTGGAGAAAGAAATCAATGAGCTGGTGGGAGAGATTCTCAGGAAGAGGAACTATAAACCTAGCGGCAGAGGTGATTTCATAGATTTAATGTTGGAGTGCAAAGAGCAGGGCGTTATCGTCGGCGAGTCGATTCAGAAGAAAAACTCCGATGGTACTCCCGAGACTGTAACTTTGGAGTTCAATGATGGATTGATAAGTGCCCAAGTGTTTGTCTTCTTCGCAGCCGGCTTCGAGACGTCATCGTCAGCCACCAGCTACACTCTCCACCAGTTAGCATACAACCAGGAAGTTCAGAAGAAAGCGCAGGAGGAAGTCGATCGCGTTTTAGCCAAACACGACGGAAAGCTATCGTACGACTCGATCAAAGAGATGACGTACTTAGAGATGGTCTTCAAAGAAGGTTTACGGATGTTTCCTTCTCTGGGTTTCTTGTTAAGACAATGTACTCGTCCGTTTACCTTCCCAGAGTTAAATTTAAAGATAGATGAAAACATCCGAGTGATGATTCCTTTGCAGTCACTCCACAACGATCCGAAGTACTTCCCGAACCCTGAAGAGTTCAAACCGGAAAGGTTTGATCCCGAAGCTTATGATAACAGCAATAAATATTTCTATTTACCGTTCGGTGCCGGACCCAGAGCTTGCATAGGTGAGTGAATTTTATTATTTTGTTAACATTTTAATTTTGTGTAAATAGTTACTCAGTGTCAAGTTCTTCCCGAACATAGATATCGTTACCGATATACCTACTAAATGAAATAATAAGCCCCTTGAATTTTCATCGATTTCTAAACGTTTATAGTATTAAAATAGAGCATTGCCATGCTACCATTATCTTAAATTAAATGGTACACAATATGGCAAGTTACTTTTATAAAAATACTAACACAAAAACAAACCCTGTTACTTTTGTATTAGTTATTCAAAATACCTGTTATTTTTACAGGTGAACGTCTCGGCATAATGCAGTCACTAGCAGGTCTAGCAGCTGTCCTGTCCATCTTCACAGTGGAACCAGCTCCGGAGTCGGTCAGGCATCCCATCGTAGACCCTCTGTCCAGCGTGGTGCAGGCAATCAAAGGTGGTCTACCGCTCATGTTCCGTGCAAGAAATAAAACTGCTTGAAAATGTTAAACTAAAACTGTGATCATCACTTGAAAGCCGTGCTTTTGTTAAAAGCCTTGTATTATCTAAGATAATGTTGTAAAACTTGTAAAACTGGGATCGTGTCCAGTACAGGCATATTGACTTTTGTTATGACCTACGACAAATTAAAGGTAGAGCAGAGCACATGCAGCAACACCTACCTATTGATTATAATAAGATGTTTGCGTTTTATTCATTACAGTAAAGAACTGCGAGGTCAACATTCTTTTAAGGCTCCGTGCACGAAAAAAACCCTGTTATCAATTTCTTATCTAATTGTGAGAAAGCTAATTGAAACAGTATGTTTGTGTGACTAAAAAAGTACAGTTCTCGTGGCGCTAAACCATTCGTGTCGGTCACAGAGTAGACTATAGTGTACTCTGTGACCGACACGTTAATTGTGCACCTGTTAATACTTTCATCATTTTTGCGCTCTCGAAAATATAGACTAACTAGCTGATTCAGCAAAACGTTGTTTTGCTTCTTTTTTTTTTTAAATAGATGTTGGCCGCTTCTCAGACCTACCCGATATGTACACAAAATGTTGTGCAAATCCGTCCAGCAGTTTCGGAGGAGTTTGGTAACAAACATTCGCAACACGAGAGATTTATATATTAGACTAGCTGACCCCGCAAACGTTGTTTTGAAAAAAGAAAAAAAACTCGACACAACAGACCCGACCGGAATTAGGAAGGAAGTTGACATTAGGAGGATCATAAAGTCAAAGTCAAAGCATTTATTTCAAATATGCACATAAAAAGGCACTTTTGAGCGTCAAATTTTACATTAAAATAGAATTGATTCTAGGCGCCCCTTCCAAAAGGTAGTTTCGTATGGAGAAGAAGGGGCAAGAAACTCCACCGTTACTCTTTTAAAATATTTTACAATATTTTTTATACATTTATTATATTTTTATATGTGAAGAATAAAAATACTATACCACAATTGGTAAAAAGTTATAAAAAAAAAAACATAAATTAATCACGTGATAGGTACATGGTGCTCACATTTTACAAACAGTAAAAGTATATGATTTTCCTAAAATATTAACTAGGAGTAAGTCAGTGTGTGAGTTCAGTAAAAACAACAAATTATACAATTAAATTAAATAAATTTAATTGTATTGTATGAAAATATTATAAAACTATTTTCATAAATGAATTGGCAAGGTACTGTTATAATATTAATCCCTTTAAATAGTTCCCTGAGAGATTCGCGACGAGGAAGATTGTACATGGCTCTGACAGCTCTCTTTTGCAAAATAAAAATGGATTCAATGTCAGCTGCTCGACCCCACAATAAAATGCCATACGACATAATGCTGTGGAAAAAGCTAAAATAGACCAATCGCGCGGTTTCTATATATGTTAACTATCTTATCTTTCTATCAGCATAAGCGGCCGAGCTAAGCCGCCCGCAAGAGAAGTTACGTGTGGTCCCCATTGTAATTTCTCGCGTGATTCCTAGGAAAACAGTCTGATTAATAAAGTCCAGTTTGTCTCCATTCAATGTGTAATTTAAATCAAATGCATTTGTTTTTTTTTCATCTAGTACCAAATAATTTACCGTAAACCAATCTTGGACTTGAAGAATCAAGTTATTCTCGTCGTCCAGATTTTGTGACCGTCCGTCTATTTTAATAATAATAATAATAGCTGGAGGATTCAGGTCTAGGCTATCGGCTGAGGAGGTGGTCAGGTTATATCTCACCTTCTGTACATGGATAATCTAAAACTCTTTGACGCCAACAATTTGCAACTAATGGAGCTACTGAAACTTTCAGAAGCGCCATCAGGATGGAATTTGGTGTGGATAAATGTGCGGTCATGCATGTAAAGCGAGGGGAGATTGTGGAATCTGTGGGAACCCAACTCTCGGATTCCATAAACGTCAGAGCCCTCTTCGCATCCGAAACCTATAATTATTTGGGTATGTCGGAAGCATTGGGCATCAATGGTACTGACATGAAGCAATCGTTGAGGGAGCGCTTCTTTGGCCGCCTGAAGAAAGTTTTAAGCAGTCTTCTGTCCGGCGGAAACAATGTGCGCGCCTTTAACGGTTGGGTCATGTCAGTTTTGATGTACTCTTTCGGCATACTCAAATGGACTCAGCCCGAACTCGACGCCCTGGATAGGAGGGTCCATACACTGCTGACTGCAAACCGAATGCATCACCCACGGTCATCGGTAATGAGACTGTATATCCCGCGACAAGTGTGGTGGTCGAGGCTTTTTAAACGCTAAGACCCTACACAATCGCGAGATATGCAGTCTCAGGGAATATTTCCTAGAAGCCGACGTGGGGATGCATCGTGATGTGGTCGCGGTGGACAAGGGCCTCACCCCACTCTCCTTGGCTAAAGAGAACTGGCGCAAACCTGTAGTGCTTGACACTAATGATCGCATGGAAGTATGGCAGAGTAAGGAGCTCCACGGACGCTTTTTCCGGGCCCTACATGGACCCGATACAGATCTTCTCGCGTCCGTAGCCTGGCTGCGTTTCGGTGACCTCTTTGGAGAAACCAAAGGTTTTGTCTGTGCAATTATGGACGAAGTTATGATGACGAACAATTACCGGAGATTTATTGTGAAAGACGGCACGGTTGACATCTGTCGGGCATGTCACCTTCCGGGGGAATCAATAAGACATTATCTCCGGTTGTTCTCGTCTAGCTAACGAAGAGTACTTGCATAAACACAACCTCGTAGCCAGTATTATCCATCAGCAACTTGCTCTGAAATACAGCCTTGTGGAATCGGAAGTGCCGTACTACATGTACGTGCCCGACCCAGTTCTCGAAAATGGAAATATCACATTGTACTGGGATCGATTCATCACCACTGACAGGACTATTGTTGCCAATAAGCCTGATGTAGTGGTGGTGGATCGAGTAGAGCGGCGCACTATGATTGTTGACATAACGGTCCCGCATGACGGTAACCTCGTGAAAGCCGAGAAAGATAAAGAAATCAAGTATCTTGATTTGGCTCGCGAGGTTGTCGACATGTGGGATGTGGACTCAGCAATCATTGTGCCGATAGTCGTGACAGCCAATGGCTTAATAGCCAAGAGCCTCGACAAACACCTGAGGAGGCTCTCGTTGGGCAGCTGGATCAAGGGCTTGATTCAGAAAGCGGTACTTCTGGACACGGCTCGCATTGTTAGTAGTGTTGGGTAACTCAGCACATGTGCTAGCACAGTTGTAGCTACTCACTTGGTTAAAAAGAGTCACTCACTCATTTCATTTTGATGTGCTAGCACACACCACAGATTAGCTACACAGAACATTTTGTATCGTATTGTGAGTTTTGAACGAATCGTAATCATTCTCCCTTTCTCTTTCCCTCATCATCACTCGTGCGAGCTGTGTGACGCGCTTAACCGATAAGTCACTGCCTCACTGGCTCATCGCGTGTGCCAGCCAAGCCAACTCTATTGAGTATGTGTGCCGTGTCGTGTTGTCGTCACTATACACCACACATCACACTCGCGACTCGCGCGGCGACTCGGAGAGTCACGGGACTCACTGACACACTCACAGCACGTACGTGCTCCCACGCCACCGCAGCCTCGCCTCATTCGTGGTAGCACAGTGTGCTAGCACACTTTGTAAAAAGAGTGCCTCGCACGATCCTCATTTTAAAAATGTGTGCTACCCATCTCTAATTGTCAGGAGGTTCCTCTCTCTGGAGCCCTGACCGCCGCCGCCGCCGCGCCGGTAGTTTGGACCCTGTTCCCGATACCGGTGGGATACTATTTTTATATTTTTTAATGTTTTTTAATTTTTTATCAGAATTTTTAAAAAATATTTAAAAATGTAATTTATAAGTTTGTAAAATGTAATAAAGGAGATAATAATAAAATAAATATAGGCAATAATAATATAAATATTATGACATAAACTGGCAACTCCGTGTCAACAAAATGTCTCGTTTTCTCATTTAAGTAGTCAAGTTTTTTTTTGACCGACTATAACAAGACATTTTTATTTTGTAGTAAACCTGAAACCTGCAAAACCACAAAAACTACAACAATATGTAATTAAACCAAAAACTACCGTATCGGGTAAAACAACAAATAACCAGAATGTGAAACCGAAGATAATAAAATGTTGACGAGATCAGCCGCACGTCAAGCACGCCCACCACCTCCGGACTCTTCGCCCAGCTCCACCTCGCCGCCGCCGGTATCCAGCCCCACCGTGAGTGCTGTGACGACACCGGCCGCGGTAGTTGCGTCGAGCTCGAGCGACGAGTATTTTTCCCCGCCGACGTCGCCAACACCTGTTCGCTGGCAGGGGAGAGGCCGGCCACCGAGGAGCTTGGGACTTAGGGGCCATCTGGCCCCGAGCCGGGTCCCCGCTGCCGGTGGTTGTGTGTAGCGCATGAGATGGACTCAATCTGTGAACGAGAACGTCTTGCGCGCATATTATGGGTCTACAGATGGGGGAACTCACCTCACTGCGTACCGTGATAGGATGCTGTCTCTCTTTCAGGAACTGGAACCAACCGTCAGCGTCTCTGCCCAACGACTGTCGGATCAGGTGCGGGTAATTCCTACCGGGGCGCTGGCAACGCTGCTTTCCAATCTGGGGGGCCCGAGCGCCGCCTGTAGACGGCTCTATATGGGGATCGTGCGATCCATGGCGCTCTACGGAGCGCCGATCTGGGTGTCTGACCTGACGGCCGGCAGCATAGCTGTCCTGCGCAAGCCGCAGCGAGCGATGGCCGTCAGAGTCATTCGGGGGTATCGCAGGGTCTCCTTCGAGGCGGGTTGTGCACTGGCCGGATCACCGCCCTGGGACCTGGAGGCGAAGGTGCTCGCGTCACTTTACCGGTGGCGCGAGGAAGCGCGGGAGCGGGGCGAGCGACCGATGCAGCAACATGTCGAGCAGCGTCGGTTGCACAACTTTTGGTTGAAATGGCTATTTAGTTCGCATACTAGTCTGGCATCTCAGTTCCAGTCAGCGTTAGTCTGGGTCGCTACCGCAGTTTCTATCAACAGGCGTGCAAATCTACGCACCTTTCTTAGGTCCTGTATGGGGCAATGGAGGACGGTCCTTCGCTATCCGGGGTGTCAACAAATCCAGGGGAATGACGAGCCTGTCTGGATTAAACGGGAAATATTTCAGGGCGACAGTTTGAGTCCACTTTGGTTCTGCTTAGCTCTGAATCCTCTAAGCACACTGCTGGAGAATTCAGGTCTAGGCTATCGGTTGAAGAGAGGTGGTCAGGTCATATCTCACCTTCTGTTCATGGATGACTTGAAAATCTTTGCCCCCAACAAATTGCAACTGATGGAGCTACAGAAGGTAACTGAAACATTCAGTAGCGCCATCAGGATGGAATTTGGTGTGGACAAATGTGCAATCATGCATTTTAAGCGAGGTGAGATGTTGGAATCTGAAGGTATTCAACTTTCGGATTACAAACACCTTACCGAAAGCTATAAGTATTTGGGTATGTCGGAAGTGTTAGGCATCAACGTTATTAACATGAAGCAATCGTTGAAGGAGCGCTTCTTTGGCCGCCTGAAGAAGGTATTAGTTAGTCTTCTTTCGGGCGGAAACAAGGCCTTCAACGGTTGGGTCATGCCGATTTTGATGTACTCTTTCGGTATACTCAAATGGACCCAAACCGAATTCGACGCCCAGGATAGGCGGGTCCGTACACTTCTGACCGCAAATCGGATGCATCACCCACGATCATCCGTGATGAGACTGTACATCCCGCGAAAGTGCGGGGGTCGAGGTTTTTTAAATGCGAAGACCCTCCACAACCGCGAGGTGTGCAGTCTCAGGGAATATTTTTTAAAAGCCGAAGTGGGTATGCACCGTGATGTGGCCGCAGTGGACAAGGGGCTTACCCCAATCTCCATGAGAGAGAACTGGCACAAACCTGTAGTAGTAACTACCGATGACCGCACGGCGGTATGGCAAAGCAAGGAGCTTTACGGGCGCTTCTATCGGGCTCTTCATGAGCCTGGTGTAGATTTCCTAGCGTCCGTATCCTGGCTACGTTTTGCTGACCTTTTCGGAGAAACTGAAGGTTTCTTTTGTGCAATTATGGACGAAGTTATCTTGACAAATAACTACCGGAGACATATTATGAAGGACGGGACGGTTGACGTGTGTCGGGCATGCCACCGTCCAGGTGCGTCTGGCTAACGGCGAGTACTTGCACAGGCATAACCAAGTAGCCAGGATTGTTCACCAGCATCTTGCTTTGAAATATAAACTTGTGAATTCTGAGGTACCGTATTACAAGTATGTGCCCGACCCAGTTCTCGAAAATGACCTTGTCACGTTGTACTGGGATCGGTCTATCATTACTGACAGGACTATTATCGTTAATAAGCCTGACATAGCAGTGATAGATCGATTAGCGCACAATGATTATCGATGTTACCATTCCACATGACGAGAACCTCGTGAAAGCTGAGAAAGAGAAACAAATTAAATATCTCGACTTAGCACACGAGGTTGTTGACATGTGGAATGTGAGTTCGGCTGTCATTGTGCCGATTGTCGTATCGGCCAATGGCCTGATGGCAAAAAGCCTCGACCAACATCTCTCGAGGCTTTCGTTAGGCGGTTGGATCAAGGGCCTGATTCAGAAGGCAGTACTCGTCGATACGGCTCGCATTGTGAGGAGATTCCTGTCTCTGGAGCCCTAACCACCGGTAGCTTGGACCCTGCTGCCGCTACCGGCGGACCAGAATTTTTTATATTTTTTAATGTTTTTTTAAGTTGTTTTATAAAAATATTTGAAAATGTAGCAAAACAAGCACAAAAATAAATAAACGACATAATAATAATATTTTTATTTGCTATGAAAGTAGGTACATAAATAAGGTGTTTACAAACTTTGAGATCAGTGATGTGTCATCTGCAAACAACACCATCTTCGGTTGATTTTTAGGTAATTGGGGTAAATCATTAATGTAAACTAAGAAAAGGAATGGACCCAATATCGAACCTTGAGGAACACCCATTGCCATTTCATACCCTAATGAGTTTATGCCGTTTATTTGAACTTTAACCTTTTTATCTTTCAGGTATGATCTACACACAGATTATAAAATACTTTAACAAGGTATTTTAATTTAATGTTTGAAAGAGAAGAGCATGTTTCGGTGTGTGATGTGAAAATAAATGATAACAGTGTGAAGCAAGTTAGTGAGTTCGTATGTTTGGGGAGTAACTTTACAAGGGATGGAAAGATTGATGGAGATGTGGAAAGGACATGCAATTGAGACCAACCAGTTGATGTCCAAGAAGGCACGACTGGCTGTTCACAATAGTGTGCTGGTGCCTACGCCTATGTATGGAAGTGAATGTTGGGTGTGGCAGAAGAAGCATGAAAGCAGAATAAATGCTGTGGAAATACGTTCCTTGCGGAGCATGTGACTTTGTATGATAGGCTGAGGAATAAGGCAACGGTGTGGTTTAAAAGAAGATGTAGTGACAAAAGTTGAAAATAGTATGCTTAGATGGTTTGGTAATATTGAGAGGATCAATGAAAGTTAGACTAACAAAAGGTATTTACAAGGCAGATGTGAGCGGAAACGCCTGGAGGGGACGTTCTAGGAAGACATTATTGGTGATGTTCTTCAGAAAGGTCAGGTGTCAATTTCGTTAACGATTACGACTAATCTGTTGTATTTTGACAGTTCAACAACATTCGTTGCGTTATTTACATTGTTGAGCAGATTTTTTATGTATTAACAATCTGTTTAACAAAACGATTCAGATTCCGATTGATTATGGTAAACGAGGCAAAAAGAGTATGTAAGAATCGTAGCAGGTGGTGTTCTGTGGTTTCTGCCTACCCCCAAGAAGGAGAAGAAGGCGTGAGTTCATGCTTATACGTATGTTTAATTTAAGAGCAGGGCGACGTCTGAATTGTCCATACAAACGTACTACCGAAACCATTTGCAATTTAAGCATATTTCCACCACATTATGCTTATATTGGGATGAAGACAGTATTTATCTAGATTTTATTTGTGTAATTCAATTACGAAGTCAACATTAATTTATGTGCGAGAAATAAAAATAAAAATTCGTTTAATTCAGGCAAAACCCTTATTACAAAAACAAACACTCTTTATTACAGTACTGTAACAGAAAATATGAAATGGCAATGTGATGTGCATGTCAACAAACGAATTAATAACATATTAGGTACAAATTATTAATGTTACATAAATAGAATAAAAGTACAATCATAAATTCAAACTACAACCGACTGAGTACATAATAACATAATACATAATAAAATATCTGATTATAAGGGTCACGGACAATACAATTAAAAATAATAAAATAAAATACAAAAACAAATTGAATTAAAAAAAAAAAGAACATAATCGTGGCATTAGCTTTTGCGCCCTGCCTATACATGTCTGTTACAACATTTTCGTATGTAGGGCAATCAAATCGCTCAGCAATCATTAACAGGACAGTATTGGAGCTGGCCCGCACCCTGCGCACTAAGGACGCGCACCGCTTTCGCATGGTGGCGTGAAAACAGTCGGTGCGCGCTTCCGCAAACATGCCCAGGCGCTGCAGAAGCGGGGCAGGCCCAACACCGCCCTGAACGCGTTGTTATACTGGACGCGGAGGGCGCTGTACGACGCTTGTGTGTAGCGCCCACAGGCTGCGCGTGTGCAGTGAAGTGCAATAGGCTTTAAAAAGGGTGATCTTAACTTGATCGGAGCAACGTGCAAACCTGCGAGTCAATATATTCGCTCTTTTTGACAAAGCCTTCCGCTCCCGTTCGATGTCAGCATGATCCTTGAGGTCAGCCGTGACTATATGCCCCAAGTATTTAAAATGGTCCACTCTGTTTAGGGGAATACCATTGAGAAAGACTGGTGGCACGTTTTCTAGGCATTTTGCACCGCTGGCTCCAAAGACCATGCATTGACTCTTGTCAACATTATATTTGAGCCCATGCCTACCCGCGTACTACTCACAGACCTCAACCAGCTTTCTCAGACGACAGATCGATGCGCTCAGCAGCACCATGTCATCCGCATAACTCAGATTATTGACGCAGACACCATCAATGTGGCAGCCGACATGCCGACTGCTGAGCGCGACAATCAGCGCGTCCATGTAGAGGTTGAACAGGGTGGTGAAGTTAATCCACCCTGCCTCACTCCACACTCAAGCTGAAACGGTTCCGACATTGACCCCGCCCATCTAACGCTGTTGACCTGATGCGAATACCAAAACTTGAAAATAGTCACCAGTTCACGCGGCAGGTTAATTCTATATTACTTATCCCAAAGAATATCGTAGTCCACCAGGTCTAAGGCCCTAGACAAGTCGAGGAAACACGCATACACAGGGGTTTTACGATCCATGTAGTATTTGACGGTATGCTTAAGACTCAATATAGCACTTTCTGTAGACAAATGAGGTCTAAAACCAAACTGGTTATCGTGCAGGCTTACATATTTATCCAACTGAGTGTTAAGCAAACCGTCAAACACTTTGGCTATGATGGTAGCTAGGGAAATAGGCCTGTAGTTTGTTTTATCTGCAAGGTCACCCGTTTTACTTTTCACAACGGGCACTACCACAGACTTCAAAAGATCTGACGGCAGGTAAGAGTGGCTCAAGCATAGTGAGAAGAACATTGCTAAGACTCTAGTGATGTGCGGGCCAGCGTTTTGTAGGTGTTCAATGCTGAGGCCGTCGTGCCCCGGGGATTTGCCTCTCGTCGTTTTCCTGATAACTTTATCCACGTCTCTCGCAATAAATCTTACCCTGACTGCCTCGTTCGGCATCTCAGCATTGAAGACCCCACCAGCAGGCCCCAAAGGGGATTGCACAGAAAAATGGTCCCTGAAGACATCCGCAATGTCATTATGGTCACTGACACCATCGATGCTCACAGGACGACCTGGCCTTACATTTGCTTTGCTAGTGCTTTTCCAAAATCCATGAAATTCACCCTTGGAATACTTCTCAGCAAGTGTGTCCATACGAATCTGATCTTCACGATCTTGGCAAGCCTTCAGTTGTGACTTGAATACTCTTCTGCTCTCACATATTTCAGTGTACCTAGGCTTACCACACGCTACCCACTCCGTAAACTTCAACCGGCCTCCCTATGAACCTCTCTGATATGCTCGTTCCAACTCACTACGCGCCGACCACTCCAACCCGCCCTCGTACCTCCTCGACCTTCCAAAGACGCATCGCGTAGGGCAACCACAATGTCAGAGCACAAACCATCTAGGACACGCCTATGGCCTAGGTCATTACAACAATAATCAGCACAACTCATACACTCGACAGGAAAATCAATTAAACTTAATCGTTTGTGACACACGTCGGTATAGTTAGCGACCTGTTGCTCGTTTCTTACACCCCACAGTACGTTATTATTATTACTTGTTTTATGAGGTACCTTTGGTGTCAATAAATTCAAATTACACTCAAGAACCAACGGAAAATGGTCAGACCAAATTGTGTCATATTTGATGTAAACGTTAACAACAGCTCGTTTTGTTGCTTGAGTTACAATACAGTGATCCAGCCAGCTACAGGACCCATTAGCCTCACTAACGAAGGTGTAAGCACCCGAATCAGTACCCAGAAAATCAATATCAACACACGACCAACACTGATCACTACAAAATTGTAAAAGCTCGTTATAAAATAATTCAAATAAGTCAGCATTGTAATCACCTAATATAAAAACTGATTCAATACTGTTTTCGTCAATAATAGCGCTCACCGTACTTAGGCAATCCGTAAATTCGGGTAGTTTGTTCACCGCATTCGTAGGCATGTAAAAACTCATCACAATCACTGGTCGATCAGAAAGAAAGAAAAAAAAATAGATTTATTTGTCACAGAAACACGTGCATACAAAACAAAAAAAAAACAAAGCTGATTTATTATTACAACACAGAACATAAATTAATACTCGGCAGCTGCACGGTGTGACTGTGACAGGAAGGCTTCCACTCAGCATGATGCTGTGCTATAGTGGACCTACAGCACAGCACTGATTTTCAGTGGTCACCCAAAAATTACGTACGGAAACCAAGTCAGGTTTAGGGACTCAACATATTAAATGAAAATTAGTACATAATAAATTAAAACAAATAAAACAGTAAGTAGGTTCTCAAAAATTAAAGCTTGATATCAAATAACATTTATATAATAACTTAACTAATAACCAAAACAACACCATTAAAATAATTAAATGCAGGGTACCCACCCAAAAAACATAACACCTGCACCAAAGAGTAATATACCTGCACACTAAAGTATCTTGTTTCGCTCCGTCTGTCTTGAAAGTGACTTGTCGTTATCGTAATGGCACTTAAACGCGCATTGTCACACCGCAACACTGACACTTGCTGGAATACACTGCTTCTCCACAACAGAGCGATGCCGCCATACGGCCTCCCGCGCAGTATGCCTCCACACGTATCGACCGCAGACGTGCCCGCGCATCCGAAGCCACTGTCGATAGTGCTTAGATATGGTATATCATCCGGCAGCAACCATGTTTCTTGTAAAGCAATCAAATCACATGTGTTACATAGCTCCCTAATACTATCTACGGAGCGTTTCACGTTTTTACATTTAAAACTGGCAAAACTATAAGTACAACTATATATACAGTTAACCTGCTCAGATTTCGTCGCTTAAAATAAACAAAACGTCTAAATATGACACCTTTAGGCCATATGTTCTCATCTAAGTACAAAGATAGTTTTGATTCAGAGACCAAGAATTTGTATGCCTACTCGATGGATACAGTTTCTTGAGTCTTACTGCGAATATATTTAATGGGGAAGGTCGGGCAAAGCTAATTGTAGATGGCGTGACCATAGCTAGGTCCCTACGGCCTACAAATTTTTTGACATTTCGTTCATTCATTTCATTTTATGTTCATTCATGAGTTTGATTTTATTTCACTATTTCGTTATTTTCGGTGATTTCAGTATTTTAAATCAAATACTTGACATGGAAAGTGTCAGAATTTTAAACCTTGAATATTTCCTCGTAATCACTTTCTTCAAAATGTTCACGACATAAATTCGAACTCGAAAAAATCTGTACGAAGAGCTTTAAAGCACAATCTTCTAATTTTAGGGGCTTACGAGAAATTAGAACTCCAATTTCGAAGTATCTAGGAACACAACAACGCGTCAATTTTCGCTAAAATAAAATAAAACCACATCACGCCTTGTATTTTTAGCTTGTGTTGGGAACTAGCTACGACAGCTCCATTTTGACAGTTGCCTTCCCCATTATGTCCTCCTCTTTCGTGTCTCCGTGAATATTCGTTATAAATATAGGAACTTTTTTGTCAGCAGCTTTAAAATTACAATTCTGATCTTTCGCTATGCCTGATTTTCCTAGATCGATAGTTAGATTGTTTCCTACGATACGAAACCTTTTTTTTTTTTTTTTGTTCCCGGGGTGGAAAATCCTCATGGATGTCCTCCGCCCTGGGGCGGGCGGAGGGGTCTGTCAGACTCTTACTGACTAAAAACCACCCCGGTGTTCCTTCTCACACCTACGCCGGGGTCGCGGGAACACATTATTCTTCCACAACCCCGGCTGGTGCCGGCCCGCTTGCGCGGGCCCCGTCTCGGGCGGGGGGAGTGAGGTGTACTCCCCCCGCAACGTCTGTGGTCGGCGCGCGAGGAACACTACGCGCGCCGCCTTCTCGGGTCCTGATGTTGGGGGGCGACGGATGTCCCCGAATCCGTCGCCCCTGGACCCATTTAGGGGGGCTGGAAGAGGGCGTTGTCCGCCCTCCGCCTGCGCCCGGTGCGCCTGCTGCGGATCGGGAGAGTGGACGAGATCTCTCTCTCCCTTTCCGCAGCCTCCTTCTGCGAGATCACTGTTTCGCAGAAGGAAACCACCGCGTCCCAGGACTCGGCGCCGCCGACCATCGAACTCACTACGGTCGGCAGCGACAAGTCACTGCCTACTTCTGAGATGAGGGCACGGCGCGGCTCCTCCCAAGCGGCACACTCTGCCAGCGTATGCCACGCCGTGTCCTCCCGGCAGTCGACGCAGTGGTGACACCGAGCGTCCGGCTCCCTGTTTATGCGACACAGGTACTTCCCGAAGCAGCCATGCCCCGAGAGCACCTGCGTCGCCCGAAACGACAGGGAGCCGTGCCTCCTCCCGAGCCAGAGGTCGAGCACTGGCCGGACCGCCTCGATGGTGACGAGGCCGGCGGTAGGGCGTGAAAGCCTGTCCCGCCATTCCGCCACCAGGACCTCGCGAAGCTGCGACCGACGCTGCTCCATATGGCGCTGCATCGGCCGCTCGCCCCGCGCCCTCGCTTCCTCGCGCCACCGATAAAGTGACGCGAGCACCTTCGCGTCTAGGTCCCATGGCGGGGATCCGGCCAGTGCACAAGCCGCCTCGTAGGAGATCGTGCGATACCCCCTTATGACTCTGACGGCCATTGCTCTCTGCGGCTTTCGCAGCACAGAGATGCTGGCGGCCGTCAGGTCAGCCGCCCAGATCGGGGCCCCGTAAAGGGCCATCGATCGCACGATCCCCACGTAGAGCCGCCTACAAGCGGCGCTCGGGCCCCCCAAATTGGGAAGCAGCGTTGCCAGCGCCCCGGCCGCGCCCAACAACTGGGGCGCCAGCCGCCGGAAGTGGGGTCCGAAGTCCCACCGGCTGTCGAGCACCAATCCCAGATATTTCATGGTGGGCTCGACAGCGATCCGGACCCCCCCGACCACAATATGTGATCCAGCCGGCGGCGCCCGCCGGGGGCCATGAAACACCATGGCCTCCGACTTGTTGAGGGCCACCTCCAGGCCGAGGCGCCGTATGCGGCTCACCGTCAGTGAGACCGCCGCCGTCGCGAGCAACGCTGCCTCCCTGTGCGAACTCCCCCGGGCCGTGACCAGCGTGTCGTCCGCGTAACACGTCAGGTCCGCGCCCGGCGGGAGCTCGCCCCTCAGCACCCAGTCGTACCCGATGTTCCACAGGAGCGGTCCCACTACCGATCCCTGTGGAACACCGCACGACACTTGGCGCTGGTTTCCGCCATCACGTCCCATGTAGGTGACACACCTCCCCGCCAGATAAGCCCCAACGATGCGGCGGAGGTAGAGAGGCACCCGATGATAACGCACGATACGAAACCTTGCGCCAACCTTCGCTACCGGTAACCACGTTCGATGTTGTTTCGTTCACGCACAATGCATCCAAACGAGGCGGCCTTATTAAACAGCTGTTATTGTCGCCCGCGCTATCAGTGGCAGTCAGCTGACGCTCCGCTGCTTGTCGTATTGGGCTCGAGCACCCTGATGTCACCGCCGTCGTACTTGCCCCACCGAGTAATCCGTCACACCGGCACCGGTAGCACTCGGTACCGCCACTGCCTCTGGCCGTTGTTCGGTGCATGACTCAGATTCCATTTGTTTAACTTCTACCCGCTTTGCAATTGCTTGACGTTACTTGACAATAGCGATTGTGACTCAAATAAAAATACACCCCGTATTTTTATTTGAGTCACAATCGCTATTGTTTCGATCATCGTGTAGATAAGATAATCCCACCGGGCCACTATCCAACAACCAGGCACCCCGCTTTGCATTCACTTTAGACACGGATTTAGGGGGTAATGAATCGTTCCTCAGTTGACTAACTTCAGCTTTCAATGCACTCAAATGGTCCAGCGTAGCTTAGGTAGATTTTATTTCTTCAATTGAGGTTTGCATACGCAAGAGATCCTTCAAAATCTTAGTGCAATCTAGATGGTCAAAGGTGATGGGTGGTAACGTTCCCAGTGTTCGTGCTACGGACGCTGGAAGTTCGTCCGGATGAGTTTTAAACAACTTCAATAATATAAATAATGAAATACTTTGCAATTTAAGAAAATAAATATTACAAAAATAAAACAAGTAAATTGTTGTAGTACACATGCAGTAAATTTGATAAAATGTTGATACGTAACATTACAATACGGACTTTTCTAACGTTATTTCTTACTGGCTTCCGCCCGCGGCTTCGCCCATGTGGAGTGTTGATGAAAAGTAGCCTATGAGTACATAGGCTTCTTTCAACAGGCTTGAAACACAGTTCAGCGGATTGGCCGTGAAACATCACAGCCCCGCTCTGCGCGCGGTATCCTCCGTTCGGATAGTGGTAACTTTTGAACAATCCGTCCAAAATAATAAGTGTAAAAGACAAAGTTTATGTACATCAAACACCAAAAGCGATAAAGGTATTAATCTTGATGAGAATTAATTAAAAACTCTAAAATGTGATTTGTAAAAACATAAAAGCAATTAATTAATGGCTCACTATTTTGGCTATAATAGCTTCCACATCAAATGTAGATGAATGCTGTCGCGGACTTTTATTTAGAATTGTTTATGACAAACAATCCCACGATACATTATCATCGTGTATTACGTCTACACCAACACCATACGGCTTAGACAGCGCACGACAAGATAGCTCTCAGAGTGTTTTTTCCGACTTACTATATACTTATCATTATATTATGTACTCGCACTTCGCCCGCGACTTCGTCCGCGTGGATTTCGAAAAAAGAAAGTAGCCTATGTTCATCAGACATAATTTCGGCTTCTACTGGTAAAACAATTTTTCCAATTGGTCCAGTAGTTTCGTAGCCTATTCAAAACAAACAAACAATCAAATCTTTCCTCTTTGTAATATTTGTATAGACAAATCACACAATCTTTACAAATTATAGTCTATGTGTTATTCTGATGTATAAGCTATATTACTGTAAAATTTCTTGGTTTGAGTTTCACACTACTAGGTACCTAAGTATATTTAGTATAACTTAGTATTTACCTACCAATTTACCTACGTATGGAGCTTTGTTTGTTGCGTTTCTTTAGATCATGTTCGCACGGACGTAAATATCTCGAGGCGGGATTTTATCACGTACTGCATTTTCAACTCTCGCTGCCACACTCAGAGTCGCCTAATGATTACTTAAACGGATCCTTAGTAAAAATTAAAAAAGTTTCACCCTCAGAGTCTATTATTTGTTACTCTTGTGACTTATCCATAAATTGTTAAATTATATTAATTGTAACAGGCTGTACCACAATATTTTGAATTAATAAATAATTAATTAATTAATTATGACAATTAAAGTTAAGTACAGCAAAACCTTTACTTAACTCTTTAACGATTGATTTTGACATTTACGTTTGGGGTTTTATTTTTACAAGTGATTTTGCTTTCGCAATAATAACAGCAATAATATTTGATTTGGTAGACTTTATTGAATTTGTGGACTATGCCAGAAGAAATAGAGAAAGTAGGACCGAGGCGGTATTTACGAGATGCTTCTGATCCCTTTAGCAAATACTCAATTCAAGAATTTCATGCACGACATAGATTTACACCTGAATCTGTAAAAATTGTAATATTACCGTTGCTGGCACCCGATCTCAGGAAACCAACAAATTGAAAAATTATCGCAGATTCGCGCGAATTTTACTAGCACGAACGCGCGATCAAACATATTGAACTCGAATAGGTGTCCTAACTGACAATCGCACGACGCTGTCGCGCGATTAAAATGTTTGTAAATCTATTCGTGCGAACTTAGCTGGTACGAACGCGCGATCAAACATACTGAATTCGAATAGGTGTCCTAATGAAATTCGCGCGAATCGCGTCGGCCCAGCGGGACACCGCGCCCGCGCCCCTCTCGTCTTGCCGGCCCGGCCGGCTGGCCGCCATTTTATTTCGTCGGGTCGTCAATTCGCGCGATGATCAATTAGGACACCAGTTTTTGCCATCGCGCGTAAACGCGATGGTCGCATCGCTTACTGGCGCGATGATCGCGCAATCGCGTTCTATTAGGACGGTGCCTAAGACCACGCGCGATGACGATGTATAAGTACCATAAGTAGTACCTTATATAATTTATTCAAGAACACCAACAGCATATATCTAGGTACTTTTCTTGATTTTCTCTACAAGGCCTAGTTGTCGAAATATTCTTATAATTATGTTGAGATACCGGCATTATAAAGAAATTTCCAAAAAACGCATTACTAGTCTGTAGATTTACAAACGATTCCCCAAAGTCGGCAACAAAAACAACGCAAATCATGAACATACCTTATTAATAATAGATACAAATATCTTTAGAGTCGTTACGAATGAATGGAAGGTACAGTTAGTACAGTACAACTCATAATAGCTATCTATCTACTCACACAGTCACACATACACGGCTGCGCACCGCCTCCCTCACTCCCTTCTTTTGTCAAACATACCTAGATAGCAATATTCCGAATACGGCCTCGAATTTCTATAACGTGCGATGTTCGTCGTCCCCTTAATAAAATACAATTTACATTGTACGAATAGTTAAAGATTAAGTGTGATTTTTAAATTTCTTGAAACGATGTGTTTACACACAAGGCACATAGGTCGTTGGTTTAGTAACACAAAAAATAAAAATTTGCTGGAAAAATATATTAATGACTGGTTTTTTTTTCCTCCGAAAATTTTAATTGTTTTTTCAACATTATTTTTCTTATACCGAAGTTGAAAAAAGTGACCCAGACACGTGTTAGTAGACCATTTAAATGACGATGAAGATGTTTTATAATCAAAATCAAACGTAGTGTACTTAATGCGTAGTTTCTAGAAAAAAAGGATGGTTCAAACTTCATTTTTTTGAATACTTACTTTATTTATTTAAATAATCCCCGTCGAGTTTTGCACGTGGCTAACATGCAAAATAAAGAACTCGTTTTTACAAATCACAAATAATTGCCCAAAATTAAACTCATTATACCAGTTTTAAACAGTGGCACGAGATGGGGCTTCATCATGAAAGGCCAATCGAAGTAAATCATAACTTTCTTGTTGACTTAAATGATATCGAACTCTGATAATTGGTCCGAGACTCCTCTCGGACCAATTATCAGAGTCGGAAGTCATATAAAACATTGTACGAAAATTTTCTCGCGTTAAATTCATGCTGACTCGCAATTTTCAATTTGCACCAAATCGTAAACAAAAACAAATGACAAATGAATATGTCGGCGTGATCTATGTAAACGACAAGTGCAGCGGGCCGAGTTACGCTGTGCAAAGTGGCACATTCACCTCCCCACTCTCCCCACTACTCAGGCCACTTTATGTAAGAGAGTGCGCAGCGTTGGAAGGGATCATTCTTGTGGCAGGCTCGGCCCGGTGCGCCTGCCGTAGCGCCTAGAGCTATTATCGCGATCTATTTAATTAATTAACAAGCTGTCGGAATATAAGAGTTGGTTACTGCTATATCTCATACTTTCATTTAATATGTCGGACCTCTGCCTTCAGGTTATTTCATGGTGATTATTTTATAAGACATTGTGAGTGAAATAAAGTGATTGTGCTGTTACTAGTTTCTCTATTTTCTTCGCCCGACGATCCACGCCTACTTACAAAGTGCAAGTGTAATACCGCTGATGAGGGCCTATCCCGATATCAGAATTGGGATTCGAAGGGCAAAAACCTGAAGAAAATAGTGACGACAGTGAAGTGTGGACCAACGTCTAATCTATTCAAAATATGGAGTTTTTGCTATCACGACTTCCGGCAACCGCTTAACCGCAAACTTAAAATTTCACCGCAACTGCGCGACTGATACGGTTTGATCGTGATAATGACAATAGCTTCAACGGCACATCTCATCGTTGAAGCACAACGGACCAAAAATCAATTGATTGAAGCAAGTGGCAGTACGAACCTTTGAACGAAGTGAAGAATTCGAATCGAGCACCAGCACTGGAGAGTCGTGATACGAACCGTCTCACCTGTTACGTGTATGGACAACCACATCATCCGGTGAGCTCGTTCCTTTTCTTTTTAATAGATAATGTCCTAGTACGTTTGTAGCTTTTAGCTTTTTCAAAAAGTTCCCGGGCACTATGCGCTGTGATTTAGTTTACCTTACGTATAGGTTACCTTAGGTATAGGTAAAGAAAACGTTAAATATGAATCGCAGAATACTGAGCCGTGGTGAAGATCAACACGTCATTGTCCTTTTTTTGTTTCATGTTGTGCCTGTTAACTCAATTACAGAACCAGTTATTATAGGTAGAGACCTATTAGATAGTGGTATCCATGTACGTACAGATATTGACAAAATTACATTATATTCGGGGAAAGAAGTTAACGTTACTGAAGAGATTCATTATTCTTATATAACATTAATACTGACCTACATGGTGAAGGTAAACTCGCATTAGTTCAGATATTGCAAAAGGATTATGATTTCTTTATGGCAGGTATACCGCGTTGCATTACGACTGGTGTTTATGACTAAATAAATTTATTTCTTATTAAGAACTTACAAAGATTTCACTTACTCGAGAACATTTTTAAACTTTAAATATAACTTGGACACACAAACTAAGCTGCTAATCTAATTATCATGTAAGTAGTAATAACATTTCTTTTCGTACTCAAATAACATTATTAACTAACACAAAACTTAAAACTTTTCGATCCACCCGCAAAAGAAATAATTACCGTAGATAAGGAATGCGATCCCGGTGCCACAATAAAGCAAAACAGCAGCAGGGCAAGTCCGTTTATTGGAGTAGTATTTGATAATTTTTAGATTGTGATTTTCTTAAATTAAATTTTGTAAATACCCAACGAGTTTGCATTCTTTACCTCTTTAGGTAGCTTATTATATTATTGCACCTTGAAAAAATAATTGATCTCTCGCCATTGACTGTCCGCACTCGCGGTAGTAAAATGTGATCCTTCCTACGACAGCCGCGATTGTGTCACTGATGTATTTTTGTGAAATGTGACTGTAGGTGCAAGGTAATCATAGTGAAATAATATGTAGTTTAATCATTTTATTTTGAACAATCTGTAGGTCCTTGAGGTTAGTTTTTGGCTCGTTGCCTCATATTTCACGTGTTTTAAGTTTTGAACCTTGAATCAAATCAAAAAGGGCCTATCAAATGGATAGACATAAGATATTCACAAGAAAGTGATCGAATTACTTAAATCAGAACCGGTTCTGACTATAATTATTTGACTGTAACGCACTGATTGAACTAAACACCGAGCTCTGAGGGTACGGGGCAATATTGATATAAAGTAAGTTTTTTGTTTCTTATGTCTTGTCTGACTTTAGCCGACGAATAACTGATACAGAATCACAGTGTTGTTTTTGCAAGTTGGAGACCCTGGCCGTCATTGAAGCTGTTGAAGGTTTCCAGCGACGGGCGTATACTGTGTTTACAGATCGTAGCTCCGTCAAGGCATCTAGTTCAGTGATCGGCCTCGTTCCAGGTGCTCACGTGAGGTGGGCCTTTTTGTGGGTCTATGACTTCGATAGAATCCATGGGCCGTGGAGTGGCATAGAGCATGCAGGTTTTCTGTCCCCGAAATCGAATTACGGAGTTGGTGCATGGTCACGTCCCATGGTCTGGCAGGAAAAATTGTGTAGTTTGTTAAATTGCATCTGTGTTGGCTTTCATTGGTGGGGCCGCCGCGACTGTAGATCCATGATATCATGCGTGGGCGAAGCAGTCAGGCTGTGGCTCACACTTGCGACGTTCGTGGGTTAGTATAGTGCAGGAGAATTGAGCGTGGTAAGTGTGTATTTTGGCTTCCATTCGTTCCGGGGTCACTAACATGGACTTTGATAAGTCGTGTTCACACAGAGGTTGGATTCCTTGGTGCGGATGAAGCCCTTGCTGGGGTTTGTGAGCAATTCTGGTTCCCTGAGATGGCTAGGTGGGTGCGAAAGTCTGCATTGTGTGCTGGGCCTCAAGGGATTGTTCGGGGCTCAATAGGTACGGGGACTCCATCCGATGCTTAGGGTTTCTGCACAATGGCATACTGTACATTTAGACACCGCGGGGAAGTTTAGTGGAGAAATCGATAGCAAGGAGTTTTCTTGTCATTGTTAACTCTTCCACTAAATGCATCCTTTTCGAGTGCACTTCCTAGTTGGATGCAGCTGGTGCAGTTTAAGTTCTAAAGGATGCTGTCTGTCTTTTCGGTGCGACTTCGCGGATCATTTCGGATCGGAGCAGGTATTGTATAGGCGCAGACAGTGCAATGTTATGGTGCCCATGGTGTAAAGTTGCACCTTGTTGCTACCGGTTCTGGCAGAGCAGGTAGAGAGTCATGAGAACATTTGGCGCTTACTCGTTACAATCGAAAGTGAATTGGGTGGGACCTGGCGCGGCAAGCTTCTCGAAGTGCAGCTAGCGACGGATTGTGCAAGGTCTATGGTACACACGAACAGAACTTGTGTTCGGCACTCGGGCGCGGCTTTTAAGTCTGGCTTCATATTTTGAGTCTGGGTTTCGGTTAGATTTGTTGAAATTCGTAAGATAGCATCTGAGAATATTGGGAGAGCTGCTGCGTCGCAAAGGGAAAAATGAGACCGTTTTATAGTGGCGATACCTTCTTCATTGAATGTGCCAGATGGGTCACTTTGCAGGGAGTACCGACTTCCCTTTGTTGTGTGTCTTAGAGCATACAAATATAGTCGTGAGGGTTTGCGTGCCATGCCCGGGGAAAAAGGTAGCTACATCCACCAAGCCCTCACGGGCTTGGTGGTAGTGAAACTACCAATGAACATAGCATGTGTGGATTGTTGAGACGAGTACTTTAATACATTTGATTATATAATCTACAGGGACCATTTTAGTCCGGACTAAAAAAGAGACTAATCAGAGACAAAAAAAGAGACAAAATAAAAAAGACAAAAAAAGAGACTAAAAGAGACTAAAAAGGGGACAAAAGAGAGACAAAAGAGAGACAAAAGAGAGACAAAAGAGACAAAAAGAGACCAAAAAAGAGCAAAAAAAAGAGAAAAAAAAACTGTGTAAACTGGAATGATCTTGAAGGGTCATTCATGACCGGACCAAGCAGTAACAATCCTGAGGGTTTTGTTATAGCTACATCCACCAAGCCCTCACGGGCTTGGTGGATGTAGCTACCACCTTGACTGGTAGCTTGAAGGAGGCCAAAATGGCGGCAGTCCGGGATTGACGAGTGGAATGGGTGTCGTCGGGTGGTGGCAGTGATGTATTGTCTATTTGTAGTTCACGTATGTTAACCACCAGCTTTGGAAACCTCTCGGCATCGGAAAAGGAATATATAAGAGACAGACTCATGCGGGTTGACGTCCTATGATGTGTGTCATTGGGTGGACTATAGAACTGGAATATGCAGGCTGATGTTCTGGATCATAATTATAATAAAGTGATCGTCTAGTCTGAGAGGCTATGAGATCAATGAAGATATGTGTGGGTGGTACTAGTGAGTGATCGGAGCGACGCTGATGGGTTGCCCGGTCCATGTTATTTGGCGAGATAGCTGGTTGGAGGGACGCCTATTTCAGTTGTCCGGGTCAGCTCCTAAAGGTTGAGTTTGTGGGAATGTAAAACATTGTAATGTGTGTCACTGATGGACGAGCGTAAAAGTAATGTTTCTACCAGTTTTATTCTCTTTACAGAAAAATAGGCCCGCGGTTACTGACGGCGACGTATGAGGATGGAGACGCAGAAGGACGCGTGATTGTTAGTCTGGTCGTGACGGCGCTTCAATACTAAAATTATTGTTATTTAGATTTCATAGTTGTCGCTGCTAGTTTAGTGTCATGAACATGACATGACACTATGACACAACACCGAACGCTTATGCACATTGAAGTGACGATTTGCTGGCTTTATGACTTGAGACTCGGTCGGCATTACACAGGCCTGCTACGCGATCGGTGGAGTGTCTAAGTTGTGTCTATTATTAAAATTCAAATAAAAACTAATAATTAGCATATGAGGTAACCCTGTAGAGTCCGCAATGACTGGTCCAGAGAACAAAAAAAAAATGATGAGTACTGAAGGTTCAAAAATGAACGGTCCAGAATTAGTAGCAAGCTCTGAAGGGGTGAACCGGTCCAGATTGCTAAAGTCCTGTAGGCTTAATAACAAGTGGTCCAGAATTAGTTGCAAACTCTGCAGGGATGACCCTTCAGAATTATAACCGCCTGGTCCGGTCAAATGACCCTTCAGAATTATAACCTCCTGGTCCGGTCTTACGACCCTACAGAGTTATAATCTCCTGGTCCGGTTATAACAAACCCCTCAGGATTGTTACTGCTTGGTCCGGTCATGAATGACCCTTCAAGATCATTCCAGTTTACACAGTTTTTTTTTCTCTTTTTTTTGCTCTTTTTTGGTCTCTTTTTGTCTCTTTTGTCTCTCTTTTGTCTCTCTTTTGTCTCTCTTTTGTCTCTCTTTTGTCTCTCTTTTGTCCCCTTTTTAGTCTCTTTTAGTCTCTTTTTTTGTCTTTTTTATTTTGTCTCTTTTTTTGTCTCTGATTAGTCTCTTTTTTAGTCCGGACTAAAATGGTCCCTGTAGATTATATAATCAAATGTATTAAAGTACTCGTCTCAACAATCCACACATGCTATGTTCATTGGTAGTTTCACTACCACCAAAGTCATTTACTTTAGAGCCTATAACAGAAACAAACTATTTTAATCTTAAGAATAGACTTTACTTAGACACTCCACCGAATGCGTATCACGCCTGTGCGATGCCGACCGAGTCTCATGTCATACGGCCAGCAAAATGTCACTTCAAGGTGCATAAGCGTTCTGTGTTGTGTCAGAGTGTCATGTCATTGAATGTGCCGCAGCAGACACATAATTCATGTTCACACACACATAACACTCTAAACTAACAAACGACATCTATGAAAACCAAATAACACTTATTTAAGTATTGAAGCGCCGTCACGACCAGACTGACATTCGCGCGTCCTTGTGCGTCTCCATCCTCATATGTCGCCGTAAGTAACCGCGGGCCCATTTTTCTGTAAAGAGAATAAAACTGGTAGAAACATTACTTTTACGCTCGTCCATCATTGACACACATTACAACGTTTTATAACCCACAAAATCAACCTTTAGGAGCTGAGCCGGACAACTTAAATAGGCCTCCCTTGAGCTAGTTATCTCTCCAGATAACATGGACCAGGCAGCCAATCGCACATATCTCCATTGATCTCATAGCCTCTCAGACTAGACGATCACTTTATAATATGACCCAGAACATTGGCCTGCATAAGCCAGTTCTTTAGACTACCCAATAACACACACCATAGGGCGTCAACCCGCATGAGTCGGACCCTTACTTTATCTCACAGATTAGTACCAATTTTACGTTTAATTACGTTACTTCACTCTTAGAGGCAGAGAGGTTTTCAGAGCTGGCGGATAACGTACGTGAACTACAAAAAGACAAAGCATCACTAAAACCATCCGATGACGCCCACTCCATTCGTCAATCGCGGACTGCCGCCACCTCGGCCTCCTTCAAGCTACCCGTCAAAGTGGTAGCTAAATGCACCAAGCCCTCACTTCCCCCGGGCATTGCACGAAAATGCTTACGACCATATTTGCATTCTCTATTAGACACACAAAGGGAAGTCTGTACTCCCTGCGAAGCCCAATCGAACCCAGAGGGGGGTCACATACAATGAAGTAGGAATCACCACTGTAGAACGGTCTCATTTTTCCTACTGTGACGCAGCAACTCTCCCAATATTCTCCGATGCTATCTTACGAATTTCACCCAAATCTAACCGAAACCCAGACTCAGAATATGAAGCCACACTTAAAAACCGCGCCCGAGTCCCAAACACAAGTTCTGTTTGTGTTACCCTAGACCTTGCACCATCCGTCACTAGCTGCACTTCGAGAAGCTCGCCGCGCCAGGTCACACCAGATTCACTTTCGATTATAACAAGTAAGCACCTCAATGTCCTCATGACTTTCTCTACCCGAACACATGCCCTGCCAGAACCGTTAGCAACAAGGTGCAACTCTACACCATGTTCACCATAAAATTGCTCTGTCTGCGCCAATACAATACCCACCCCGATCCGAAATTATCCGCGAAGTCGCACCGAAAAGACAGAGCCTCCTTTAGTGCTTCATCTACACCTGCTGCATCCAACTAAGAAGTGCACTCGAGAAGGACTCATTTAGTGAAAGAGTCAAAAATGACAAGAATACTTCCTACCATCGATTTCAATGAAGGAAAGAAGGTGAAGTTCAATCAGTGCGTTCCAGTCAAATCATTTTAGTCAGAACCCGTTCTGATGTTAGTATTTCGATCACTTTCTTGTAAATATCTTGTCCGTCCATTTGATAGGCCCTTTTAATTTGATTCAAGATTCTTAACGTAAAACACGTGAAATATGGGGCAAACCGCCAAAAACTAATCTAAAGGACCTACACATCGCTCAAAATAAAATTATTAAACTATTATTTCACTATGATTACCTTACACCTACAGTTAAAATTTACAGGGAAACGAAACTCATGAATATTAAACAACTTCCTGCATATTCCACCAGAATACTTAAAAATTCTAAGAAAGTTCATTCACACAAAAATACATCAGGTACACAATCGCAGCAATGGGGAAGGCAACTGTCAAAATGGCGCTGTCGTAGCTAGTTCCTAACACAAGCTAATAGTACAAGGCGTGATGTGGTTTTATTTTATTTTAGCGAAAATTTAAGCGTTGTTGTGTTCCTAGATACTCCGAAATTGGAGTCAACAATTTCCCGAATGCCCCTAAACTTAGAAGATTGTGGTTTAAAGCTATACCTAGAGATTTTTGGAGTTCGAATTTGATTCGAAAACATTCTGAAGAAAGTGATTACTAGGAAATATTCAAGGTTTAACATTCTGACACTTTCCATGTCAAGTACTTGATATAAAATACTGAAGTCACCGAAAATAACGAAATTGTGAAATAAAATCAAACTCATGAATGAACATAAAATGGATTGAATGAACGAAATGTCAAATTTATTGAAGGCCGTAGGGACCTAGCTATGGTCACGCCATCTACAATTAGCTTTGCCCGACCTTCCCCATTGGAGTGCACCATTTCCCGAAGAACCTAAAATTAGAAGATTGTGGTTTAAAGCTATTCATAGCGATTTTTTTGAGTTGGAGTTTGAGTTGGAAACATTTTGAAAGAAAGTGATTACGAGGAAGTATTCAAGGTTTAAAATTCTGACACTTCCCATGTCAAGTACTTGATTTATAATACTGAAATCACCGAAAATAACAATTTAGTGAAATAAAATCAAACTCATGAATGAACAAAAAATGGAATGAATGAACGAAATGTCAAATTTATTGAAGACCTTAGGGACCTAGCTATGGTCACGCCATCTACAATTAGCTTTGCCCGACCTTCCCCATAGTAGGAAGGATCACATTTTACTACCGCGAGTGTGGACAGTAAATGGCGAGAGAACAATTATTTTTTTGCGGGAGTGCAACAATGTAATAAGCTACCTGTAGAAGTAAAGAATGCAAACTAAACGTTTTTTTTTTTTTTTTAATCACTTTCTAAGTGATCAAACACTACTCCATTAAACAGACTTGCCCTACTACTGCATTGCTGTATTGTGGCACCGGGATCGCATTCCTTATCTACGGTAATTATTTCTTTTGCGGGTGGATCGAAAAGTTTTAAGTTTTGTGTTAGTTAATAATGTTATTTGCGTACGAAAAGAAATGGTATTACAACTTAGATGATTTAATATAAATTCAAACAATAGCTGCTTAGTTTGTGTGTCCAAGTTATAATTTAAGTTTAAAAACGTTCTCAAGTAAGTGAAATCTTTGTAATTTCTTATCGAGAAATAAATTTCTTAAACCATAAACACCATACCACCAATAAAGAATCAATTATCCTTTCGCACTGAACTAATGCGAGTTTATCTTCACCATGTAGGTCAGTTTTGATGTTGTGGTATATGATAATGAAACTCTTTAGTAACGTTAACTTTCTTACCCCAAATAGAATGTAATTTTGCAATATCCGTACGTACATGGATCTACTATCTAATAGATCCCTACCTATAATAACTGGTTCTGTAATTGAGTTAACAGGCACAACATGAAACAAAAAGGACACTGACGTATTGAATTTCACCACGGCTCAGTTATTCTGCGATTTCATTACACAGGTATACCTGTAAGGTAAACTAAATCACAGCGCATAGTACCCTGGATTTTTTGACAAAGCTAAAAGCTACAAACGAACTACCAGATTATCTATTAAAAAGAAAAGGAACGAGCTCACCGGATGATGTGGTTGTCCATACACGTAGCAGGTGAGACGGTTCGTATCACGACTCTTCGGTGCTGGTGCTCGATTCGAATTCTTCACTTCGGTCAAAGGTTCGTACTGCCACTTGCTTCAATCACTTGATTTTTGGACTGTTGTGCTTTAACGATGGCATGTGCCATTGAAGCGATTGTCATTATCAGGATCAAACCGTATCAGTCGCGCAGTTGCGGTGAAATTTGACGGTTGCGGTTAAGTGGTTGCCGGAAGTCGTGATAGCAAAAACTCCATATTTTGAATAGATTAGACGTTAGCCCACACTTCACTGTCATCATTATTTTCTTCAGGTTTTTGCCCTTCGAATCCCAATTCTGATATCGGGATAGGCCCTCATCAGCGATATTACACTTGCACTTTGTAAGTAGGCGTGGATTGTCGGGCGAAGAAAATAGAGATACTAGTTACAGCACAATCACTTTATTTCACTCACAATGTCTTATAAAATAATCACCATGAAATAACCTGAAGGCAGAGGTCCGACATATTAAATGAAAGTATGAGATATAGCAGTAACCAACTCTTTTATTCCGACAGCTTGTTAATTAATTAAATAGATCGCGATAACAGCTCTAGGCGCTACGGCAGGCGCACCGGGCCGAGCCTGCCACAAGAATGATCCCGCTCTTCGCTGCGCACTAGCTTACATTAAGTTGCTTGAGAAGTGGGGAGAGTGGGGAGGTGAACGTCCCGCTTTGCACAGCGTAACTCGGCCCGCTGTACCTACCGCTAACGGTGACGCCGACATACACAATTATATGTTATTAGCTAAAGCTATCTGTTAGCGACTAAGTTAATTATAAGTTAATTGCTAGATGATAAATATTGACTATTAATTGTTATCTTTAGAAGAAATAAAGTATTCATTTCGTGTTTCTTATTTACTCCGCTAGAGGAGCCACTTACTAAGTGACGAAAAGCTTAAGTGTAAGGAAACTTTACCGTAACGAGAACCGTTACAGTTTTTGTTAATTTTAAGTGTCTAAAATAAGGCATACTAATAAGATTTTTTGTAAATGGATAGAGGAAATCATTACCTATGTTTTAAGACTAATTTCAATGTAAACAGAAGTACCTAACCACCGAAAATCGCCAATCAAAATTTCCCATATAAAATCGGATTAGTGCCGTGTGCAAACTCCAAGAGCCGTGATTGGTAGACAGAAAAATTATTAGTGCCGTGTGCAAATTCCTAGGGCTGTGATTGGTCACAGAAAACTATAAAAGAGGCTCATTTTTGGTGGTCGGGCATTCCGAATCCAGCAGTATTAGAAGAAGCAACTAAATAAAGAAGAAGTAAAGTGTTCCAAGAAAGTATTTTTTATTCAAGAAACCCCTGCGCTGCTCAAGTCTCTCCCGCCAGCCTAGCCAAGAAAGTTTTTTCAACGTATTTAACAGTGGTCCTTCGACAGCCGGATCGGGTTTCAAGAAATGAAGAGGATGCCTACTACAAGAGCAGGAGCAGGGCGTTTGAAGACTACGGAGGAAGAAAGTGCTTCGTCATCAGACTGGAGTATGAATACGCCAAGTGATACTGCAAGCGAGTCAACCACGGACGCATCAGTGGCAAGTCGGTCGACACTCACGCCGAGATCGCCGCCGCCCAGCACCAAGAAACCACCGTCACCCACTCGCCAAGCAGAGAATGCTGCTGGGAAGGAATCAACATCGGGGAAAGCGACCTCCAGCGCACCTCCCACGACCCGCACCATTGAAGAACAAACCGAACAGTCTAATCCCGCACGCCAAGTAGAAAGCCACCTTTCGCGGCAGAACCCTGAAAGAAGTGTCGCTGTGAAGTTACGTCGAAACGAAGGAAGTGCACCGACGTCAAGAGAAGGGAGTCTGCAGCCGCCTCAACCTAAGAAACCGGCCCGCGATACAGACATACAATCTGTTCGCTCGTCGCATAGAAGAAAGACAGAGGCACAAGCAAAGTTAACGGTGGCATTAAGGAACTTGGAACTGGCAGAAGCGCGATCCAAAGTGGCTCAAGCCGAATTGGCGCTCGCAGCGGCTGAGTCAGAAGAGGAAGATGGTGCTGAAGAGCTGTACGAGCAAACTCACGAAGTTGAAAATTGGTTCATCGAAGCCGGAGTCAGGCCTAGCAAGGAACAGATGCCGGCACATACAGAAGAAAAGAAGAGTGACATCCAAGAGTTAGCCCAAGTTATAATGAAGCTGTCCGAGAAATCACGTGATATCAGTATACCGAGACAGCTTGAACTCCCTCACTTCAACGGATCCTGTGAAGAATGGTTGGCGTTCAAGAGATCATACGATGACTCGGCTGCCTCCTTCAGCAACGCGCAGAACTTAGCGCGTCTAAGAAGAGCAATACAAGGAACAGCTAAAGAAGCAGTGCAGAGCCTATTGTTCACGGCCGAAGACCCTCACGAAGTAATTAAAGGCCTGGAAGCGAGGTTTGGAAGACCTGGTGCATTAGCGTTAGCAGAACTGGAAAGGATGAAGTACCTGTCAAAAGTAACTGAAAACCCAGGTGACATATGTGTGTTCGCAAGCAAAGTAAGGAATGCCGTCGAGACGATCAAGGCACTGAAGAAACCACATTACCTTAGTTCTCCGGAAACCTTGAAGGCCATAGTGGACAAGATGCCATCATCCATGAAGTTTCGATGGTTTGCCTACCATAGAAGCAGAAGAGAGGAAGAAGTTCAAGAATTAATACTCGTCGAAGCGTTTTTAGAAATAGAAGCCGATATGTGCGGGGACTTTGCTCCACCTGAAGTGTTATCGGAGCAGAAGAGAGGAACGCGAAAACCCGTACATACCGTACAAGAAGTGTCAAGAGAAAAGTATAAGAAGTCGTGCCCGGTGTGTAAGGAAGAGCATTTTGCAACAGAATGCAAGAAGTTCAAAGAAGCCGACATTGATGAAAAATGGGACATTATCAAGAAAGCAAGAGTTTGCTTCAAGTGTCTCCGGTTTACGCATTCAAGAATCAATTGCAAAGCTCCAGTCTGCAAGCAGTGCAAAAGGTGGCATCACACTATCCTACACTCTGACAGACCACCAAAATCGTCAGAAAAGAAGTCATATGAAGAAGTCAAGACAGACACATCAGAAGAGAGAGTCGCCTCAATCAACAACACTAAAAGAGAAGAAAGGGTTTACCTGAAAATTATACCCGTGAATCTATACGGACCAAAGGGACAGGTTCGCGTGCTAGCGTTGCTGGATGAAGGGTCGACGGTCACGCTCTTAGATGCATCAATAGCCGAGAAGATTGGAGCTAAAGGGGACCGGGAAACTCTTTCAATTGAAACAGTCGGCGGGAAGGTCATACAGAAGGATAGCTCGCAGAAAATTAAGCTGAGAATAGAAGGAACTCATAAAAAAGTCAAGAGGCCTATCACCGTGAGAACCATCGATGACCTGAAACTGTCTGAACAGAGCATAAACAGGGACACTATAAAGAACTGTCAACACCTGAAGATAATCGAAGAGCAACTTCTTTACGTCGCAGAAAGGCCCAAGTTGTTAATAGGCCAAGACAATTGGGGACTCATAGTGACCAGAAGACTAAAGAAAGGCAAGCCAGCTGATCCTGTAGCCTCCCTCACAGACCTAGGATGGGTGCTACACGGCTGTGAAACAGGATTGAACGCCGTAGTAAATTTCATTCACCATGGCAGATCTTCAAGCGATAAGGAAGATATCGAAGAGATCGTTCGGGAACACTTCCAGTTGGAATCACTTGGGATTCAGAATCGGTCACCAACGAATGACAGCGATAGAAGAGCTTTAGAAACCCTCGAGAAGACAACGTCAAGACTTGCGAGCGGTCAATTTGAAACAGGGCTCTTGTGGAAAAAAGAAGACGAGAACCTGCCCAATAACTACAGGCATGCCCTCCGACGCCTATATAACCTAGAAAAGAAACTAGACCAGAATAAAGAGGTCAAAGAGTCCTATGAAAATCAAATCCAGAATCTTATTGAAAAGGGTTACGCAGAGACAGCGCCAGAAACAGCGAGTGAAGGAAGGACATTCTACTTACCACACTTTGCCGTCGTTCATCCAATCAAGAAGAAGCTTAGGATAGTTTTTGACGCAGCCGCTAAGTGTGACGGAAAAAGCCTAAACGACGCCTTGCTATCGGGTCCAGACCTGTTGCAATCATTATTCGGCGTCCTGCTGCGCTTCAGGGAGGGGCCAGTAGCCGTCATGGCAGACATCCAAGACATGTTCCTCCGAGTGAAAGTAAGAAAAGAAGATCGAGACAGCCTCCGATTCCTGTGGCGTCGAAATCAGAGATCAGGCAAGCCAGAAGAATATAGAATGTCTTCCATCATCTTCGGGGCAGCATCGTCACCAGCAACGGCGATATACGTAATGAACAGAAATGCAGAAGATTTCGAGAAAACACACCCAGAGGCAGTAAAAGCCATAAGAAGAAACCATTACATGGACGACTACCTACAGAGCTTCTCATCTACCAATGAAGCAAGGAAGGTATCAAAAGAAGTGAAAGAGATACACGAAGTGGCAAGTTTTCACCTGAAGGGCTGGGCAAGCAATGATGCAAGAGTATTGACAGAGGTGGAAGACGTCAAAAGTGAAGATTCTCTACAACTAACCAAGGAAGAAAAGACTCTGGGCCTTCGATGGCTGGTAAAAGAAGACATGCTCGCTTTCAACGTTGGACTAAGGAATACGTCAAAGGAACTTCTGGAGGGTGAGAGAACTCCAACGAAGAGAGAAGTCACAAGCGCCGTGATGTCCACCTTTGACCCTATGGGTTTTGCCACACCAGTCCTAATCCAAGGAAAGAAATTAATCCAAGATATTTGGCGGACACAAATAGGCTGGGACGACCCAATTAATGAAAATCAGAAGACAGCCTGGATAAAATACTTGGAAGAAGTGTCGACATTAACAGAACTACAGATTCCAAGGTGTGTTTCACCATTCAAAAGAAAAGGACAACTGCACACCTTCACCGATGCAAGTGAAGAGGCCTACGCAGCGGTGGTTTATTGGCGAACAGTCGAACCCGATGGAAGCGTCCACGTCTCAATAATCGCTGGCAAGGCAAGGGTAACGCCGACGAAGCCCGTATCGATTCCAAGATTGGAGTTACAAGCGGCCTTACTTGGCAGCAGGCTATCAGCCGCGATTGAAGAAGAGATGGACCTTGAAATATCAAGTAAAACCCACTGGACAGACTCCAGCACAGTACTGCAGTGGATCAACGCGGAACCAAGAAAGTTCAAGACCTTTGTAGCCAATCGCCTGGCAGAAATAGAAGAAAAGACCAAGCCCGGAGACTGGAGATGGGTACCGACCAAAGAAAACCCAGCAGATGATGCTACGAGAGGGACTCCAACGGAATTTGACCACAACGCCAGATGGTTCCAGGGACCGTCATTTCTCCGTCAACCAGAAGAAGAGTGGCCATTCAATGACTTTAGGCCAGAGGGTATGTTGTTAGAAGAAAAGAGCAAGCAGAGAGTGACGGCATTAAAACCAGAAGAAGGAATACTGATCAACCTAGAAAGATTCTCAAGCTGGGACCGATTACTGCGCGTTACGGCCAGAGTAATAACCTTCACACGCCTTTTATTGAAGAGGACCCACACGGAAACCAACGCCACCGTGCGTCAAAAAGACGAATTGTGGAGACCACAAAGAAGATCCCAGAAGGCCAAGCCGCGAAACACCAATCTACCAACTACCAGAGAAGAGAAGAAACGATTGTTCCTACCCTTGGAAGAAGAACACTTACAGAAAGCTGAAGAGATATTATTGAAGATAAGCCAAAATGACAGTTTTACGTCAGAAATAAGAAATTTAAAGGCAGGAAAACCCTTAGAAAATACTAGTCGACTTAAGAAGATCGACGTCTACATGGGTAGCAATGGGTTAATCAAGCTAAGAAGCAGAACGATGAAGCTCCGCGTCGAAGGTGAAAGGAAGATGAATCCTATTATATTAGACGGAAAACAAAGGATTACGCGTCTCATCATACAATATTACCACAAGAAGTTCCTTCATGGAAATGTCGCTACGATTATGAATGAGATCCGTCAAAAATATTGGATCCTGAGTTTAAGAGCGACTCTAAAGGCAGTCGCACACAGTTGTCAGTGGTGCAAGGTAAAGAAGAGCTTACCAGAGACACCTCCGATGGGAGACCTACCGAGCGAGAGACTACAACATCATCAATTCCCATTCTCTTGCACAGCAGTGGATTACTTCGGACCGATGCAAGTCACCATCGGTAGAAGGGTTGAGAAACGCTGGGGAGCGCTTTTCACTTGCCTTACCACTAGGGCCGTCCACTTAGAGTTGGTACCCTCTCTAAGTACCAGCTCGATGATCATGGCACTTCGGCGAATGTCAGCGAGAAGAGGAACCCCAAAAGTTATATTCAGCGATAATGGGACCAATTTTGTTGGTGCGAGCAAAGAGTTAGAAGAGGCCGCAGAAGAGAAGGGCATCAAATGGAAGTTCATTCCCCCAGGATGTCCAAACATGGGGGGCGCATGGGAAAGACTCGTCCGTTCGGTGAAAACGGCATTAGCAGTGGTGCTCAACGAAAAAAGTCCACCTGAAGAAGTACTTCACACCCTAATGACAGAGGTCGAACACATAGTGAATTCCAGACCTCTCACACCTGTTAGCATGGATCCAGAAGAAGAAGAAAGTCTGACTCCAAATCATTTCCTACTAGGGAGGTCATGTGGAGCAATGGCGCCAGGAGAATTTGAAGACAAAGATCTGATTGGAAGAGCAAGTTGGAGAACCACCCAAAGACTTGCAGATCACTTTTGGAAAAGATGGATCAAGGAGTATCTACCCCTCCTGATGCCGAGAAAGATCCAAGGAAAAGAAACTAATGACCCAAAAGAAGGAGATATCGTGCTCATAGTGGACGCAACGCTACCACGAAACTCATGGCCTCGTGGAGAAGTCGTCAAAACGTACCCCGGTCCAGATGGAAGAATTAGAGTGCTGGACGTGCGGACACCAGGTGGAGTGCTTCGACGGCCGACGCGACGGATCGTCGTACTAGTGCCTGCAAACTCGTCGCTCCAAGAAGATGTAGTGCTGCGCACCGTGGGGGAGAATGTTAGCGACTAAGTTAATTATAAGTTAATTGCTAGATGATAAATATTGACTATTAATTGTTATCTTTAGAAGAAATAAAGTATTCATTTCGTGTTTCTTATTTACTCCGCTAGAGGAGCCACTTACTAAGTGACGAAAAGCTTAAGTGTAAGGAAACTTTACCGTAACGAGAACCGTTACAGTTTTTGTTAATTTTAAGTGTCTAAAATAAGGCATACTAATAAGATTTTTTGTAAATGGATAGAGGAAATCATTACCTATGTTTTAAGACTAATTTCAATGTAAACAGAAGTACCTAACCACCGAAAATCGCCAATCAAAATTTCCCATACAAAATCGGATTAGTGCCGTGTGCAAACTCCAAGAGCCGTGATTGGTAGACAGAAAAATTATTAGTGCCGTGTGCAAATTCCTAGGGCTGTGATTGGTCACAGAAAACTATAAAAGAGGCTCATTTTTGGTGGTCGGGCATTCCGAATCCAGCAGTATTAGAAGAAGCAACTAAATAAAGAAGAAGTAAAGTGTTCCAAGAAAGTATTTTTTATTCAAGAAACCCCTGCGCTGCTCAAGTCTCTCCCGCCAGCCTAGCCAAGAAAGTTTTTTCAACGTATTTAACACTATCAACATTCTGTAATTATTTTTTTGTCTGTTACTCGTATAAATTCCGAAATACTGTAATATGCTTTGTTCACTAGTAAGGACTTTAGCCGTTTCCTACACAATCTCACGTTTAATTCTTTGATTGACAGTGGTAAGCAATTAAATATGCCTGGCGCCATGTAAAATACACTTTTATACATTAATGCTGTGTGGGACCTTCTTACGGATAGGCTATTGTTATCACGTCGACTTCGGTTATTAATGTCTGACATTTTTTAAAATAAATTAGGATTAGTCTTAACAAATACAGCAATCTCATAAATGTATAAGGATGGAAGAGTCAATATTTTAAATTTAATAAATAATGGTTTACACGTATCCATGGCCTGTACCCTAATTGCGTAATACACAATCAAACGGAATCTTAATCGTTTTGAAACAGATTGCTAATCCGTTGCTTCAAAAGTTCGATAAAAATTATGCTCAACAATGTAAATAACGCAATGAGTTGAACTGTCAAAATCAAACAGATTAGTCGTAATCGTTTACGAAAATGTGTTACGCAATTAGGCTGCTGTAATCCAAACATGGTTCTGATACACTTTTTTTGTTATTTTAATATTATTTCCCTATTTGTTGAATTTCCCCAAAAAATAACACCATATCTCAAAACTGAACCCACCAAGCCATGATATGCTATGACTAAAGCATCCATACTCATCACTGAGGTTTATGTAGGGCATAGGCAGACTTACTACAGTAGAACCCGCTTAACACGATCACGGTCAAAACGATTTCTCGCATAATTCGTCTTTTACGTCAGTCCCTACAACTTGCTACATGTTCTCATACATTTCTTAACGCTTAATACGATTCGTCATCCCGTTTATTACGCCTACATGCGCACGCTTGTTGTCTCTCGCGGCAGCGGCGAGCGTCTGACTGACGTAGTGACGTCTGTGACGTAGCGGTGCGCGTTCGTGAGCGTCCGGCCCTCCCGCAACACCACGACCGCGCACCGCGCACTGTTACACACGTCGTGTCAGTGTTGATCATTTGTTTGATACAAAATGACTACAATTAAGCGGAAGGCATTGTCACTTCAAGAAAAAATTTTGCTGCGGATCTTCAGTTGCCAGTTTCTACGTAACGTACCATTATGAAGAATAAAGAGGAAAGTAAAGAACAATATATATTGGGAGGTGTGCAGAGAAAAAAACAAAAGGTAGGAAAATATTATAAATTAGAGAAAGTTTTAGTGGAAAGGCTTCATCAAGCACGAGCTGTAAAACTGCCTATAAGTGGCCCCATAATATGCGAAAAAGCGCGTAAAATTGCTGAAAGCTTATACATCACTGATTTTAACGCTTCAAATGGCTGGATAGACCTTTTCAAAATCGTCACGGGATTTTGTACCGTCAAATCAGTGGGGAATCGGAGACAGTGCCACAACAAGATGTTGATACATGAATGACAACACTTCCCAAATCGTTGCAAAATTACGATCCGCGAGACATTTTTAACGCAGACGAATTCGGGTTATTTTTTAAATTGATGCCAGATAAATCCTATGTTTTCAAGGGAGAAACTTGTCATGGTGGCAAAGCAAGTAAAGAGAGACTAACTTTCCTGGCCGGTGCCAATTCTGATGGGCCAGAAAAGTTGCGTTTACTAGTGATTGGTAAGGCGAAAAATCCACGTTGCTTCAAAAACTCAAGATCGTTCCCTGTAACATATGATGAACTTGGATGGATTAAAAGCTCTAGATGATCACTTTCAGATTAAATGTAGACGCATAATTCTATTCATTGACAATTGCCCCGCTCACGCTAAAAGTGTTGAGCTACAGAATATCAAGCTTGTCTACTTACCTCCAAATGCGACAAGCAAATACTGTTAGTCCTGGGGAAGGTCATGGGCTACTTTTTATCCCGGAAAAGTGCACAGATCCCGGGGGAATCGCGATATACGAATTCCTCGCGGACGAAGTCGCGGGCAGAAGCTAGTAATAAATAATCTTTAGTCCAAGTTGCAACTATTTCTCTGGGCCTATATTAATTTACATTATTAGTTCTTTTAGGTGCCTATACTTAGTTTATTATTTATTTTAGATGTCTGATGGCGATGGAAAAAAGAAACTTTCTGTTGCACAGAGTCGAAAAAGAAAGCTGGAGAAGGAAAGGTCTCTGAAAAAGAATACAAGTTCTATTAAAAAGTTTTTTGTTCGACCCGGTCCATCCTCGGACGAACACCTGGAGACAGAGACATATGAAAACCAAGATAATTCTACAGCAGAACTCGTCACTTCTACGTCACCGCCGCCGCCGCTGCTGTCTTTGTCGACGGTAGTTGAAGAAGACGAAGAAGTGTGCTCCTAGTGCCGAAGCGTCCCCGGAGAATATACTTCGAGAAGATATAATGAATGATCTCGCGTTATGGCCACAGGTGTTATCCGATAAACAGAGAATATTTTTGACGGAGCGTGGGCCAGTACAGGTAAAAGTGGGTTCATATCCTTCGAATAGTTCGAAAAGAACTTTTTCAAATTTTTAATATTTAAGATGGTATGATAATTTTTAAGATGTTAAATAATGAAACCGTTTTAAGAAACTGGCTGGTTTACTCTAAGTCAACTGATTCTGTTTATTGTTTTTATTGTAAACTTTTTCATGCTGATGCGACTCCGACTCCTTTTAATGGTGAAATAGGTTACAAAGTCTGGCAGCATTTGTCTACTGCTTTAGAACGTCATGAAAAGAGCTTAGGGCACCTATCATGTCTTAAGAAACAAATTACATTGAAAACTGTTATTTTAAAAGAAAAGTCGGTAGATTTCTTGCACCAAAATGAAATTGATCGGGAAAAAAAAGGTTGGGTTGCAGTACTCGAACGAATAATCAACATAATTCATTTTTTAGCGAGGCAATGTCTGCCGTCTGGCTTTTCGGGGAAGATCTCAAAAAAATTACGATTCTGATAATGGTAATATTTTAAAGCTGGTTGAATATACCTCTAACTTTGATAATGTGCTTGCAACACATTGCCCTTATTCAAAAATCTGAGTCACGCCTAACTCATTATCTTGGCCATAATATTCAGAATGAAATAATACAATTATTGGGAGAAAGAATAAAAAAAGCTTTGGAATTGACACCATCTAAATATTATTCCATTATTTTAGATTGCACTCCAGATATTGCACACGAAGAACAAATATCGGTTGTCGTACGGTACGTTCTTTTAAATGCAAGCAACAACAAGGCTGAAGAAAAATAACACTTTCTGGGTTTTCTTCCTATTACAGACACTACTGGCCTGGGCTTAACTAAATTTTTGTTAGATTGTTTAATCTCAAACGAAATTGACATACAAGATATGCGTGGTCAAGGTTATGATAATGGTGCAAACATGAAAGGGAAAAATATAGGTCTACAAAAACGAATTTTAGATTTAAACCCGCGCGCATTTTATGTACCTTGTGCGGCACACAGCCGAAATTTGGTAGTGAATGACGCTGCTAAATGTTCATTAGAAATTGTCAATTGCTTTTCACTTGTGCAGGAAATTTATGTTTTTTTTTCTGCGTCAACAGCACGTTGGCAAATACTCGTTAAAGAAGTGCCAACTTTAAGTCTAAAACCACTCTCAAATACTCGATGGCAGAGCAGGGTTGAAGCAGTAAAAGCTCTACGTTTTGAACTGGGAAAAGTGTATGATGCCTTGTTTACTATATATTCCGATAGGAGCAAAGATGCAGAATCAAGAAATATGGCAAATTCATTACTGGCAAAATTAAGTCGTTTAAATTCATCTGCTCTCTGCTCATTTGGTTTGAAATTTTAAGCAAGATAAATATAGTTAGCAAGGCCCTTCAAAAGTCAGACGTTGTATTGTCAAAAGCGGTGAAAATGATTGTTATGCAGAAATAAGTTTGTCTGAATTCCGTAATGAGTCCGCTTTTAAGGAGCTCCTTAACAGGGCGAAAACTGTACTGGTCTTAGAATTTCCCACACCTGCACGCCCTCGCGCTCGTAAAACGTTTTTTAATTATGAGGCGCGAAAACACATTTTAAAGTAAATTTTTACTAATATTTGTTAGACACCGCAACTACTAAGTTCGACGAACGGTTCGAACTTTTGAATGAAAATAATGTAATTTTTTCATTTCTTCAAAAATTTACACTGGAAAGATTTGGACTCTGATACAAAAAAAACACATTGCTGTTTGCCATGCTGGTTCTTCAGATGTGGAACAGTTCGAGCTCTATAATGAAATCGAATTATTACCGATGTTTATTGATGATTCCGCTACGCCGTTGGATATTTTAAATTACTTGTTTACGAATAAATTAATTTCAGTGTTCCCAAATCTGTCCACAGCACTGAGGATATACCTGACACTTCCAGTCACGGTCGCACATAGCGAAAGGTCATTTTCTAAACTAAAAATAATTAAAAACTACCTTATATCAACATTGTCGCAAAGTAGATTGACTTTATCGTTAGAAGTATTGAACATGAAATCAAAATTGAAGTTAGTGACATAAAGATTTCGCTAATGCAAAAGCTCGAAAAGTAACTTTTTTGTAAATACATTTGTGTGTATATCGGGATAGGCCCTCATCAGCGATATTACACTTGCACTTTGTAAGTAGGCGTGGATTGTCGGGCGCAGAAAATAGAGATACTAGTTACAGCACAATCACTTTATTTCACTCACAATTTCTTATGAAATAATCTTCTCAATAAAATTGAACATGCTGATGACGAAGTAAATGATAATCTATGTAGGTATCCATTGTGTTTTCGACATAGAATTTGATAAAAGAAATTTCTATTTTGATAATTCACTTATAGGAGAACTGCAGTACTTACCAAAATTTATGAGATCCCAGGCATGCAAATATATATCAACGTTCGTGCGATCACTTGAACATAAACATACACAAAAATGGGACTGCCCAAAAACACGTAGGCAAATCAAGTACATGCCTATGTGCATTGCGGCTCTTGCGTGCCCTTAAGACAACAAATAAGTTTATATTTTATCCAATCATTTATTGCCTTTTTTTTATTTGAGATGGGTTTGCTCTTGACTCTAGTCTAGGTCAGAGGTGACAGGGACAAAGTCTACGATGGAGTGAGCTTACCCAGAAGAAGCCTGTTCACTCTAACTTTGAAGAGATTCGGGTTGAATGCGTTCGGAAACACAGACGCAGGTAGTGAGTTCCACTCTTTTGCCGTTCGAATTATACAAAGATGTTTGGAAGCGCTTAGTGCGAATTGGTGGAATGGCAACTAAGTATGGATGGTAATTAGCAGTACGTCTAGATGTCCGATGGTAGAAGGGGGCAGGTGGGATGAGGTCGTGGAGTTCTTGCGCACACTCGCCGAAGTACAGTCTATAGAAGACCGACAAGCAACCAACCTTGCGGCGATGAGCTAAGCTGTGAAGCTTGGCATCCACCAGTTTTACGTCGCCTATGAGCCTCTTAGCTTTGCGTTCCACTGAGTCGAGCGCGGCAAGTTGATATTTTGCTGAGCCATCCCAAAGGTGGCTGCAATACTCCATGCAGGATCGGACTTGCGCTTTATAAAGAGTTAGAAGCTGTCCAGGCGTAACGTGTCGCTTCACTCTATTTAGAATGCCCAGTTTTTTGGCCACAGTTTGAGCTTTGCGCTCAGTGGTTGCGCTAAAGTTGAGACTGGACGTCAAGTCCATGCCTAGGAGCTCAAGCCGATGAGTTACAGGAACAGGTGTACCCCGAAAAGTAGGAGTTTGGTCGAAACTACTCCTAATTGCAGTGAAAAAATAAGCCTGTGTTTTGGTGGAGTTAAAAGAGACCAGATTGTCATCACCCCACCGGGAGACAAGGCTTAAGGTCAAATCAGTCCTCTCTACCATGGCCTCTCTTAAGGAACGAACTTCACCCGCCCCCCTGGTTTTCGGGCTGGATAAGTTTCTCTCTGAAACAGTTCTGTCATCTGCGTACCCAACAATACCAGGTTGGAGTAGGTCATTGATGTGTGTGCGGACTTCGGACCCCACTTCCGGTGGCTGTCGCCCAAGTTGTTGGGCGCGGCTGGGGCGCTGTCAACGCTGCTCCCCAATCTGGGGGGGTCGATGGCCCTTTACGGGGCCCCGATCTGGGCGGCTGACCTGACGGCCGCCAGCATCTCTGTGCTGCGAAAGCCGCAGAGAGCAATGGCCGTCAGAGTCATAAGGGGGTATCGCACGATCGCCTACGAGGCGGCTTGTGCACTGGCCGGATCCCCGCCATGGGACCTAGATGCGAAGGTGCTCGCGTCACTTTATCGGTGGCGCGAGGAAGCTAGGGCGCGGGGCGAGCTGCCGATGCAACGCCATATGGAGCAGCGTCGGTCGCAGCTTCGCGAGGTCCTGGTGGCGGAATTGCGGGACAGGCTTTCACGCCCTACCGCCGGCCTCGTCACCATCGAGGCGGTCCGGCCAGTGCTCGACCTCTGGCTCGGGAGGAGGCACGGCTCCCTGTCGTTTCGGGCGACGCAGGTGCTCTCGGGGCATGGTTGCTTCGGGAAGTACCTGTGTCGCATAAACAGGGAGCCGGACGCTCGGTGTCACCACTGCGTCGACTGCCGGGAGGACACGGCGTGGCATACGCTGGCAGAGTGTGCCGCTTGGGAGGAGCCGCGCCGTGCCCTCATCTCAGAAGTAGGCAGTGACCTGTCGCTGCCGGCCGTTGTGAGTGCGATGGTCGGCGGCGTCGAGTCCTGAGACGCGGTGGTTTCCTTCTGCGAAACAGTGATCTCGCAGAAGGAGGCTGTGGAAAGGGAGAGAGAGATCTTGTCCACTCTCCCGATCCGCAGCAGGCGCACCGGGCGCAGGCGGAGGGCGGACAACGCCCTCTTCCAGCCCCCCTAAATGGGTCCAGGGGCGACGGATTCGGGGACATCCGTCGCCCCCCAACATCAGGACCCGAGAAAGCGGCGCGCGTAGTGTTCCGCGCGCGCCGCTCACAGACGTTGCGGGGGGAGTACACCTCACTCCCCCCGCCCGAGGAGCAGCCGTCAACGACTACTCTAATCGATCTTTCACTAAGGAAGTCTGATATCCAGCTACAAAAATCTAGATGAGTAGACTTGCGTGCCAGACCCTGTCTAAGGCCTTCGAGATATCTAGCGATACAGCTAGTGCTTCGCCATGTTTCTCGATGGCTTCGCTCCAGCAGTGCGTGACACATACAAGAAGATCGCCAGTTGACCGTCCCCGGCGAAAGCCATATTGACGGTCACTGAGAAGATCATTGTCTTCAAGGTAGGTCAGCAACTTACTGTTCAGTACCTTTTCCATAACTTTGCACAAAATGGAGGTAATGGCGATCGGACGGTAATGGGCAGGGTCTGGACGGTCGCCCTTTTTGGGCACTGGTTGTACATTCGCAAGGTTCAAGGATTTTGGCACCGTTCTTTTTTCAAGAGAGAGGCGAAACAAGCGCGTCAACACAGGAGACAGTTCTGGCGCACACTCACTCGTGCCTTTCTGACAGTTGCTTGAGAACATAACTGTTACAGATTTTGGTGATAATAAAAAAATAGTATGCGGACTACCTATTCTCATTTAATGTACACACGGCCACTTATCTAGCAATACCTTTCTAGCATAAGCTGACCTCAAGTCGTCATAATTTAATCCATACTTACAATTTACTCATTAGTAATTATTTCAAATTTACAACAACATAAAAACATCTTTATCTAAAACTAAATAAAAAATCATTTTAGCTTCAATGTCAGTTTAAATAAAAAATGATACATAAAAGCCAAAACTGGCTGTTAAGAAAATTCACATTTTAGACATCCTTTCAATTTAGAGATCAATTTAATACAGTTTCGAATCAATAATTGTAGTGATTGCTTAAAAAATACCCATGTAAAATCAAAAACTTGCTCATAATTTGAATTTGGTCTTGTTTGTGAATTTGATGTTTTATTTTCGTTCAGTTGAAAATATCTTTCACCCTTATTTTGTTTTTAACATCCCGTCTTGTAAATGTCTCGCTCGAACGTACGAACTCACTGTAGGTATTACATACGACTTTAGCGCGACGGCGTGTGAAGGTGCGGCTGGCGCGAGGCGAAGCGGAAACAGTGCATCGTGATCCAATGCTAACCGAGCGCGAGAGCGAAAAAATGTACCTACGTACGGGACGACAACGTTGCAAAATTAACGGTAAAATTAACGTTAGTGTTCGTATTTTGCAATAACGATAATAAACGTTAATTTACTGGTAATGTTATCAGTCAACGTTACATTTTTGTAACGTTATTAAGATATCGCATTGAAATTAACGTTATGTAACGGTTAATATTTTGTTATGTGGTAACGTTAACAAGCCCTGACTTTATGTACACTATGTAACGTACCTATTCAATATGGACTGTCACGTCTGTCACTGTCAAAGAGTCATGTCAATATGGCGGCAATCATTTTTTCAAATCTTTTGTAACTACCTACGAAATCTGAGATAAACAAGAAAAATCTATTTGTTTGCTTAAAAAATAATGAGATACCCGAGTCTGTCAATATTTTGTAGTTTGTTTGTTTGAAAGTGTTACGTAAAAACCCAACATACAAAATAATTAGTGAAGTGTTTTGGTTTGGCTTCTATTCGAAATGGCTTCAGGTGACCAGTCGGCGAAAACGCAGTTAATAGCTATTTACAGATTAGAATTCTATAAAAACAAAAAAAACTGGAAGCTTTATGAGAACGGGCGAAAGGAGCCGCCGCCATCACCGAAAACCACAAAGTAAGTGTTATTGTTATTTGGTACGAGTTTTCCTCATTGGACTAGAGTTACATGAAATACGTAAGCCAAAACCTTGTTGTAAGTGTTTGTCTAAAATTTTTCATTTCTGTTTTTTGATTCTGCCGATCCTGTGACCAAAGAGGTCACCAGACAAAGTGCGCTTTCAAAAAAAATAAGTTGTTGCTAGGATTTACTTACACTCAAACTTTTAGTAGGCTCCATTACCTTCAGTGACTTTTCACTCTGTAGACTTTGCAGATTTAAAGCTTATAATTAGCTTTCTAGTAATTAATTTAATTAGTAATCAGGTAAATTTCAGTGCTACCGAATGTGAAATAGCTAGGTAGGTAATTACTACAATATTTTTAGTATAAAGTTATTTAATTTCAAAATTTAGGAATAATCAAGTACTTACAGTATACAAAATAGCAAATTGGTGAGTGATTCTCAAACAAAGCAGTGTTGGTCCAGTGGTAACGGCCGCGACTTACGAGTTGTAGGTTGAAGGTTTGAACCCAGATAGGCGCTTTACTTTGTGTAAATTATTTCATCACCACTGGAGGAAAACATAGTGAGGAAACTGGCATGTCTTATAACCAATAATTGGAAGACATGTGACATCTACCAACCCGCACTAGGCCCGCATGGTGTATTACGGCCCGCTCCCTCTCACAGAGAGGAGTCCTTTGTCCCAGCAGTGGGAACATAATAGGCTGATTATGCTTACGCCTCAAACATTAACTTTCTTGAACCAAAGCTAAGCTCGATCTGCTATTAAAATCAGAAAGGTCCTGGTACCCATCTAAAAGGCTAGGATACCATCATTTCACATGTTACCGTATTCTCCTGTTATATAATTGAGATCTTCGAAAAAAAAAGGAGAAGAAACTGGCAACATCAGGTATTAAGTAGGTGTGCACTTTCTCTAACAGGATAGCACAGCATGCATTATGAAGTAAACAACTGAGCTAAACGAGTTTAAACATTAAAAATGTTTAATGAGAGATTAAAACTAGCCCACGACATTGTCCGCCTAAATTGTATTGATCCTCTGCCCCACCCTGTTGCATCGCATCGCCCCATTGCGCTATAACTTTGTTTTTGCTTAGTGTTCTTTCTTTTTATCTATGATACAGTAGTGATTTCAGATGAACTGTGGTCTCTTGTCCTAATTATTTACTTTAAAAAATAAATATTTTGATTCATTCAGTATTTTCTATTTATTATTATTTATTTGTCATAAGTATTAAAAACACGCTTTGATGAGTTATTAACCAAAACCACATTCGCAAAGTTTGGATGTTTTGGGAGTTAGACATTTTGAGAATTGGACTGTTTTAACCCTGAACGGTCTAAATAATATTTTGGATTTACCATTTTGTGATGATAATTAATTAAAAATCAAAACATGAAATTTGTTAATAACACAACATCATGCCTGTATTCCCCAAAGGGTTAGACAGAGATGTACCTATAGTATAACCACATTTCGCCAGTTGTGTTTAAGTCCCATAAAATGGGGGGAAGGCCATTTGCCATCAACCAGCCACAGATCCAGACACAATGAATTTAATTAAAATAATAGCAACATTCAAATCAAATGAAATAAAATAATAGCAATCAAAAAGGTAAACAGTTCCAATTAAATTTTAACTTTGTGAAGTAACATTGAGTTTGTATTTGCAAACAAGTTTGAAAACCTGAATTCAAATAATATATTCATGACATTACAGTAAGCTCAACAAGACATACAATGTGGGTGAAGAGTTTCCAGAACCGGAGTATAATGTGGAGCAGGTTTCTCCACACAACAAGGCTTTCTTGGGTGAGGAACCGGGTTAGTATTCTGTTATTTTTGGTTTATGTAATTTTCGTTCAAGAAAGCGACGCGCGCTTTACTTACGGTAACTCAACATCCGGACAAACCTATTGAGGTTTTTGTGATGTTTCTGTTTATTTTTTATTTTACTCCATTAATTAAAAAAAAAAAAAAACGAATTGTACAAACCTCTGTGTGTGTAAGCACAGGAGCTCTCGATACTGTCCGAGATACGGGCAGGGTGTGTATTGTGTGTTTTATGTGCTGACGCTTCTCATCTCACACATTCAAGGCGTGTTTGTGCACTTGGCTACCACAAGTAAAGCGCGCGCCGCTTCGTGAGATAAAAAGTTGAAGGTGTTATATTCATTTGGCAAATAAAGTTACTTTTTTTATCAATTTCTGAATGGCTAAATCAGTATTCATATGGTAAACTAAAGTTGTGCTCTTTGCAGTATTATCAATTTTTTGTAGCTTTTAGCTGGCAACATTCATTGTTATTTATTTGTTCAATTACAGACTAACACCCATATTCTAAGTCGTAACCTCGAAAGTCCTCTGTCGAGGAGACCTCAAGGCGTGCCTGAAGACCCTCAAAATCAGTATTCATAGTCGTCAGATTAGGGAAATTATGAGGTCCCTCGAATAACTGTGAATCGAGGATATACCTCACGAATACGTCAATTTTCAAATAAACTCTTCAAAAAACATTATGTAAATCTTATAAAATACGCGTGTTTTTAAACTAATCGAATCGGGGCGTCGTCGGCCACAGGTGCCTCGCCCATTGGGGGCCTAAGCCACGGACCCAATAAATGTACTTATGTTCTAAATTACCATTCAAAATTGATGTTTGTTCACGTATCAAGGCAGAACAAAAAGGCGCAAATTCTTTTTTTTTTCGCTGTTTTTTTAATAACAAACCAAATAGTTCCTACAGTCATAGAATTAGATCATTTGGCTTCCAAACAAGGCAAAAGCCTGAGTCTTGATGCCAGTGTTCCCCAAAATTGCAGTGACATACGTTACCATCGTCCATGACAGTAAGGTCGACGAACCATATGCCCAAACCAGCACTATACCCACAGTGGACGGGCCGGACCCGCAGCCCCCCGACGAGCCCCCGTCGCTTGCAGTCCCCGAACACAACCTGTACAGGCCACTCTCCTGCCCAGAACAGCCCTGGACCGGGGACAAGACTGAGGCGCTCTGCCAAGATGCTCCGCAGGTGAGCTTATCAGCTTAATAACTTAGGGTCACGGTCAGCCCAAACCGACTGAGAGGCAGCGAAGAGCAGTTAGTTCTCTCGCCATTTTTATTTTATTTGAGATGGGTTTTCTCTTGACTCTAGTCTAGGTCAGAGGTGACAGGGACAAAGTCCACGATGGAGTGAGCTTACCCAGAAGAAGCTTGTTCACTCTAACTTTGAAGAGATTCGGGTTGAATGCGTTCGGGAACACAGACGCAGGTAGTGAGTTCCACTCTTATGCCGTGCGCATTATGAAGGATGTTTGGAAGCGTAAAAGTTTTATGTTTTATTTTAATATCGTTAAATTAAAAAAGTTTATCGGTCACGCAGGCACACGGAGGCATCGTGATGAAACCGGCATGTCCTAGAACCGAATATTCTAAGACATGTGACATACACCAACCAGCACTGAGACGTGGTGGGTACGGCCCACTGCCGCCTGTGTCTGTGTCCCAGCAGTGGGAAAATGACCTATAAGCTTAATGTGCTAAGACACATAACATAACGCCTGTTTCCCGGTTGGGTTGAGCAGAGGTATATAAAATACCCACATTTCGCCAGTTATGTTTAAGTCCAGGTAACAGGGGGCGAGCCTATTGCAACTAGGATTCTGTCGTTGAAGCAACACCGTTTCCTTTTTGCTCCGCAGTTTTTTTTTTTAAATTAAGAGCTAGCTGTGCCCGCGATTTCGTTCGCGTGCATGTCTGAAAACACTAATGTGTCGCTTAGAGAAGGTGTATGTACCACTCCTCCATTGAAAAGGAAGAGGCTATGACGAGGCCAGGCTACATTTGCCGTAGTTAATAAATCGATTCGGCCACGTTCGAACCCTTAAAACTGGTTTTAGTAATCAACTTTTACACGTTTTTTTTACAAAATCTTGGCAGTTTTATTATTTTTTATAATTGCCGTTTCCGTTCCATCGATAGGCACACACTTTACTGATCCCCACCATCATAAGGTTTTATGTCCCTTGCACACCGTTTCTTATTTTCGTCCACAATAAACACATTACCCAATTTTAGTTTTCCTTTTTAACCCCCAATAATACGAATATACCAATAACCTACTTATGTATCATAGCTTTGTACGAGCTACGCTGTACATTGACCTTTGTGGGAGTTCGTACGTCATACTCAATATGCACATCGATATTGTTTCGGTGTGCATTTCTCTAACATAGTATTTAAGTGACATAATTGTGTAATTATATTCAGTAGCAATAAATCCATCAAGGGAATCGTTAGTCTACTCATTTACATAACATAACATAACATAACAAACCTAACAAGTACATAACATTTTCACTGATGGGCATTATACCCCAACAAGCTTATTTGGGGTTTGGTCTAAATTCGCTGGAAATGTTTCGTCTAAGGGGTAGACGGACTTTGTCAACAAAAGTGAGAGGGAGTAAACGAAATTGGATCGTTTCTATAATAATCATCTTAATTCTATCTTATTAATATTTTTTCGAAATACGTGAAACTATCAACTTCGTCATGTTTTTCCATAGAGAAAATTTAACGGGAAGGGGGCGCGTAGTGATATCACGTGTATTTATTTTTACGTTGAACGCGCGAATTTTAAACCAAGATTTACCCGATTTTGCAATCATCCAGTGGCCTATGTATTCCGAAGCCTGAAGAGCATGATCGCAAGTCATATCATAATCAGCCTATAATGTTCCCACTGCTGGGTCACAGGCCTCCTCTCAGTGAGAGGGAGTGGGCTGTAATCCACCATGCGGGCCCAGTACGGGTTGGTAGATGCAACAAGTGTTCGAATTTTTGGTTCTAAGACATGCCGGTTTCCTCACGATGTTTTCCTTCACCGTTTTGAGAGCAATGGTGATGAAATAATTTACACAAAGTAAAGCGCCAGTCTGGGTTCGAACCTACGACCTACAACTGTTAAGTCGCGGCCGTTACCACTGGGCCACCACTGCTCTTCATAGATGGCAAGTCGTTTGCTACATTTCTTCTGCGTCGGTCTCTTGGAATTGCCCCAACGCATGAGAGCTTCGACAAATTAACTTATGACCATAAGTCATAAGTCATTTATTCATTAACAATAAATTGTGTCTGAAATTACATGGTTTATAAAAAAAGAAAATTAAATTACGTAAGAAAAACAAAAAATAAACACTAACCAATTACAACAATGCATAAATACAACCTATAGGAATTTTATTATAAATCTTCAACAGCATATAGGCACTTATTCAAGAAACTTTTAAGTTGCTTTTTAAAAGAGCTTGAGTAGATAGCGCTTTTTATATCTAGAGGCAACTTATTAAATAATATAACCGATTGATATCTGGGACTGTGCCTCACAATATTCAAAAAAAATAAATGTATGATTTCTTTTCAAGACTAATTATAATTTGTTCGAGTTGAGACCCCATAACCATGGCATGACCTATTCTTAGATAGGGACAAATCAAACTAGCTGGCTGGCTTCACAGACGTGATGGGTAATAATTTTATCAAAAGATGATAAAACCAAAAGAAAATGGTTTTCTAAACTCATCATTTGTTGTATGTAATGACAGCTGATTAAGTCAATGGGTAATTGAAATCTTAGAAACAATTGCAAAATAATTCTGATTTCGAATTATTTTACCTCCTCTCTATTGACCTCCTCTCTGTTACGGAGCGGGCACAGTGCGGGTTAGTAGATGTCACATGTCCTCAATTTTTTGGTGATTCCTCACGATGTTTGTCTTCTCAGTTTTGAGAGCAGAGGTGATGAAATAAATTACACTAAGTCAAGTGCCTGTCGGGGTTCGAATCTATGAGTTATGACACGGCTAGTTGCTGCCGTTACCACTTGGCCACCACTGCTCTCCAATCATAATTATTAAATACTAGTGACCCTCTCCGGCTTTGTATGGGTTTTCGACTCGAAAAAACATTAAGATTTATTTATTATTATGTAACTTTTAATATGGTGATAACCGCATCAAATTCGGTGGTTTAAAGAACATCACGATCACACAGACAAACTCGAAAAGCGATTTTTATTAATATTATGCAAGTATACACTGATAATAACGTTATTAGTTTGTGTTGTAGGACTGGTCTGGGGCGGGGGTAGAACCCGGGAGCATGCCTGGGGAGCTCGCGTATGACCAGTGCGACGGACCCCGTCAACACAACCTGTGGACGCCAGGTAAGATTATCTTCCTTTCTTGTTGAAAGTAAGGCGCTCGTAAACGGGCAACAAACTGCCCTCACATAACTTTTTGTTTTAATAGCGTATCTAGTGTCCCAATGCTGGGCACAAGCCTCCTCTTTTTCCTTCGAAATGAGAGATTTTTGTTGTGTGCGATTTCTGGTCATGTTGGCCCCGCAAACATGATAGATCGTCACACCCTGCGCCACGGTCGTACTGTCTACACCGGTAGAAAGCAAGCGCGCATCAATAAAATTAATTAGTATTAGTAGTAGTATTTAGTCTATTCTATCTGTCATTTTGTCTATCCTGCCGACGACAAAACTCATTTCTATGTTGGTCATGCATGCGTGCAGGTAAGTAGTCCGCGGCGAAGGGTGTGTTGTGCTAGATTTAATGTTTTACACCGTAAATTAACAGTGTTATTTGAGAACATTGTGAAAGCCGATTTTTTTTAGAGACAGTAAACGTGGAGTTTCTTGCCGGCTCTTCTGCATAGGAAACGACCAATTAGAATCGTGCACCTAGCTTTTGACGTTTCATAGTTTTTTCAGAAAATGATAGCCCGCCAATATTTCTATAACTCTCTGTCCGGTAGTATTTGCAGTAACATGAGCAAAACTTGCGTATCCTACTTTGCAAAACCTACTTAAACAGCAATTTTTAAGACAGCGTGCAAAACACGCCAAAAATAAATGCCGTTTCCCAGCGAATATTTTTGTTCAATTTTACTCCAACTCAAACCATTTATTTCAATCAAACCATTTACAGGTACTTTTGAATTGTCAAGATGTCGGTCAGTCCGAAATATGAAGCTAGTTGCCCATTCCAAAGCGTAGTAGGTACCTATGGAGAAGAACGGGCAAGAAACTCCATGGACACTGTGCCTATGTGATGGATATTTTGACACCCTGTATTTGTCCCAGCCTCCCACTTGGAGCTAAGGCCTGCAGCAGACGCCCTGGACCAGCTGTTGCACTCGACCGAGGACTGGATGCAGCGGCACGGCTATCCACCGCGAAAGGAGTGCGCATCCACCAATGACGAGTACGGGGTATGTACCACACAGTTTACAGTTAAACCAAGTAGGTATAGATCTCTCAGCAAAACTATGCGATTCGGCAATCTCCCGTCTTCTTTTTAATATCTAAAAATAAATTTCGTTTTCCAGTTATTATTTTTGCACAATTTTATCCGTTATTATAGTAGTTGATTTCGGCTTCTCGAAAGGTATTTTAACACCCTGTAAATGTTGTGGCTATTGGACGCCAAGAAAATAATTAAATTTCGGTGCCCAAGTAGTCATCTATTTAAGTAACAACAATACTTAAGTGACTATGCTCCCGTCAGTAGCGAAGGTTTTCCTTGAAAGGTCCATTGGCTCCCCAGCGAAATGATTTGGTCTTGGTAGTACAAACGATTTATAAAAATAAAAATAATCAAAAATGGTAGATTGAAGGCTCGTTGAAACTGGCGCGACAGGCGACGCAAATCGCACGCGACCCATAGAAACCGCGGTTCGCGCGACGAGCGGTGCCTTTTTGTATCTCGCGGTTTCATTCCATTCCACGTTTCACGTGTCGCGCCTGTTTGAAGGAGCTTTTATTATTGAAAAAACAAAGCTTATTTTGCTCTGAACATTTCAAAAAATTAAACTCCATGATTCGATAGTACTACTGAGTGCAAATCGTTCTGCCGCGGGAAAACAACAAAAACTTGACAGTCTATATGTTATGCCTAGTTGGCTTTAGGTCAGATACCCATATTTCGATGCATATTCTTCTCTATGACCTATATTTAGTTCAGAACCTAAAGAAACTGGCTTGATAAAAAAAATATCTTATATATTATTTGCAGTTGGTGGACGAAATCGCCGACTTCATGCGCGGGGCTCACGAGGCTTCGCACTCTTCAGAGATTGACCTCAGCGTCACGCCAGGTAACTTTAATTTATTCGTGGGTTTTGCCCGCGACTTCACACTACAACACAACACTATGAGTCTTGTTGCTTTAAATAAATTATTATAAATATATGTTCACGTAGAAAGCTGGTAACCGGCACAGATATGCCAGCGTTTGTCGGCGCTGAGAAGTTCCCACTGCGAATTTAATTTGGTCGGTCCATCTCATGGGTGAGCGTTCGGGTAGCTAATGACCTCTACTCTACCCTGCACGACAAGGCGCTCTATAGAGTCGCCCTCACGCCTCGAGACGTGTCCAAAGTATTTGAGGACGCGCGTTTGGACCAGTACAGATAGACGCTTATTGATGTCGAGTTCTTGGCGTATATAGAGGTGATGGTGCGAAGCTCGATCCACCACGCCCCAGGCATTTTTCTCCAGAACCACATGTCCAGAACGTCTACCTTCTTCTTCTCGATGTCAGGCAGCGTCCACGTCTTAGCAGCGTATGGAAACAGCGAAAACCAGTGTTTGAACAAGCCGGATCTTGGTGGCTTTTATAAAATCTCTGAAGGCCACTTCTCGTACTTCAAAAACGTTCAAATTCAAGTCGCATTCTCATCTCAGCGACAAACAATGTCGAAAATCTATAAAATATTTATTGTATTTTTGACAGATGACTGACACTGAGATTAGTATGCGAACGTTCTTTAAAATACGGGAATTGCCGCTCTGTACCTCCAGACTTTTTTCAGTTTGTCTATCGATGACGATGATGATGTTTGTTAAGTTTCGCCATAAGTCTCTTAATTTCATCTATGAGTTCACCCCCGTTTGAGATTAACGCTCCAAGATAAATGTGGGACTGGACTACCTACATCTTAGTTTGTTCGCGGTTATCTGTGGTCCGAATTCGAGGCTCACACTCCATCTTACGAAGTAATTCCTCTTGCTAGATGACTTGCGCTAGTAGTAAATAGCGTGGTGTTATCAGCGTATCGCAATGTTTTAGCCACCGATTGAGACATCGTCTGTCCAGTCATCCAGAGTAATTCGCATGACGATCTGCTTGTAAACTTTGAAAAGGAGAGGTTATATAATGCAACCTTGACGGACACCTGCACTAGGATGGAAATTGTTCGACAAGATTTCATCGGTTGGAACCAGAAGCTGTGCCTGTCTCGTATAATTTTCTCAATAACACTAGGTGTTTCGGCGTGCCCATTCCAAGTAAAGTATTCCACAACATTGACAATTTCATAGAGTCAAACGCCTTGGAAAGTCTACGAAGCAGATCGGTGGGTTTGTTGAATTCTCGGGCTTTCCCAATAACCTGACGAACAATTAATATTTGTTCCCGGTTGCTTTCCCTTCTTAAATCCAGCTTGCTCCGGTTCTCTTTGGATAAATAGGCCTTCAGACGTTCGTTAATGAAGCAGTATTTTGCTGGCGTGTGGGATGAGTGCCATAAGGTGGTAATTGCTACTTATCGTAGTAGAGCCCTTAGAAAGAAGAAGAAAGAAAGAAAGAAAAATTGTTTATTCTGCACAAACAAAACGCATTGAATATAATTCATTTGGTTGAAGGACAACAACAATTAACAACTTATTATTTAACAACTCCCAATCATTCATTTGGTTCTGGAGCGGATCTTCTGGTTGACGATTCGCAATTCACAGCAGCCCCAGTGTACCACAATTTCCTGACATATTCTCTAATAGTGCGCGTTTTGGTCACGGTCTCGGCATGCAGTCTGAATATGGGCAGACATATAATTTATTTTTCCCTTCTTATGCAGCGGAGTAAACTGCAGTAGCGAGTCCGCTACGTAGTATGGGTCCAATCTGAAATCCAGATTCCAGTCCTCCAGGCTCCATACCTTGTTGCATATGTGGAAGAAGATATCAACTCCTTGTTCTTATAGTCTTTTATAGTCTCAATGGGGATTGCATCTCTGCCTGTAATAGCTTTTCTATTCTTCGGGTGTTTAATGGCTGTTCTAACTTCTACTGCCCTAATTTTGTGATTGGGGGTCGTGGAATAAACTGAATAATCAATAGTAATTCTTCCAGGTCTCTGAAATTTGGGTAAGTTCTGTCACGATGACAACATTGTTGCCTTCAATTGCCTTGTTGTCTTCAAGTTTTAGAAGTTACTGATTTGGTTCTGGAGCGGATCTTCTGGTTGACGTTTCGCGATTCACAGCAGCCCCAGTGTACCACAATTTCCTGACATATTCTCTAATAGTGCGCGTTTTTGTCTCGGTCTCGGCATGCAGTCTGAATATGGGCAGACATATAATTTATAGCCCTGATGTCTGCTCCTTTCGCCTTCATAGCCCGCCTTTTCTCGACCAAAACAAGAGTATCGTCAGTAATCCAGAGCTGTCGCCTTCGAGACTTTGCTGGCGGGTTCGTCCCAGTGATGGCACCCTTGGCTCGATCAAATAAAACGTATAACGATTCCTCTTCGTGTTTAGCATCTGACCTATTCTTCCACATCTAGAGCCTCATCACTTCATTTTCTCATGTTGAATTGTCAAAATGCAACAGATAAATTAGGTGGTCATTATAGGGTTTAACGAGAAATCATCAAGTTTGACAGAACAAGTCAAGTATTTTGTATGGCAGTGCTGTCAGAAAACGAGTAAAGTGACGGTATAGACGCGACGAGAAAATACGAGAGTGACGGTATAGACGCGACGAGAAAGTACGATCCCTGCTGGATGAGGTTTAGATTTACCGGTGTTGTCAGTTTAATACTTCTTCGGTCGCCGGTCGTTCGTATCCCATAAGAAATGTGACTCCACTTCGACTAGGGGCTGTCATTCTCCGAATAGTAAATTATGTGTTTGTCGGTGACTTGATTGGCTGCTGTTCCTTCCAGCGTGTTCACTGAGCCTACAGATGTTCAAGGCATATCTAGAAATTTCTCTTTCCAGGATGTCGAGTTTTCCCGGGTGAAGTAAGCCTCGCACATTCCAGGTGCCTATCGTTTGGCGTAGCTTGACGGAGATTCCCGTAGCAGATTTTCCATGGTGAGCCTAGTCTCCTACTCCTCCATGGCCGGTAGTCCATTTCTCACCGCGTGTTTCGGACACGGTTGCTAAGCAGATTGCATGGCGATCGTGCTCTGTTACGTTGTTCTTCCACGCTATTCTCCCAAGACAGTCAGTCTTGGGAGAATAGTTGCATTAGTTTCCCCTTACCTTCTGCACCACTCCTTATCAATTATTGAGGCCTATCAGGCCTTTTGATTTTCCGCTATTGCGCCTACGGGGATTTGGTAAGTTTGTGACACTCGCGGGGTGTAGACGCCCACAGAGCACGACCGTGGCCGCTAGCAGATCGGACTGGCTGGTGGTGCTCTTTTGAAGCCTTGTCACACAGGCGTAGCACAAGGCATTTCCCAGAATTTCGAGAGAGCTGACTATCCAGTTTTCCAAGTTGGCGTAAATCCATAAAACTCATATTCGAATTTCCAGAAACAAGTTACATATTTCGATAGACCATTAAACGAGCTATCCGGTGATATAAATATGTCACCTATTTGTTTTAATTATCACTATCGACTTCGTCGCTGGTCGTTGTCGCCGGGCCTCCCCTAGGTAACTAGGGGTCTCACCTGGCGGCGACAGACCGCCGAGATGTCGTGAAGAAAGCGGCGCTTCACTATAAGCGTCGCGGCGCTCCTACAGAAACAAAATAGCAATCACTCACACGAGCGCGCGTTGCCCGCGCGCGCCCGAAAATCCACTGCCATCGAAGCAGGCCAAATGAGAGGCCCGTATTTACGGGTCGCCGTATGGCTTCCGCGGTCAGGGGGTGAAGCCCCGGCACCGCACGCAACGCCCCCTTACGGGGGCGCCGCGATATAGCTCCGAGCCTTAATTATCACTTACTTTTTGACCTCGGAAGTGAACGCATCGTTACGTTGCACTCGCTGTTATCGGTGACTCATAATTAAAGTATTTGGTTACAAGTGAATTCTCAGAATTATTTTGTTTGTGTTGTTGTTTTGTGCAATGGAAATTCAAGAGCAAGGTATGTTTGTCACATTTGATTGTATTTTGAATAAATTGTCATTATAATATTTGTACTATTTACGTGCTACGCCATACATAATTTATTGTATATTTTTTTCGAATATAATAACTTTGCTCTTTCTAATTCTTTAGAGCTACAAAATTTTACTAGATTTTGCAAACATTCGCAACTATCTTAAATTGTAGTTGAGACTGTATATTTTAAAAATATTATACTTTGATTTGCGCCATTCTGCGCCGACGGCTGCTATAAAGGGTCTACGCCTGGGTAGACACAATCGTAGCAAGGCCTACGAAATTCGCAACTAATTTCAAACTTTTCTTTCAGGTACTTTGATCAAGTGTTCCTTCTCAAGGATATCTTTGAGATTTGGAGTACTGTGAGTGGAAAAGCAACCAAAAAACACCAAGGTAATAGAAGTTTTGTTGTCATCATTCAGTGATCTCGAAAATATAGACTGGGATGATCGTATACTGTGTTTATGTAAAAGTCTTGATTATTATTGGAATCAAGTAGGTAGGAGTAAATCAAAGTTATTACATAAGTATTCTGATTGGCTGAAAGACATTGAATGTATTGAGTTAAGGAGCGTTGAGCAACTTGTAGACAAACGAAGCGAAGTGGCGGAAGAGCGACATCGAACGATGGTAATACGGCAAGAAAGTTTTTTAATAACTCTGAAGTATCCGCTGAAATTACAGGCTTAAGAAGAGACTTGATCGATCGGTGTTATATAATTTTACAAGCTTTATCATCGGGTTATAAAATTGACACAACAAAATTTTAAGAATATGCTTTGGAAACCGCACGGCAATTAGTCCAAGAGTATCCATGGTACAATCTCCCAGCTTCCGTCCACAAAGTTCTTATTCACGGATCTCAAGTAAGTGAATATATTGTCCATCGGAGAACTTTCCGAAGAGGCAGCTGAAGCCAACAACAAAGATAACACTCGAAAAATGTCGAGAGAACTTACAAACTCAGATTTACTTAACAGACTTTTACTTAGCTCAGATCCATAAATTACTGGCCTTCGGAAACTTCCCCGTAAGAAAAAGAGCGCAATGTCAAATCAAATTTTAGATTTATTGTTCTAATTTTAAGTCGATTTCATGTAAAATATCTAGTGATTTCCATTTTTATTTTTTCATTTATCTATTTAGTTGTGTCTTTTTGATACATAGAGAATCCACATGAAGAGTTTTTATTTATTGTCAAAAACGCTTCAGAACGGGGGACAAGCACACTTAATTTTTCGTGTTAACAAATGATCAAATATATATCACTACTAGCTGACCCCGCAAACGTTGTTTTGCTTCTTTTTTTTTTTTTGAAAAATAGATGTTGGCCGATTCTAAGACCTACTACCCGATATGCACACAAAATTTCATCAAAATCGGTCAAGCCGTTTCGGAGGAGTATGGCAACGAAAACTGTGACACGAGAATTTTATATATTAGATGTATCAATTTACATATTCACAAATGTATTATGAGTTTTTATTGCTACCTGAACCACTTCCCACGAAAAAAAACATTAAATAAGATTTTCAGTATTTATTTTATTTTATTTTATTCGGGAAACTTACAGCTAACATAAAGTGTCCTTAAACGATACAAAATTGAAGGCCATTTACAAGTATTTATGACCGCCTTTGTTCGGCGGCGGTACCACTGTGCGCCGGTACCACTGTGCGGCGCTGACTTTCAGATAGGAACTTGTCGGTGTCTATCAGCATATCAGCGCCGGTTAACAGCTTTCTACTTGAAAACAAAAGACTGGAAGCCGACTCCGACCCCGATGATTGATTACTCTCTCTTAAAGCGTCAAATTTAATTGACTGGCGAAACATTTTTAATATAAAAATATTATTATAATTAGTAGATTGTCCGTGCACATACGACGGCTTGCTGTACATGTTGTCTGAGCGGCAGCTGGCGCGTGCCGTGCAGCGACACCACTGCGCGCTCGTACATCTGCTCGGGGAACAAGCGCTGAGAGAGAGACCGGTGAGCACTACACACACACACACACACACACACACACGTGCAGCGACACCACTGCGCGCTCGTACATCTGCTCGGGGAACAAGCGCTGAGAGAGAGACCGGTGAGCACTACACACACACACACACACACACACACACGTGCAGCGACACCACTGCGCGCTCGTACATCTGCTCGGGGAACAAGCGCTGAGAGAGAGACCGGTGAGCACTACACACACACACACACACACACGTGCAGCGACACCACTGCGCGCTCGTACATCTGCTCGGGGAACAAGCGCTGAGAGAGAGACCGGTGAGCACTACACACACACACACACACACACACACACACACACACGTGCAGCGACACCACTGCGCGCTCGTACATCTGCTCGGGGAACAAGCGCTGAGAGAGAGACCGGTGAGCACTACACACACACACACACACACACGTGCAGCGACACCACTGCGCGCTCGTACATCTGCTCGGGGAACAAGCGCTGAGAGAGAGACCGGTGAGCACTACACACACACACACACACACACACACACACACACACGTGCAGCGACACCACTGCGCGCTCGTACATCTGCTCGGGGAACAAGCGCTGAGAGAGAGACCGGTGAGCACTACACACACACACACACACACACACACACGTGCAGCGACACCACTGCGCGCTCGTACATCTGCTCGGGGAACAAGCGCTGAGAGAGAGACCGGTGAGCACTACACACACACACACACACACACACACACACGTGCAGCGACACCACTGCGCGCTCGTACATCTGCTCGGGGAACAAGCGCTGAGAGAGAGACCGGTGAGCACTACACACACACACACACACACACACACACGTGCAGCGACACCACTGCGCGCTCGTACATCTGCTCGGGGAACAAGCGCTGAGAGAGAGACCGGTGAGCACTACACACACACACACACACACACACACACACGTGCAGCGACACCACTGCGCGCTCGTACATCTGCTCGGGGAACAAGCGCTGAGAGAGAGACCGGTGAGCACTACACACACACACACACACGTGCAGCGACACCACTGCGCGCTCGTACATCTGCTCGGGGAACAAGCGCTGAGAGAGAGACCGGTGAGCACTACACACACACACACACACACACACACACACACGTGCAGCGACACCACTGCGCGCTCGTACATCTGCTCGGGGAACAAGCGCTGAGAGAGAGACCGGTGAGCACTACACACACACACACACACACACGTGCAGCGACACCACTGCGCGCTCGTACATCTGCTCGGGGAACAAGCGCTGAGAGAGAGACCGGTGAGCACTACACACACACACACACACACACACACACACACACACGTGCAGCGACACCACTGCGCGCTCGTACATCTGCTCGGGGAACAAGCGCTGAGAGAGAGACCGGTGAGCACTACACACACACACACACACACACACACACGTGCAGCGACACCACTGCGCGCTCGTACATCTGCTCGGGGAACAAGCGCTGAGAGAGAGACCGGTGAGCACTACACACACACACACACACACACACACACGTGCAGCGACACCACTGCGCGCTCGTACATCTGCTCGGGGAACAAGCGCTGAGAGAGAGACCGGTGAGCACTACACACACACACACACACACACACACACGTGCAGCGACACCACTGCGCGCTCGTACATCTGCTCGGGGAACAAGCGCTGAGAGAGAGACCGGTGAGCACTACACACACACACACACACACACACACACGTGCAGCGACACCACTGCGCGCTCGTACATCTGCTCGGGGAACAAGCGCTGAGAGAGAGACCGGTGAGCACTACACACACACACACACACGTGCAGCGACACCACTGCGCGCTCGTACATCTGCTCGGGGAACAAGCGCTGAGAGAGAGACCGGTGAGCACTACACACACACACACACACACACGTGCAGCGACACCACTGCGCGCTCGTACATCTGCTCGGGGAACAAGCGCTGAGAGAGAGACCGGTGAGCACTACACACACACACACACACACACACACGTGCAGCGACACCACTGCGCGCTCGTACATCTGCTCGGGGAACAAGCGCTGAGAGAGAGACCGGTGAGCACTACACACACACACACACACACACACACACACACGTGCAGCGACACCACTGCGCGCTCGTACATCTGCTCGGGGAACAAGCGCTGAGAGAGAGACCGGTGAGCACTACACACACACACACACACACACACACGTGCAGCGACACCACTGCGCGCTCGTACATCTGCTCGGGGAACAAGCGCTGAGAGAGAGACCGGTGAGCACTACACACACACACACACACACACGTGCAGCGACACCACTGCGCGCTCGTACATCTGCTCGGGGAACAAGCGCTGAGAGAGAGACCGGTGAGCACTACACACACACACACACACACACACACGTGCAGCGACACCACTGCGCGCTCGTACATCTGCTCGGGGAACAAGCGCTGAGAGAGAGACCGGTGAGCACTACACACACACACACACACACACACACACACACACGTGCAGCGACACCACTGCGCGCTCGTACATCTGCTCGGGGAACAAGCGCTGAGAGAGAGACCGGTGAGCACTACACACACACACACACACACACACACACACACGTGCAGCGACACCACTGCGCGCTCGGATATTTGCTCGGGGAACAAGCGCTTGAACTTCTTTTTCGTTATGTTTTGTGCGGAATATTTTTTTTTATTTCTTTTCTAATTATATTGTTTCGTCCACAGTACTCCCACTCACACCTACACCCTCCTATTTCCTTCGAGGACTGCCCGACCCGCGACACGGACCCGTTCCGGCCGGACGTCGTGCTGTCCGGCTCACACGCTGTGTCCGGGTCACATGGCGCCGTGTCCGGCGTGCCGCTGGTGCCGGACAACGGACGCGGCCGCGGGCGGCTCCACCAGCCGCACAGGATCATCGGCATCGGTATGGGGAGGCCTTACAGACTGTAGCTTCAGTAAGAAGAAGAAACGACACGTAGGATAGTATTACATACACAAACTCACGTGGTGCTGCCTATCCCGATGGGAAAAAGGCGTGAGTTTATATATGTATGATATAATAAGTCTACGATAAATTCATTGGCGAAACTTCATAGACGTGATAAGTATCGAATAGCAATAAAAACCCTCGTCCCCTATTACACCTCGTCCTCAACCCTTCGCTCAAAGCAAGCGTATGAAAAAAAACATCCACATTGTGTTTAAACTGCTGATCATGAGGTCAACGTCTTGGTACCGCAATTACTTGAAGTTAAGATTAATATGAAAACAGTTTTTGTTTGTTTATAATCCTCCAGACAGGTCTGTGAAGTTTTACCAATTAACTAAAAATATGCCCAAAACAGCTATGATAAATGCGATAGTGTTAAATATTTTAATTAAACGTAGCTGAGCAATGACGGTTATTTAATTAGGTTTTTTTATATTCAACAGACGTTTTGTGAACAGACTAATAAGGGAATTTAATTTGGAGAAAATTTTGGTTGACTTACTAAAACTTGGTCGGAGAAATGAACCTTATTTTTATATGGTTTTAATGTGCATTTTCCTATAAACGGATGTGATCAACACTTGATTTATACGGATATGAACATTACTTATGAATATATTCGTATCAAACGCTACTATACTTAGCTTTAGAAAAGTCAAAGTTTTCGGCACTTGTGTTTAATTCTACGTCAAACTCCAAAGAGGTTTTAAAGAGGGTTTTGCAGTATTTAAGGGAAGCGCTATGGTAGACCGCGAAATTCAAATTTTCGGACGTTTTTTCTCCGATTATGCCGAAGCACCGATCCGGAGTGAATAAAACGCTTCATATAACTAGAAAAATGTGTATATGAACCTTTAAAGTACATTTTTGTAAAAAAAAAATCCTTTTCCAGTGCAGGGCAGACGCCTCTTCTCATAAAGAAAAGGCAACTTTTGTAATATAAATATTTTAAGGACAGGGTGCATCGATTCACAACCTTGTTTCCATGGTTTCTATAAATGATACAGCACATCGATTCTGTAAAAATCTCACCCTGAAGACTTGCGTGCAGTGAGCTGTCAGTGTCACCCCATCTTGGTCAATCCCTAGCATCAGTGGCACTGACAGCACACTCCACACTCACTTCACCTAAGTTTTCACGGTGAGATGGTTACAAAATAGCACTACTGTACCCCCTACGTTGATATATTTTGAGGTTATTTAAAAAAAAAAATGCTGTTCCATACACTTTGACCGCGTAGGTATTGCAATTTTGTAGGAAACAGCTGTTTAAAAAAAATAACCGTTGAAAAATTTCAACGTGTGCAGGTTTAGAGTCAAGTACTGAATCCATGGAAACAGTTTGTGCGTTGTTCGGGCATTCAAATTGTGTAAGATAGAACCTTAAACAAAACTATTGTTATTTATCTTTTTTTTTTTGTTAAGAAACGTGTTATTCCTTGATTAACTCAAGAAAAAAAATGTTGTTACATGGGTACGACATTTTGTATGTTAATACTCGTGTTTTGTATGAGACTGATTTGATTTGTTAGTTCCTACTACATTAAATTGTTGGAAAAGCTTAGTGTACATTCGTTCTGCTTGTCTTTATCAAATTGTTGATTTTTGTCAAATATGTTTGTTTATTTAATACTGTGCTTAGAAAATGTAAGGTCAAATTAAATCTGCTAGCGAAACTACACAAAATTGATGGTTATATCTAATAATAATACCAGCTTATTATTACACAAAAGCCTCTCGAGCATTGATCACTACGCTTGCTCAAGACGGGTTGGCGACTGCAGATTTATGTCAACTATAAGTCCAGGTTTCGTCACGATGTTTTCAATAATCGTTATCAGTAGTGTCCAAGATAACTAATAAGGATAAAACAAATAAAAATGGCGTTAACGGCTAAGCTAATGCGTTCTGCAGTATTGAAATTACTTGAAATTATTTGTGAAGTTTTGCCAGCTTAGTTAATTTGACCCTGTAGTGTTGTCATGCATGTGATGTTAAATGAGTGCACTGCCCTCTTGTCAAGTTGACTGTACTTAATTATGTCTGAATTTTTTCTAAAATAAAACATGTTGTTTTTGTAACTGTTTATTATTAAATTAATCCTAGTCCTAACTCTGAGATAAAAATCGGTGAAATAAGGAAGTCTTTGAATTGACTAAAATTCAAACAAATGTGACATGACATCTTCTTCCCGCAGTTTGTCCGCGAGGTGGATTACGTACTACTTTCTTAAAATAAGAACATTAATAGATAAAGTTAATGTTCGAGTAAGCGAATATAAATTTTTCATACGAATATGAACTTTAACTCTGTGAATAAAGTTCATTTTCGATTGAGGCGCTTAATTAGCAAAGTTAAGTCGAAGTGTTCGGTCTGTGAATCTAGGCCTCAGTCCTAGACTTCCTCGTTGGTCTAGTGATTGCAAGTGCTACTGAGCACAGCATGAGGTCCTGGGTTCGATCCAGGTTGGGCAGTGTCATGGACAGATAGAAATACTCTTTTATTATGTACACCTTATAAATTACAGACACAATGAGCGGTCTTATCGTTAAAAGCTATGTTTTACAGACTACCTTTGGATGGATTAAAGGGAGGAGAGACTACTGCAGGTAATCAGTGGTGTACCAGTTACATATTCATAGTTATCAGGTTTTTCTATCAGGAATTTCTCAGTAGTAGCTCGGTTGAGTGCAATAGGCTCGCCTCCTACTACATGGGACTTGAACGTAACTGGCGAAATGTGGTAGGTACACCTCTGCTAACCCTTCAGAGATTACAGGCGTTATGTTTGTGAAGACTGGATTACGTGAATAAATTAAAACACACGCAAAGAAACAAACATTCGTATTTATTACTTACAAATAGTTTACCTTTACTGTACAAACTTGTATATAGGCCTTTAACTTAATAACTTGCGAATTCTCAAACGCCACTTTAACCACAGACAAAGAGAATAGACTGAGCGTTCCGTATTCAGTTGTGCAGTGAATACAGACCGAAAAGTCCGAGAGAGAAAAAGCGAATGTGCGGCCACTAGTTGTCTCTTTCTAGAATTTTGATTGGTCCACGTCACTGGTCAGGAGTGTATCGATCTGCGCTGCATGTACAACTGTCAAATAAAAAGAGACGGGTATTGGCCGGATAGTCGCTTGGTCTCTTTCTAGTGGTCACTTTTGTGAGGGTAACGCTCAGTCCATTCTCTCTATGACTTTATCAGCCCGTTTCAGAAATGAGAATTTGAAGTTGAGAACTTGTCACTTTTATGGTGATACCTTCAATGAAAATTTTGAACTTCGCGAGCTTCATTTTAGTAGTCACTTTAAATAATGCTATCGTAGATTATGCATGTTGTCAATTGTAAATTCTCAATGAAGCCTTTACTTTGGACTAAAAACTTTATCCGGCTCAAAAAAGCTAAATACAAAAACTCGCTCGATTATTTATTAACCGAAAATTAAAAATATGAAAGTGAGAGATTTGAGAGCGTGAATATGGAAAGCTGGCAACGTCTCAAACAGTAAAATATTTCGCTGTTTAAATGCATTTTTCTATATTACTGAATTAACTTATGAACTATTGCTTTGTAGCTAAAATTATCTATCATGAATATCAATAATTCAGATATAGGTTTAAAACACCAGTTAGTTTGCAAATGCTTTTATATTAGTCAAGTTCATTAACGTTTATTGAACAAGCGACCCGCCCCTGCTACGCACGGTTTTTACTTACTGACAAAACATCGAAATATCACACTGACAGACACAAAAACGATTTTAAATAAAATGTTTGAATAGTTAAAGAGGCACCGTATTAACGAGGACATAAAATTGAGTGGCGTTTGAGAATACGGCCGTAAACCAAATAAAACATTTTTTCTTAAAAGTTTAGAACCAAGTGAAAACTAAGACACCAATAAATGAAGGTTCTCATTACATGGTAGATAAACATTTGTTTACTAAAATAATAATAACCTAACTCCTCTGGAGCCCCCCCAGTAACGTAGAACCTGTTCTCACTACCGGTGGGCTACTATTTTTAAATCTTTTTACATTGAGATATTTAAAATGTAATTTATAAAGGTTAAAACTTTCTGTCACTTGGGCTCGATCATTGGCATTGCAAATTCGCTCGCAAGCATCCACACTCATTTGCAAGCATCTTTATGTGCGACTGGACTTCTCGCTCTAGCGAATTACTTTTCTAAATGTCAGAAAGGGACAGTGTATAGGACAATGATGAGGAGACTTGAATTGTCAAGGAGTCGGTCAGTCAGAAAGATGAAGCTAGTTGCCCATTCTAAAGCGTAGATTCCTATGGAGAAGAATGGGCAAGTAACGTCTTGGATACTCTTTTATTAAATCATAATATTGTATTACAAACATTGGTTATAATTATCATCCATTTTCAAATGTATTAAGTAATGGTATTTCCCCTTATTACGCTACAATGTCGTAATAGCTCTAACGTAAGGAAACACTCGTAGGTAAGTTTCCCGTGAATTTGTTATTACGGTGTCTGATCCTAAATCTACCATGAAATGGGTGCCTTCGTAGATATTTCGTCAATTTCTATATCTAATAAAACATATAACAAAAATGTTTATCTGAGAAATAGCTTATTCAACCAATATCAATTTCTAAGACAAACATCTTTTTAAAATCTTTCACGAAGTTAAAAAAAATCCGCAATTCTTTTTATTAACTTTTCTTTTACCATTCCTTACTACACATTTAGAAACGTATCAAGTCAAAAAATAAACAAAGAGGAACATTTCGAGTAATAACTAAATAGATACTTTACAATTTACAACACTTTTACTAATACTAGATACTACATTATAATTTACAATAATTTGGCCCCCATACTTAACCTTTTATTATTATTATATTTGACCGTGAATCCGGTCGTAGGTAATAACGAAGACAAACAAAATACACGATTGTTTTTGGAACGAAGTTCCTTAACGAGGCTTGCGGTAGGAATTGACTGGTAGAAATTATAACGTAAGGAACAAGCGTTAAGCCCCCTCCATGCGACTTTCTCTCTTTCTGTTATAAACGACTGTGTGTGTGTGTGTGTGTGTGTGTGTGTGTGTGTGTGTGTGTGTGTGTGTGTGTGTGTACGAGTATCGCGTAAGGTTCCTGACGGGGGTCCCCCGATCGCACACGTTTTTATTTTGAAAATCAGTTATAAAATACTGAATCGAAAGCAATACACATTGAATCGTTGATAATACTAATATGGATCTTATAAATGGAAATAATGCTACTATTTCGTTGACATTATTTTTTTCAATATTGTCAATTAATATAATAACGACCAGAGTGCAGCAACTAGTGCTAATTATTAAAATGAAGACAATTTTACAGCCAAAAACAGCTTCTGAAAGACTACAAACATTTGCTGTCACATTGTCAAACTCATGTCAAGTGATTTGTACAACACAACGCCGCAATTTGGCGCGTTTTAACAATACAGAAGAGGACGGAGTCTTTATATTTCTTACTTATATTATAAACATTGTATTATGCTATGTGATTGAGCGTCACAAACAAGCACCTACTAACCCGTTTTAATACGTCTCAAGTGAACGATTCATAACTCTTTAGGTGCTGAAATTTTTAAGGGCGCTCGACTGAACACGAATTGTGCCGAGCCGAGCCGAAAATGATGCGAATGTATGAATGTGTCTGTCATTGGTGACTCAATGAGACTTGAGACCGTATTAAAACGGGCCGTACTAAGTATGCAATATAAATATTAAACTGTTCTCAAGCTAGAGATCAGTTCACATTGAGCGATATGATATGTCATAGTCTTAAAATATAAAATGTAAACGCGAAGCGAAAATAAATTAAAATGCTCTGCTGACACCAGAGCGTCAATATGACACATCAAGCGTTATAACTAGACTGTCACACAGGTATGAGTGACCGAAACGACTTTAGGCAAAGACGAAAAGTTATTTCTGAATTCTAATGAAATGGGAATACACAGCAGATTTACAATACGGCCGATGGATCATCAAACTTTGCGCAAAAGGCTGCGCAATAACAGTTTTTAAGAAACAAATGGTAAAATACCGCGAGTGTGAGTGAGACAACACGCGCGAAAGTTCGGAGAGCCTAAGCTCAGACGGGCCATGATCCATCGGCCGTATCAATGTTGCCAACATTATTCCTACATTTCGCGTTTACTAGTTCTAGCGTCTCTATAGTAATTAAAAATAAAATAAAATGCTGTCAATATCGACATTGGACGGATTCTTGTCATAGTTCGAGTTTTAATTAAGCTGACATCAGACGCTTCACCTGAGTGCGTGGGTCACTCGACTGTATTTTCATTTTTGTTTACGTTCACACGATATCATCAACAACAAAACTACATAGGAATGACACTTCATCTGCTCACTGAATTTTTCGATGATTTGTTAGGAGAACAAAGATGCGAGTGCGGAATACAACATATTTTATTTTACATAAACCTACATGGGCACTTATGAAACGTCAGAAGCTAGGTGCACGGTTCCAATTGGTCGTTTCCTGTCCGGCAAGAAACTCCATGGATGGGTACTCTTTTAAAAATAATTGGCTTCTACAATGTTTACAAATTACAGTGTTAATAGGTATGGGAGGACAGTGTAGACCTGTCAACAAGTACCAGGTGCTCCAGTTACAAATTTTTATTTATTTATTTATTTGAATCACACATACAACTATCATCACAGGCTTACCTAATACAATAGTGTAGTTATAGTTAATAAATGCTGACAGGAAGACAAAAATGAACAAACAGTGACGCGTCTGATATCTCTTTTAGAAATATCGGAATGAAACCGATCTTAGGGCTTAGCACCCGAATAAACTATTTAAATATAATTTTATAGGTTTTACACATATTATACAAGATCAAAGTTTTAGCTAGCAAAACTTTACAGACGTCATGGATCATAAAATAGGCAGTCATGGGAACTGCCGACAGAAGTGAAAACTTAAAACTATGCATGCGTGTGGGTGACGTGAACCCATAGGATTTTGCTCCACCAACAATCGCACAACGCGCCTGATGGAGTTTTATTATTATTTTGTATTATTCTAAACTCATAATTTCAAGTAACTACACAACCAAGGACCGTTGAACCCGTAATCAGCTGTAGTTACTTGAAATTACGAGTAAAAAATCTTTTCTATTCTATGTATTTTTCGATAAGCAAAGCCGATGTCGACCATTCTGCCAATGGAATCCCGATTTAGCGTCACCGACCGGCTGAAGCTGAGTATACCCGATTCAGTGTCACCGAACGGCTGAAGTCGAGTATACCCGATTCAGCGTCACCAACCCGAGCGTGACGGTTTAGTCTCGTTCACTGTTCAGTAAAGTGCGCCTGAAGAAGTTTTAATTTGTATCGATCACGTCTGTGAAGGTTCGTCTGGTATATTTAAACTTTCGTAAATATGCAAAAATATATTATTAGATGCCTAAAAATGCAGGGAAATCTCACAGAAGGCTACAATTTTAAGTATTATGCATATTATGACATACATGTTTTTATTATTATACTGACAGGCAAAATTGATTGTCTATCAAATTGACACATTCCGTCAATTCACCGCGTTATAGCCATTTCATACAACTGTTAAAGAATAACAGTTGTCATTCAAGAACAATTGAATTTGATAAACAATTAATTTCCCTGAATTTGTTTTCCCCAATTTTATATTCACATTAAAAATATAATACATATTCCATGCACATATGTATCAGTTGGAGTTTACGCTAACGGAATAGAGTTAGTTTTTCCCCAAACAAATTTGTTGTCTTGATAGATGTTAATATGTGTGGTTCGTTCAATCTCCACTACTGTCAGATGAGCTGTCAGAATGCGACGCGCTGCGTTGGCTCGAGTGAGAGAGTGAACGTTGGGAGCTCTGTGGTGGAGGGGGTAGAGGGGGCGGAGGGGGTGGGGGGGACTCCTGTGACGCGCGCATGGCGTCGTGTTGGCGCGCTGTGGTGTTGATGTTGTTCGTCGGGATCGCCAGCTCGCCTAGGAACTCGTTACTGAAATATAGAAAAGTATTTAGTTAGTTAGGTTAGGTATTTTTCAAGAACGTTCGAACTCTATTCTGGTATAAATACCTCTAATTAACCTAGTGCTATATATTAATAATAATAACACAAACGCTGTTGGTATATCCTTAAAAATAACTAAATTTTTGTCAAGATTTTACATTGATTGTCGCTGAGTATTATGTAGTTTGTGGCTACCCTCATGGGAAAACACGTGAGTTTAAGTGAAAGTTCTCGCTAAGTAAAGACTGCGACAACATTTTTAACGTTTTTTATTTCGGGAATAGGCCTTCTGCTCACTCACCCGGTGCGGTCTAGGTAAGAGAGCACTTTCGTTGCCGGCACGACCAGACCGCGAACAGATGCGGTGCCAAGGCATTAGCAAGCATGCAGTCTCTCTGATAGCACCCTTTAGCACTCTGTAAACGATCAAATTTGTCCAGCTTTACACGTTTGTCAAATATTTTTACAAGTCCGATTGGAAACTGGACGGTGAGTGTGACAAACAAATTTGATCGTCTCTAGGGTCCTACGTGGCAAATTTTTAACCCATGGGGGGTTAATTTTAAAACCCATTGAGGTAAATTTTATTACTTACATTTTTGTCGATGATTTTTCAATTTTTAATAATGTTATTCAAACAAAAATGGTCGGCAAATGTTGGTGTATGGCACCAAATTTACCAAATACCTAAATACGATCCAATCGGATCTGCCCCCTGCCGAAGAGATCAGCTCAAGAGTTTCGGTGAAGAGTTATCCGGCCGGATAGAGAAAGGTGAGCAAAACTTAAACATAATCCCTCTTATTTATAAACGTTGCTTAAAGTTAGGAGACGTTTCAACGTCAAAAATTTATGGTTAAACAGTCGCTAATCATTACTTAACTTTAAGTAACGTTTATAAATAAGGGGGTAAATACATAAATAGAGTCTCAAGGATTTTCAGCGTCTTAAAAAACTTGGTACTAAAATGATCTCTGAACTTCTCTTAACCACGAACATGGCCTCCATAATAGCAACATTCGATTTATTCCTCGCTGAAGAAAACTATCATAAACCAGCATTTATTTAGTAACGGAAACCCACCTAAACTCAGAAATCACCGACAACCTTATTAATATATTAGGATACATACTCTATCGCATGGACAGAACCCAGAGAAGAGGGGGTGGCGGCGCCATATATGTAGCCCACGAAGTCAACAAGACTGCAATGACCTCTTAAATCAATGTTGTGTATAATACGATATTTTTGAGCGGTTATGGCTTGATATTTATCATGAAGATCTCGACTTACTACTAGCTTGTATATACCAACAACTCCCTTGCTGAATCAGACGAAGTTTTATTTCATACTATCGGAAAAGCAGCAGCTGGAAAATCAGTAATCATAGTAGGCGATACCCAGCACAAAACGGCCTCAACAAAAAAAAATGGGCTGATAAACTAAACAACTCCTTTGTCAACATGTCTCCTAACAGTAACCTTAACGAAATTGTTACTCACTAGAAAACGTAACCAAGAAGAATCTTGCGAATCTAGATCTTGCGTTATACAATGACAATACACCAGTTTGTGGTACTCCACATGAGTAGGTACCATCCACTTATAGGTAAGAGTAACCACCTAGTCATTACAGCTACAATACAGGTAATTCATCGCGATTTTTACAAGATATCAAGGAAATTTCGGAACATCTGACCAAAAGTTCAACTATTCATGAAAATTGTGTTAATGACATGTGGCTATATCTTAAAAATCTAATTCATTCATCAATAGAAGACTATGTGCCAAAAACGGTTTAAACAAAAACCAATAAGCCGTGGATCACATCCTTGGATTAATTCGGAAGAAAAACAAATTTGGATCACCTACAGACGACGCGTATAACAAATATAGAAGAGTAAATAATGATATCATCAATATAACTAGAAATAGGAAAACGCTATTCGAGTCGACTGCTATAGATGCAAGACCTAAAGCGTTTTTTAGTTATATCAGGACAGCTCAACTCTAAATTTTGTATCCCAAATATTTTCAAAAACAAATCCAATCAATTCGATATGAAACCAGAACAAATCACCGAATCTTTTGCAGATCAATTCGAACTGAGTTTTATTTAAGTGACTCTTACTAACCATTAATTCGCCCAGAGTAACAAACTCAGTTGAGAAGTTCAACATTACAGAAGATATGAAAGGCATAATAAGTTCTGACGATAATAAATGCACTGCACGGGTCCAAACAGCATACCGTCAATATTACTAAAGAATTGCTCACAGGCTCTTACCAATAGTTTGGCTCAGATTATGAAAAGATCTCTGGAAGATGGAGTTGTGCCGCTGGCTGGAAGTAAAGAACTAACTATGGAAGAAAAATATACTGTGCGAGGGAGCAAAACTGTATAATGAACTACCTGATGAGGTAACCAATAGTGACACCATTTATACATTAAAAAAAACCCTAGAAGAACACGGTCCAAAACAACACTAACAATACTGATTGTCACCTTATACTCTTAATCCTCTTATTATCTTATAACTTACTTTTATTTTTAACTTACTTTTCTCAATATGTTAAGTGAACAGTAAAGTTCAATTTTTTTGAGAAATCATTGTGTTAAAACCGAAATAGGCCTTATTGAAAAGGAAATCTATTAATTAAAACGATCAAATTCCCCGCTTGTTTACCTCATCAGTCTTGCGCGTGGTGTGGTGTTACCCAGTACTGGGTTGTGGACGGCAGGTAGGCAGTCGCTACATGTCAAATACAAATAGTGAGCTGCATCCAGTGAGTCTGGCAGCCGAGCACATGTTGTGCAGTTGGCAGATGATGACGTAGCTGAAGGAGTACTCACACGAGGTCATTGGTGGCTCTGTTCTTCCACGAGAAGAACTCGTCTCCGAGATTGAAAGTCAGGTTGCTCTTCATCACGACCTTGACGGGCGCCACCTCGCCCGAAGACGTCCAGTGGTCTTGGCGCGGCTAGAACGATACAAGGTATGGAGGTCAGGCACTAATGGTACATATGCTTCTGGCTTCTTCGTATTATTGTGTATAGCTTCTTGCCGGCTCTTCTCCACAGGAAACGACCAATTGGAACCGTGCACCTAGCTTCCGACGTTTCATAAGTGCCCTTGTAGGTTTATGTGATATAAAATATGTTGAGATTGATTTAAAAGAGTGTCCGTGAAGTTTCTTGCCGGTTCTTCTCCAAGAAACGACCAATTGAAATCCATATTTAACATACTTAACAACTGCCTTCTTTAGACAATTCACGCGGACGAAATAAATCAAAATCAGATCAAAATATTTTATTTCACTTAGACCTACATGGGCACTTATGAAACGTCAGAAGCTAGGTGCACGGCTTCTGACGCTTCATAAGTGCCCATGTAGGTCTTGTTGTTAAATATGGAATAAATAGAAATCTGTAAATAAAGATGTAGTTAAGATTTATAGGCCAATATCCTTACACCCCTCAATTTAAAAAATACCAGTTATGTGTTTTATAAACAGTAGATTCGTTAAATACCTAGAAAAAAAACATCTTATCGCCTGCGCAATTTGGTCTTAGAGCCAAACTATCGACAACCTATGTGGTGCGTAGCCAGACTGATTATATTTCAGAAGAACTCGGCAAGGAAACCAGACCCTGGGTGTCTTTCTCAATTTCGCCAAGGCCTTTGACACGGTGTCTGTTTCTGTTCTTAATGTAATTAACCCAATTTGATATAAATTATTTAATTTATATTTGATATAATTTTATTAGACCGGTTTCTCAAAATGATTACGGAATATTTTCAGTTAAATAACGCTATACATGCTGGCAGGAACATCGAGTCAAAAACTGTAACCATGAATTCAGCCCATGAATCTAGCCCCTTTAGCGTAGACCTTGTCACCCTGAATTAATAGTTTATTTTGTGCATAATTTATTACCATACTGTTGACATTACAGTTTATAGGAAAAACTAGACCCTCTAGCGTAGACATTTTTCGTCGATTATAAAAAAAAAAACATCAGCTGTTTCATGGAAAAATGCAATACCTATGCACAGCACTTTTTTAAATTTAATAACCGGCGAACATTTTCTAAGCTAGAGCGTCTTGAATCGTGACTAGTTGATGCTGTATTACAGTGGGGTATTGTTCCTCATTCACAAGATATAGGCTAAATAGTTTTAGATTCTGAAAAAAACCGTATCAGCAGGTCTTGAGTTCTATTCTTAGGTACACCTCTGCCTTACTCTTCGGTAAAATGTGTTAATAAATCAATACAAAGACTTTTCACTCGGAACATTAAAAAAAGTGAAGCGAGTTAACACTTACTTTATTCTTAGTATATTCATCGTCACTGTCCTTCGTTCGCTCGCCGGACGAGTCACTCGCCCGCGCATTGGCGCGCTGGCTCAGGCGCTGTCCTTGCGAGGCGAGTGCTGCACTCTCTCGCCGTCCATGAGTGGCGAGTTCCTTCTCACTCGAGTGTGAGTTGATGTCGTTGTCGTTTCGATGCAGCTGTCGTTCTTGTGACTTGCGACGGAATCGCGACTCGCCTGGTTGGATATATTATGTTAGTATAGTTTTTGGATACAGAAAATAGTGATATTCATATTCAAATTAAATTACCTTCGAATATCACTTTTTCTGTATACATTTGACATTATATTGTGTATTTCGAGCTGATTATTGGGTCATACTTCGGCAAAGATAAGATGGCGAAACATTGTGCATGCACCCGAGTAAAATCCAACAGTATTCGAGCTCGTGTTGAGAAGTCGCAGTAGTCTTCACTTGAATACACAATCTCAGATGACTTCCAGCCGCCGGAGCAGGCCGGATTTCGAAAAGGCTATAGCACCGTGGACCATATACACACCCTTAGGCAAATAATCCAAAAGACCGAGGAATATAATCAGCCTCTGTGCCTAGCTTATGTGGACTACGAGAAAGCCTTCGACACGAGACCTGGGCTGTCCTGGAGTCCATGCAGCGATGTCTCATGGACTGCCGCTACGTCGAGGTGAAGAGATGCCTGTATAAGGCCGCAACAATGACCGTCCAAGTACAAGAACAGAGCACAAAATCAATCCAACTGCGCCGAGGTGTAAGAGAGGGAGACGTCATCTCTCCGAAATTGTTTCGCAACGAAGTCATTCGCCAGAGAACTAAAGTCACCGACATTGCACGTAGAATCAGCATGCTGAAGTGGAAGTGGGCCGGCCATGTGTAGACGGACAGACGGTCGATGGAGCAGACGTGTGCTAGAGTGGAGACCGCGTTTGGGCAAACGTAGTGTGGGACGCCCTGCGGGGGCTGCGTCATGGTGGGTCGAGGGTTTGAAGAAGGTGGCAGCGGGGGGGGGGGCGGACTGCTCATGGTCGGGATGGTTGGTTCAGCTAAGGACGGCAATTAGCTGATGGATGATGATAACGATGACAATATCAGATAGTTAACTGATATTGCCACTAAATCAACTATATATTATATGGCCTTATTTGACTTTTGACTAGTTTCTGCCGAAATGCGCCTTGGTCCGCTTGAACGTTCTTGTTCCTTCAACCCACCTCGTCGCGTCGCATCGCCCGCCCGACCTATTACTTTCTTCGCTTAGCGTCTCATAAAGGTCTCAATGTGACCTTAAATAGTCTAGTACAAACAAACTAATTATTAATCTGAGATACTGAATTATTCTACAAATATTGTAAGTTACCGATGGTCCAGTCCTCCCGGCCGGCGGAGTGGTCCATACTGTCATCTAACAGATTCTCCACAGACTCCATGCCAGCTCTGTCGCCGTCATCTGTGTTGCCGCCATCTTTGCTACCGCGATCTGTATTGCCAGCATCTCTGTTGCCACTATTTGTGTTGCCACCATCTGTATGGCCATCATATTTCTGTTCGACCATTGCTTCGCGTGAATCACGTGGTGCCGACCTGTAGAGAGTGAAATTATTGTTAGCTTAAGAACCAAATAGTGCACGACATAACCGAATTATTTAATTTTACACACCTTGTGCAATGTGTCGTGCAAACCGTCCTGTCTTGTACAGAATGTAGTATAATTTGACTCACCCCGTGTCTTCTCCCAGTTTTTCCGAGAGTTGTTTCTGTAGCATGTCGCGCGTGTACTCCACGCTGTGCGGCGCCGCAGGGGAGGGGGGAGAGGGAGAGGGGGAGGGCGAGGGGGAGGGGGGCGCGCGGTGGCGGTGCTTGCGCTTGCGCTGCGAGAGGGACGTCACATTACTTATATTCAAATTATAACATGATAGCTATTGCCCACGGCTTCACCGGCTTGGAGGTAGGAAACTATCCCACGGGAACGTACTAGGTACCGGTATAGAAAGTCTTCCTACACCGAAACCCCTTCAGCCGCTGTGTCGTGAAAAGGTTTTTGACAGATAGACAGAGTTACTTTCCAATTAATAATATTATAGGTTGTATATTTTATATCTTATATGTAGTTGAAAGTCGCGAGACAAACCCCAGCAGCTAAACTGAACGCTGTCTACAACTAAGTGTTGTGACGCCATTTATTCAGCAAACATTAGATAAAATACATAAAAAAATACCTATGAAAACCATGACAAGCCCTAGGTTGAATACGACAGCAGCTATACCTATTGTTTATAAATAAACTACGACAATGTTCGGATGATAATCGTCTGGTAGCATTCACATTCAGTTCAGTTGACTATGTAGTTTAGGTGTGACTTGTGTGTGTTGGCAAAGCCTTGAATGAAGGTTTTCAGTTGAACTTTGGAGCGGTATATTATTTTATCTACAAAACAATACATGAAGGGCCAGACTAAATTGCATTATTTGTAACATCGATCCAAGTCATAGATATCTATGTTATTTTTTTCGACGAACTTTACCGAAGCACATACCTTTTTGGTTTAACTGTATTACTTAATTACATTAATTTTCACTAACGCGTATTTATGCACAGTCTCACATTTGTTCTTTAATCGAGTGATCAAGTCCTCAAAGTGAAAGAAACTACTATTAAAGTTTTTTATATTAACTTACAATTTTACTATCGGGATCCAGGAGTGATCATGAAATACAACTATTTTGTCTTAATAATATACTTAAACCAAAAGATGTACTAACAAGTTTATCAAAATAAATCGATGATGTAGAGGATAAAACAAAAGAACTAACCGTTTTATTTATAATAAAGCCAAACTTATTTTAGCTTTCGAACTATTTTGTCCGTTTCTGTCAAACTTCATTTTAACTTGACAGTAAGGTACAAAACAGTTCGATAGCTGAAATAGGTTTGTAAAGCGAATGGCTTTATAATGAATCAGACGGTAAGATTTCACGTTCCGATTAACGTATAATGCCAATATAATACAGTCACGTGAGTGAAGTTGCGGCCACAGCTAATTAATTATATTAATAATATAATTATATTAATTAATATATTTATAATAATTAATTTTATTAAAATATAATTAATTATGAATTAATCATATTAATGTATAATTAATTATTAATTAATTATAAATATAGAAGTAGGAATTACGATACCAACCTTACTCTCCTTTGTAGGCGACGGTAAACTAGTATCTTTGGTCTCCACAAAATCTTCAACGATGATCTTCTTCTTGCTGCCGTCGCGTCCTCCGTGAGCCTCGCGGTTCAGCTCGATGCGGGCGAGGCCCCTGAGGCCCCTGAGGCCCCTGAGGCCCCTGAGGCCGCCGGGCTGTGCGGTAGCGTCGCTACTGATCATTGATGAAGAGGCGGGTTTTTGGTTCTTAATGTGTTGTTTTGCTGACTAAAGGAGAATTCGTTTCTTAGTACTAAAGAATTTGGATGCAGCTGTAAGGAGGTTTGATATGGAAACCCAATACACTTGAATTCTGTGTATGTCCTACTCCAACTTTCTTTTTGATGATGGATAGCCTGATTGTTATAACAAAGATTGGACGAATTCTAAAAAAAAATATCCTCGAATAATTATATAGTATGGGAAAAAGGTTTTTGTGATTTTTGACGTTTCTAGTACTCAAACCTCAGTTGTTGCGGTAGAGCAAGAAACAGGATCGATTGGCGTTTGAAACTGTTATTTTTTGTGAAAATTACTGATTTCCACAAAAAAACATTTGTCATTTGTCTGTTTTTTTTTTTATCTGTGTATTTTGATAAAAATGTCCCAAAAAGTTAAGGACAGTCTCCTAAGACCGTTTTCCTGTAGCTGCAACGGTTAATGCACCTGCCCTTACTGCCCAACTCAAAAATCCATCCTTTATACAACCTGTTTTTTTTACATCTCATAACCCTAGATGGGTTATATTCAGTTGGTGAAAATAACACTAAAACTCCTAGAATAGGTGGTCCAAAAATGCATAGTTTCATAACATCAATAATTGATAACCATTTTTAATCAAACCAATCATTCATATTTAAAGCTAAGAAAATGCGACGTTGTCATATTTCACGTCAGGGTGTTTTACATTATATTAACAATCGTGACTTTGTCGAATTATTTAGTATGAAAAATGAAAAAAAAAATCTCAATCATACCCTAGAGTTATGGGATCTAAAAAAAAAACATGTTGTATACTAGTCGTACTGATAACTTTGCTTGCGCGATGCAAGATTTGAGCGGCGCCGGGTTCTTGATGCGTAGTTTGCATGTGGCGTTGTAGATGTCGCCACAGTTTTGTGAAATGTCATTTGAAAGTTATAAAAAAAACAACATGGTGCCGTTTGTTCCGATTTTGGCCACTCGCCAGAAAAGCTGGTAGCTTAACAGTAGTTGTTCTCACCCCCTCCCTGTTGATGGGCTTGACTCGGGAGTGTTCGGGATTGTTAAGGCGGTCGATGTCCAACTTGTTGAGCACGCGCTTCGGCGAGTGCTTGTCCAGCTCCGTCACTTTGTTGCGCTCGAACACGCGCCCGTTGTTGATCACCTGAGAAGATCAGTTGGTCGGAGAAAAATACAAAAAGATATACAGGGTGTAAGGGACATCGATACGCAAACTATTACCATGAATTTAGCAGATGATTCTAGATCCACCAGCCTTGATTTTTTTTACAGTTCGCATCGATGTCGCCCTCACACTTTGTATAAATCGTACAATTAGATTGAGGACGTATTTTTTTAAATCCTAAAGTATTGAAACACGAATTAAAAGCTACATAGTAAAAGCAATTCACTACAAGTCTGCCTCTGTACTTTTTATAATGCTAAAATAAGTTATCATTCAGTGTGGTGACGAGGTCCCTGACGAAGGTGTTGTTGGGGTTACAGCCGGCTGTGCTTGCAGTGGATGTGACCTGCAGATGTTGATCAGCAGCTTGAGGATGAACAGGTTCTAGTGTCACTCACCTTAACATTCTTCTCATTCAGTATGGTGACGAGGTCCCTGACGAAGGTGTTGTTGGGGTACAGCCGGCTGTGCTTGCAGTGGATGTGACCTGCAGATGTTGATCAGCAGCTTGAGGATGAACAGGTTCTAGTGTCACTCACCTTAACATTCTTCTCATTCAGTATGGTGACGAGGTCCCTGACGAAGGTGTTGTTGGGGTACAGCCGGCTGTGCTTGCAGTGGATGTGACCTGCAGATGTTCATCAGCAGCTTGAGGATGAACAGGTTCTAGTGTCACTCACCTTAACATTCTTCTCATTCAGTATGGTGACGAGGTCCCTGACGAAGGTGTTGTTGGGGTACAGCCGGCTGTGCTTGCAGTGGATGTGACCTGCAGATGTTCATCAGCAGCTTGAGGATGAACAGTTTCTAGTGTCACTCACCTTAACATTCTTCTCATTCAGTATGGTGACGAGGTCCCTGACGAAGGTGTTGTTGGGGTACAGCCGGCTGTGCTTGCAGTGGATGTGACCTGCAGATGTTCATCAGCAGCTTGAGGATGAACAGTTTCTAGTGTCACTCACCTTAACATTCTTCTCATTCAGTATGGTGACGAGGTCCCTGACGAAGGTGTTGTTGGGGTACAGCCGGCTGTGCTTGCAGTGGATGTGACCTGCAGATGTTCATCAGCAGCTTGAGGATGAACAGTTTCTAGTGTCACTCACCTTAACATTCTTCTCATTCAGTATGGTGACGAGGTCCCTGACGAAGGTGTTGTTGGGGTACAGCCGGCTGTGCTTGCAGTGGATGTGACCTGCAGATGTTCATCAGCAGCTTGAGGATGAACAGTTTCTAGTGTCACTCACCTTAACATTCTTCTCATTCAGTATGGTGACGAGGTCCCTGACGAAGGTGTTGTTGGGGTACAGCCGGCTGTGCTTGCAGTGGATGTGACCTGCAGATGTTCATCAGCAGCTTGAGGATGAACAGTTTCTAGTGTCACTCACCTTAACATTCTTCTCATTCAGTATGGTGACGAGGTCCCTGACGAAGGTGTTGTTGGGGTACAGCCGGCTGTGCTTGCAGTGGATGTGACCTGCAGATGTTCATCAGCAGCTTGAGGATGAACAGTTTCTAGTGTCACTCACCTTAACATTCTTCTCATTCAGTATGGTGACGAGGTCCCTGACGAAGGTGTTGTTGGGGTACAGCCGGCTGTGCTTGCAGTGGATGTGACCTGCAGATGTTCATCAGCAGCTTGAGGATGAACAGTTTCTAGTGTCACTCACCTTAACATTCTTCTCATTCAGTATGGTGACGAGGTCCCTGACGAAGGTGTTGTTGGGGTACAGCCGGCTGTGCTTGCAGTGGATGTGACCTGCAGATGTTCATCAGCAGCTTGAGGATGAACAGTTTCTAGTGTCACTCACCTTAACATTCTTCTCATTCAGTATGGTGACGAGGTCCCTGACGAAGGTGTTGTTGGGGTACAGCCGGCTGTGCTTGCAGTGGATGTGACCTGCAGATGTTCATCAGCAGCTTGAGGATGAACAGTTTCTAGTGTCACTCACCTTAACATTCTTCTCATTCAGTATGGTGACGAGGTCCCTGACGAAGGTGTTGTTGGGGTACAGCCGGCTGTGCTTGCAGTGGATGTGACCTGCAGATGTTCATCAGCAGCTTGAGGATGAACAGTTTCTAGTGTCACTCACCTTAACATTCTTCTCATTCAGTATGGTGACGAGGTCCCTGACGAAGGTGTTGTTGGGGTACAGCCGGCTGTGCTTGCAGTGGATGTGACCTGCAGATGTTCATCAGCAGCTTGAGGATGAACAGTTTCTAGTGTCACTCACCTTAACATTCTTCTCATTCAGTATGGTGACGAGGTCCCTGACGAAGGTGTTGTTGGGGTACAGCCGGCTGTGCTTGCAGTGGATGTGACCTGCAGATGTTCATCAGCAGCTTGAGGATGAACAGTTTCTAGTGTCACTCACCTTAACATTCTTCTCATTCAGTATGGTGACGAGGTCCCTGACGAAGGTGTTGTTGGGGTACAGCCGGCTGTGCTTGCAGTGGATGTGACCTGCAGATGTTCATCAGCAGCTTGAGGATGAACAGTTTCTAGTGTCACTCACCTTAACATTCTTCTCATTCAGTATGGTGACGAGGTCCCTGACGAAGGTGTTGTTGGGGTACAGCCGGCTGTGCTTGCAGTGGATGTGACCTGCAGATGTTCATCAGCAGCTTGAGGATGAACAGTTTCTAGTGTCACTCACCTTAACATTCTTCTCATTCAGTATGGTGACGAGGTCCCTGACGAAGGTGTTGTTGGGGTACAGCCGGCTGTGCTTGCAGTGGATGTGACCTGCAGATGTTCATCAGCAGCTTGAGGATGAACAGTTTCTAGTGTCACTCACCTTAACATTCTTCTCATTCAGTATGGTGACGAGGTCCCTGACGAAGGTGTTGTTGGGGTACAGCCGGCTGTGCTTGCAGTGGATGTGACCTGCAGATGTTCATCAGCAGCTTGAGGATGAACAGTTTCTAGTGTCACTCACCTTAACATTCTTCTCATTCAGTATGGTGACGAGGTCCCTGACGAAGGTGTTGTTGGGGTACAGCCGGCTGTGCTTGCAGTGGATGTGACCTGCAGATGTTCATCAGCAGCTTGAGGATGAACAGTTTCTAGTGTCACTCACCTTAACATTCTTCTCATTCAGTATGGTGACGAGGTCCCTGACGAAGGTGTTGTTGGGGTACAGCCGGCTGTGCTTGCAGTGGATGTGACCTGCAGATGTTCATCAGCAGCTTGAGGATGAACAGTTTCTAGTGTCACTCACCTTAACATTCTTCTCATTCAGTATGGTGACGAGGTCCCTGACGAAGGTGTTGTTGGGGTACAGCCGGCTGTGCTTGCAGTGGATGTGACCTGCAGATGTTCATCAGCAGCTTGAGGATGAACAGTTTCTAGTGTCACTCACCTTAACATTCTTCTCATTCAGTATGGTGACGAGGTCCCTGACGAAGGTGTTGTTGGGGTACAGCCGGCTGTGCTTGCAGTGGATGTGACCTGCAGATGTTCATCAGCAGCTTGAGGATGAACAGTTTCTAGTGTCACTCACCTTAACATTCTTCTCATTCAGTATGGTGACGAGGTCCCTGACGAAGGTGTTGTTGGGGTACAGCCGGCTGTGCTTGCAGTGGATGTGACCTGCAGATGTTCATCAGCAGCTTGAGGATGAACAGTTTCTAGTGTCACTCACCTTAACATTCTTCTCATTCAGTATGGTGACGAGGTCCCTGACGAAGGTGTTGTTGGGGTACAGCCGGCTGTGCTTGCAGTGGATGTGACCTGCAGATGTTCATCAGCAGCTTGAGGATGAACAGTTTCTAGTGTCACTCACCTTAACATTCTTCTCATTCAGTATGGTGACGAGGTCCCTGACGAAGGTGTTGTTGGGGTACAGCCGGCTGTGCTTGCAGTGGATGTGACCTGCAGATGTTCATCAGCAGCTTGAGGATGAACAGTTTCTAGTGTCACTCACCTTAACATTCTTCTCATTCAGTATGGTGACGAGGTCCCTGACGAAGGTGTTGTTGGGGTACAGCCGGCTGTGCTTGCAGTGGATGTGACCTGCAGATGTTCATCAGCAGCTTGAGGATGAACAGTTTCTAGTGTCACTCACCTTAACATTCTTCTCATTCAGTATGGTGACGAGGTCCCTGACGAAGGTGTTGTTGGGGTACAGCCGGCTGTGCTTGCAGTGGATGTGACCTGCAGATGTTCATCAGCAGCTTGAGGATGAACAGTTTCTAGTGTCACTCACCTTAACATTCTTCTCATTCAGTATGGTGACGAGGTCCCTGACGAAGGTGTTGTTGGGGTACAGCCGGCTGTGCTTGCAGTGGATGTGACCTGCAGATGTTCATCAGCAGCTTGAGGATGAACAGTTTCTAGTGTCACTCACCTTAACATTCTTCTCATTCAGTATGGTGACGAGGTCCCTGACGAAGGTGTTGTTGGGGTACAGCCGGCTGTGCTTGCAGTGGATGTGACCTGCAGATGTTCATCAGCAGCTTGAGGATGAACAGTTTCTAGTGTCACTCACCTTAACATTCTTCTCATTCAGTATGGTGACGAGGTCCCTGACGAAGGTGTTGTTGGGGTACAGCCGGCTGTGCTTGCAGTGGATGTGACCTGCAGATGTTCATCAGCAGCTTGAGGATGAACAGTTTCTAGTGTCACTCACCTTAACATTCTTCTCATTCAGTATGGTGACGAGGTCCCTGACGAAGGTGTTGTTGGGGTACAGCCGGCTGTGCTTGCAGTGGATGTGACCTGCAGATGTTCATCAGCAGCTTGAGGATGAACAGTTTCTAGTGTCACTCACCTTAACATTCTTCTCATTCAGTATGGTGACGAGGTCCCTGACGAAGGTGTTGTTGGGGTACAGCCGGCTGTGCTTGCAGTGGATGTGACCTGCAGATGTTCATCAGCAGCTTGAGGATGAACAGTTTCTAGTGTCACTCACCTTAACATTCTTCTCATTCAGTATGGTGACGAGGTCCCTGACGAAGGTGTTGTTGGGGTACAGCCGGCTGTGCTTGCAGTGGATGTGACCTGCAGATGTTCATCAGCAGCTTGAGGATGAACAGTTTCTAGTGTCACTCACCTTAACATTCTTCTCATTCAGTATGGTGACGAGGTCCCTGACGAAGGTGTTGTTGGGGTACAGCCGGCTGTGCTTGCAGTGGATGTGACCTGCAGATGTTCATCAGCAGCTTGAGGATGAACAGTTTCTAGTGTCACTCACCTTAACATTCTTCTCATTCAGTATGGTGACGAGGTCCCTGACGAAGGTGTTGTTGGGGTACAGCCGGCTGTGCTTGCAGTGGATGTGACCTGCAGATGTTCATCAGCAGCTTGAGGATGAACAGTTTCTAGTGTCACTCACCTTAACATTCTTCTCATTCAGTATGGTGACGAGGTCCCTGACGAAGGTGTTGTTGGGGTACAGCCGGCTGTGCTTGCAGTGGATGTGACCTGCAGATGTTCATCAGCAGCTTGAGGATGAACAGTTTCTAGTGTCACTCACCTTAACATTCTTCTCATTCAGTATGGTGACGAGGTCCCTGACGAAGGTGTTGTTGGGGTACAGCCGGCTGTGCTTGCAGTGGATGTCGACCTCGAGGTGCTCCTCGGTGCCGTTCATGAGCGTGCGCAGCAGCTTGAGGATAAACTTGTTCTTGGTTCTCTTCTTGTTGGAGTGGGTGCGCTTGTGGCCGTGGCGTTTGTGGTGCTGTCTCTGTGCGGAAAGATAATGATGATGTGTTATGATGCAGTTTCAGGATGAATTGCTCTATATTGTCAGTTGTTAAGATTGTGGCACAAAATATTGTGCGATGTAGTTCTGAGTATTGATGGCAATCTAAACTGAGTCTGCCCAGAATTTAGCTACAAGCCTGGCGTCATAAGTAGCTTATCAACGAGATTGTGCGATACTAATTGCTAAGACCACTAATTGCTCCAGATATTGGAGCAATCAGTGGGTCTGTTCAGGTCCATGAATTATTGTTTCAAAAAATTGCTTATGAATTCGCAGTTTTATTGAGCGCACACGTTGCCAGGGAAAATGCGCATGTAATGGCGATTTCTATTCAATGTTTGTATTACGGTTAATTGCTCGGTGTTGCTGAGACGTCATATTTGACGACGATTGCCAAGAATAGAGATAATGACATATTTTTCATTTTTATCTAAAAAAAATGTTTGTTTTCCAATTATTGCAAACAATATTACGAAAGGGTGAAAACTTGAAAAATTACCAAGATATTAACGTTTTATAATAAGTGTTATACAAGAACGGCACTATCGTAGAAGTGACGTCACAACTTCATATTGTTGTACATTGTCCATACCGCGCGACAAGGACGGGAATAATCCCCTCCAAAAACTTGGAAAGCGTGTATCTTCTATTTACATCGGTTTAACAGATTTCTTAATTTTTACTATGCCTTCTTCAAAATTAAATTATTTTTACGAACATTTTTTTTTAGTCATCATCCCTATTGCGCAATTAATTGAAGCTAAGCGCATCTTTAACCAGATGGATAGAATATATTTTATTGCATACCAAATAATGGGCAATAACAAGGATTTTGAAATATGCGTATTGCAGTGGACGGCCTCAGCATAGCATAATCAGCCTATAACGTTCCCACTGCTGGGATACAGGCCTCCTATCTGTGAGAGGCAGTGGGCCGGTGGATTACGGACGCGGGCCCAGTGCGGGTTGGTGGATGTCACATGTGTTCGAATTTTTGGTTCTAGGACATGCCGGTTTCCTCACGATGTTCTGTTTCGCCATATTGAGAGCAGTGGTGATGAACCAACGACCTACAACTCGTAAGTCACGGCCATTACCACTGGTCCACCACTGCTCTTCGGACGGCCTTATCTGGCTAAAACTATGATTTCACAACAACATTATTAATTCCTTCAAGAATGGCCTTTTTCAACAAAAGGCAGGCGGATGTTGACGAATAATGTCAGTTACCTTGTGCGCGTGTCGCCTCTCTGTGTCATTGGCGCTGTGTGTCCGCAAGCCTTCTCGCGGCGGCTCCGGCTCCGCATACGACAGTAGTGAGCGGGAAATACGACTGAATAACAAAATTATCATATCATATTAAATCATCAGCTTTGGGGGCCTTATGGCTAAGTAGTACGAGTCGATCGAATGTGAGGCGTGCTGCGCACTTGTACGGGCCCGGCGGCATGCTTCGGCACAGCCGGGCGGCAAATTTGTACATATTCGAATATCTTTTGTTCGTGGCTTCGACTGCGTGGAGGTCACAAAGACGGAAACTATGCAAAGGGAATGCACTACAGAGATAAGTATCTTTTAAAGTATCTTTGTTCCAACCCAGGTAAGGTAATAGTCTACCTCAGCGGCAACATTTTATCTAAATCCGTTCAGCAGTTTATGCGTGAAAAGGTATACTGTATTATTTATTTATGTAATACTTTTAGCACCCAAATGTACAGAAGCGGACTTAAGACGTTGACAAGAGGTAAAGCATGGTCACTGCATAGAAAAGCGCCAGGACACAACGCTTGTAATTTATTGCAAAATATGAGGTTAGTTTACCATATTTTTTTTTACTATTCAAAAACATGTTTTCAATACAACAGGGATCTCAGAAATATGTTCAAGAATAACATATATATTTTCCTCTATCACAAAATTGTATAATTTGGTATTTTTTTTTAGATCGCTACTCTAGAATCTTACTTAGAACATTTGCTCCTTGTCAGCGCCTTAATGCGCGACTAAATTATTTAAACATTTGACTTTAGCATTTATAACACGGATTTTGCCGCTCCTCTGCGCCCAATCATGCCGACGTAAATAAGTGTGAAGCACCACTTTAAAGTACGCTTGCCGAGGTCTGTGCTTGGATGGCTGAGCATCCATTACAGACCGAGACCCTTCGTGCCTCGGTGAGAACGCTAAGGTGGAACGCTGGTGGTGCCGGCTGTCATTCGTAGATCTTTGACAGTCGTTACGGGTAGTCAGAAGCTCAAAAGTCTGACAAGCAGTCGTACCAAGGAGTTTCGTGTTACCCAGTAACTGGATTGTGAAGGTCAGACAGGCAGTGGCTCCATGTAAAATACTGGTATTCAGTTGCATCCGTTTACACTGAAAGCCGACACCAACATAGTTAGGAGCAGGCAGGCAGAAGATGAATGTATCATTTGTCTGTATTCCTCAAAGGGGAAAGCAAATCCATGGTGTATTTTGCCAGTAAGAAATCTATATTGTATTTTGCCAGTATCAAATGTATGGAGTTTTTGCCAGTAACAAATCTATGGTGTATTTTGCCAGTATCAAATGTATGGAGTTTTTGCCAGTAACAAATCTATGGAGTATTTAGCCAGTAACAAATCTATGGTGTATTTTGCTAGTAACCAATCTATGGTGTATTTTGCCAGTAACAAATACATAACTAATATGATATTCAAATGAAACAAATAGTCAATAAACACACCTGCCATGTCTTAAAGAAGGCCTGAAACGAGAAAAACAAGTTGAATGGGAACAACGTGCAAAGGAATTTTAGTAAATGAGTTATTATTTCGACCAACTTATTTGTGCAACGGTCGTTTTTCGAACTAACATTTTGAATGGGACATGCGATCGGTTTTTGTTTAACTATTTGATTTTCGATTACAACTAGCGCCACCAGTAGTTGCACAAATAAGTTGGTCGTACTAAATAATATGTCAGGAATTTTCTAGGATCATACTTACCTACTATTTAATTAATAAAAGTGAGGTTTTTATTTCTAGTTGTAAAGGTATTTTGTTTTCAAAACTGTGATACAGTAAGCTTAGTAGTTAATAGCTAAAAAGTAGTCACTATATTAATTCACTTAAGTTGAGTATTGCCATTTTAGTAGAAGATAAATTAATAATGTACATTTTTCGTTTTAAAGATTTAATTATGAATAGTTTATAGCCAAATTATCGAATTAGGTCTAAGATTTGTAAACATAGTCTCTAAAGGATTAAAAAAACATCACTCCTTTTTTCGGGCAATCCTGAAATAACTTTCATTTAAAAAAAAAGTAGTTAGGGATAAATCCTCTACATATCGCCCTGAAATCAAATAATGTTTTGAAAAGTGATTTTAATACCCAAAGCTGAAACGAACAAAATTAAGCTTTCTAGCTGAAAACTTGTCAGTTTTGAGTAGGCAGTATTAATAATAATAGTCCTTCAGACCGTATTTCGGCCATGGCGGCCAATCTCAACGGAGACCAGCCTTCGAGGCAGGAAATATTTTAGTGCACCAGTAGTGTGTTCGTAGACACTCTGCCCTCATCCTTTGCCTGACTACCCGGGTACCCAGGACCTCACGCTCATCACTTGTGACCACGGAGTCAACGGCAACGGCAGTAGGCACTACGGTATTCACCGATTAGTCGCTTTTTGTGCAAAACACTGAACGCCCTCTGTCGGCGGAAGTTAGATTTCCACCTTCGCGTGACAATTTTAGACTTCTAACAATAAGAAATATATAAACAACAATCTAGTAACTACTATTTGCAAGTTAGTTATATAGAATTTCTGTTTCGTTTTGACACCTCTGATACACAATGACGCAGTGACTTGACTTGAACGGACACTTTTTCGCGTGACTAAGTGAGGGCTTGAGGTGAGGGCAAATCTAGCGATTTAAATCTTTTTCCGAACATAACATCACGCTAGTAAACTCGAATGGTTAGACAAAGGATAACCTATAATACACCCACATAACGCCAGTTATGTTTGAGTCACATGTAATAGGGGGCGAGCCTACTGCCATCAACCGGGCACAAATCCTGACTCCGGTCTACTACTGAAAAATTCCCAATAGAAAAATCCAATAACACTCGACCCGGGAATAGAACCCAAGACCTCATGCTCATCAGTCTTGCGACCACTAGACCAAAGCGGCAGTAAAAAAAAATATTAATATAAAAACTGAAACTAAACAAAACAGTCATCGAACTATTCTTCAGCATCGTTGCCGACTGGTTAAGTCTCCAAGATCCTGGCGGCATCGCCACGTTGGATGCTCTGGCCCGGGTAGCAAGCCCTTGGGTCAAGGGAAATGCCCAGCAAGAATAGAATACTTTTTATTATGTTCACCATACGAATTAGACATCAATGTATAAATTTTACACAATGGGCGGTCTTATCGATCCAAGCCATCTTTTAACGACAACCTTTGGGAAGCAAGCCTTATTTTATATACAGGGACAATGGATACCCCACATGCCCATGGTTTCTGGTTGATACATGTATGTATTATCTAAGATATTTGTATACTAACCGGGCAGTTCTGATTTTTTTTTTTTTTTTAACAAAAAACGTTTATAGCGAATAACCGATCGTTCAAATTCAAATCAAATCATTTATTTTTGCAAACATGGGTAATTCGTACATTGATGTTTTCTTAAAGTAAAGTCCTCCATATTCTACCGTCTCAAGGGCATGCAAATATTATTCAATTTCAAAATAAAAACAAAGATTCTATAGATGTCGAATAAATATGAATGTCAAATCATTAAAAAAAAAGCACAGACTAATAACAATAGTAACATTTTTACAGTAATGTCAAAAAATTATGAATGTCAAATTTAAAAGAAACAAATTAAAAAGTGTCAGAATAGGAACATAACAAAAGTGTCACAAAATTAAGATGCCACATCGAGTTTTAAAAAAAGTTGGTATTTTTAGATCGTTGTTTTTCACCTCAAACCTGTGTGAGAGTCTCTTGATAAGCTCAATGTGTCATGGTAACTTCCGAGTACTGTACGAATTCAAAATGACACATGTCTAAGGTTGTAGCGAAGTAACAGAATGTTTTTTTTTCCTTGCACCTATTTTCCCGCCAACATTTTTAAGGATTACAGATCGTAAAGGTGTCATGCGCCCGCTTTGTAGGAAAGGAATTCACTTGAACGTAGTCGGTGCTATGTATAAGTAAATGTAACATACCGTTGTCCTCGCAATCTGTTCAGTCTCTGTTCTCGTTCAGCGCCGAATGTTAAGTCGCCTGTAAACGAAAACGTCGACGTTATTACGCGAATATATCACGTTTTTACACGAATATGTCACGGCCACAGAACTCGTATGACCTCTTTAATATATCAAAATCTCGTTCCCAAAATCAGCAGTTCCCAACATTTTCTCAAGTTATTATTGTTATTGAAAGGAACAGCAAACAGTCCTTTTGACAACCTTGTAACATCTTATTGAAATTATGAAATGCAGCTAAAATATGAATATTTTGTACCATATTTACAAACGTGAAAATGATGTATGATTTTATTTCGGTAAGTAGGTTTGTACAAACACTTTTACACGGGGTCGGCGTTTCTTATCTGACTAATCTTGAGAAGAAAGGGCGAAACAAACTCAGAGGTCACAGTCTCTTTTGAAGTCCAGACATAATATTAGTCAAATCATTTGTGTACTATGCAGACAGGCATCTGAAATGGTATTTTGAGGACAGAACCATACAGATTTGAGTGGATCTGTCCAGTCTTTTTAATTTGTATCATTGTAAATTTTGGTGGTTGGTGTTAAGTAGTCATAGTTATAAAGTGTTTTTATTGCTCTATTTTGCAGAACTTGTATTTCTTGGACGTTTAATTTTGCTGCAGTTCCCCATATCTCAACAAGATATTCTATATCTAAGTCTAACCAGAGAAAGTCTAGTCTAACGTAAAATAAATTTCGCTCAATTATCTACAACTCTCTTAGTTGTAGATCACTGAGCGAACTTTTTTGGAATGCAAGTAGACATTCGGCGTAATGCTCCTTTAAGAGCCTCAATTACGTATAGCTGTACCTCGACAGACAAATATAAGATCTGGTCGCGAAACCGTTCCCTTTGCCACAACTGCAAGTCGTTCTAACCTTGGCAGCACCGCACCCATGAACCGTTTCATGGGAAACTATAATAAAATCGCTACTCGTACCAATAGCATCGACATCTTCTCTAATCCATTCCGTCAATTCCGTACGAGACTTTTAACCAGCTCCTTCAAGCTGCTTAGTTTTTTTGTCAATTTATCTAATAAGTAACCTTAGCTTTAGAAGCTTAGCATCTAAAGTTAGCCCAAGAATACTGTGCTGTGTGTGTGTGTCCAGGATTCAATTCTTTGCCCTCTATCAACACATTCGTTTTCACCTGCCTAACGTGAGGTAGCGTAAACTTAATGCATTTGTTTTTTTTCCATTAGGAAGTAAATTATGAACCAGTGAACAATTTTTAAGATCGCGCTATTTACTTAGGCAGTAACCAGCTGCTGTCGTTTAACTTTAAAGAAAAGTGAAGTGTAATCCGCAAGCAACACTCTATCATGATTATACCAGTAATGAAGCGACAAAAAAAGCCCGGGATTCTCTACAATATTAGTTATGGAAGCTCCTTCCATATTAGCCAACATCTCAACTTTAGGTAAATATGCGCCCGAATATCCGATCTCTATTTATGAGGTAAGGCAAGTCATTAATATAAAAATAAACTGACCAAAAAAGGACCAAGAGATGAGCCCTGTGGAACTCCCATTGTTCCGATAGATCCGGGTGATCTTATCCCAAGAGGAGAGACGAGAAGATCCAAAACGGTGTTCGAGATCCCGTACTGGAGGAGTTTCCAGAATAACGTTTCATGAAGAACGCAATCGAATGCTTGGACAAATCACAAAAGATGCTTAAGGCATCGCTTTTATCTTCCCATGCATTATAAATATGTCCTAAAAGTTTAACACAGTAGTTAAACAAGCCCTTGTAAAACCAAACCGTTTGCAATGTAAAAAATTTATGTAAAAAAAAAGGAAAAGGAAGTGCATGATAGCGTGACGGTTGTCAAGGCAGAATTGAAGAAGAAACCGTGTTGCGCCGACCTCAAGCAACATGGGGCAAGCACAGGAAGATGATGACAACTTACTAGCATGAAAGTTATTATCCTCCGTATAATCAATGCTCCAGTACTGCGTGCGCGACCCCGACAGGCAGGGCACGGCCTGCACGTCGCCGATGTCTGCGGGCGCGGCCAGGCACAGGCGCGACTGCACGTGCTGCAGCTGCCCCGTGCTGAGGCGGCGCCACTTCTGTTCGCGCCCGTTGCCGTGGCACGGCGTCATTACGACCACCTTGGACGTCTCTACTGAGACCTCGTTTTGGGCAAGCCTAAATGAGGAGATTACAAGTTTTACTTTTGCTACATGCCTTCCGATGATGGAATGCGTACTGACACCTGCCAGTTATAGAAGGCGGAAGTGACCACACGACAATAAATTATACTTAGTATATTAATGACGTTCCCAGTTTGCGTACAAAAAATCAATCAAATACAGGGTGGAAGGGTTATCGATGCACAACCTGATAACATGGATTCAGTACATCATTCTGAACCGCCATGTGTTGAAATTTTTTGTCGTATATTTAAAAAAAAAATGGCTCTGCCATACATTTTGACCGCGTAGGTACTGCACTTTTCTATGAAACAGCCGACCGATGAAAAATTTCAACTCCAGGGGGTCTAGAATCATGTACCTACTGAATCCATGGTATCAGCAGCCTAATTGCGTAACACATTTTCGTAAACGATTACGATTAATCTGTTGTATTTTGACAGTTATACAACATTCATTGCGTTATTAACATTGTGGAACAGATTTTTTTTCATTCAGATTCAGATTGATTGTGTATTACGCAATTAGGGTACTGGTTGTGCGTCGATGTTCCTTCCAACCTGTATTAAAAAAAAAAAAAAAAAAAAAAAAAGATTTTTATGGCGTGATGTCAAAATTCAAGAAAATAATGACTTTTTGTTACTAAAGTTATGTGTCTTCTCTTCGTAGAGTAGAGACAAAAGTTGTTATGCTAGGCATCCTAATCAAAGCTTGGTCAAACCTACCAATTATATCGACAGGTTATTGGGTTCGGCCGTTAGTCCGTCAACGAAGATACGGACCTTTCCGAAAGAAGTTCAAAACTTCGGAATGAACCCTGTTCCCTGAACCGCAAGGAAAGACAAATGTCTAATCATTTTTTTACTGAAAGTGACCAGAAATGCTCGTCACTACGGCCGACACTAAGAATTTCGTACCGATGGAGTAGACCCCCAGGAGATCATTGTCTCGGTGGCTGATTGACGACTACATAATTAATAAAAAAATAATTCCGCGAGCTACCTTGGTGCATCCCTAATGCCCGGGTTACACGAGGCTAGTTTTTGAAGCTTGGATAGGAAGCAAATAATATCCTGGCGTAGGACATGCTAGAGCTGTTTATTCGTTCATTCATATAACACGATGCTAGGAAATTTTAAGCCAAGAAGCAATGCGGTTGACTTAGTCTGTAGAGTTAAATTATTCGATTGGATACTGCTTTGCCAGCCACACGAGGCTAGTATAAAACCCACGATATAAAATTGATGGTGGGGGGATGTCACCAACCCCATCCAATTAAACTATCTAATTTGCTTAAAAGGATAGCTCTGCTTATACGAGGCCTAAGGTTACACATACCAGCCTCGTGCCACCCGGGCATTAAGTATTGCTAACGAGTTGCTGAAATCAAAATCCAACATGGCGGCCATGTGAAAAAATGTTAGCTTAAGGAAGAAAATACATATATTTAGCACAAATAAACACAGCATATTCTACAAAATCCAACGAAAACAAAAACCGGAGAGGTGCGAGTAGGACTCGCGCCCTGAGGGTTCCGTCTCAAAGCTGTGCCCGACTGCCCGCGGCTTCACTCAAGTGACACGCCTTATGAATTTCTAATTCCGGATTGAAGGACCAACTTAACTTTGCAGTTAAAAAGTCTTTCGATATAGTGGAGAGTTGACCGACGACTTAATGGTAATTCACGATACGACCAGTAAATTAAATGAACAAAATAAATTTTGTTAACAATATCTTCCCATACATCGATATACATAACGGACAATTCTCCAACTGCAATGTATTTTTTTTAATTTTTTTTTTATTGTTTTTTTTGTTTTATGTGATGTAACTACAAATTAATACAAGGAACAAGAAAAACGTTTTTTATTATTTTATCTTGCTTGTGCATAATGCGACTTAAAAGGCCATTTTTTTCGCGTTGACTAAAAAGATTGATATTTTTACAAGAGAGCGCAGACCTAAGTATTTGATATTAATTTGAACTTTTTACCTGTTTTTTCTCGAACGTTTCCTGAAAAAAAAGACATTGACAGACAAACAGACGGACAGACAGATGGACAACGAAGTAATCCTATAAGGGTTACGTTTTCCCTTTTGGGGTATGTACGGAACCCTAAAAAGTGTAAGTATTCCGTTGTAAAATAAGCTGGATACACACACACATTGTTGGACATGGGTGCCAACCGGACAGGTGGCGCAGCCCCGAGCTGGGACTTTGGATACAGCAGGTCGATTCTATAAAAATCTCACCGCGAAGACTTGCGTGGAGTGACCTGTCAGTGTCATCTCGTCTTGGTGGCACTAAGTCAAGGTGAGATGGTTATAGAGAGCACTACTGTAGTGCTATTCTGCACCCATCTCACCGTGAAAACTTAGGTGAAGTGAGCGTGGAGTGAGCTGTCAGTGCCACTGATGCTAGGGAGTGACCAAGACGGGGTGACACTGACAGCTCACTCCACGCTCACTTCACCTAAGTTTTCACGGTGAGATGGGTGCAGAATAGCACTACAGTAGTGCTCTCTATAACCATCTCACCTTGACTTAGTGCCACCAAGACGAGATGACACTGACAGGTCACTCCACGCAAGTCTTCACGGTGAGATTTTAACAGAATCGACGTGCTGGACACTGTCTGTGACGTAGCAAAAACTATTTTGTGTGGTTTCTCTGGTAGATGCAAGTACTAACACAAGAGTTTAAGTGTTGTGTATACTAACCGAATGACCTTTAGGCGTCTGAAATAAAACATTTTAATTTTTAGTCGTTTTCGGGAGCGATGCGAAAATAAGGCTTTTATCATAATCCAACACGGAGGGGCTCAGAAAGCCCGTTAAACCGTTGGTCTCGGCTGGCATTTGTAGATCTTTGACAGTTGTAGTGAGGAGCCGGAAAGAGTGATTACCAAACGTAGCAATGTGATCGAGCGAGGGACGCACGGCGCCTCAGGCCAATTGTATAAACCGGTTTAAACCAATCGCGCTCTAGGCCGACGTCACACCTACACCATCTTTGTGCACTCACACAAATGCAAAGCTCAGCTTAGGCCTCGCGGACTGTATCTTATTCAGACTGCATCCGACTACACTGGAAGCCGTTACAACATAGTTGGGTAAAAGACAGGCATCACTAATCAAAATCCAAGATGGCGGACATAAAAGTAGGTGCTGCAACCTGGAGGCCTGCACGGAGGCGCAGTTGAACTCGTCCCGGAGCTCGCCGGCCAGCGAGAACGAGAAGTACTGCGTCGCCTGCAGCTCTGCGTGGCACGGGTAGCAGCCCAGCGCAGCCGCCGCCTGCTCGCGCTGCAGCGTGTCCAGGCACATCGACGTTTCTGCGTTCTTAAACCTGAGGTGTTGTAATGTTTTGTGATCAGTCACTTGGACAGTCGTTACGGGTCGTCAGAATGTCTCACTACCAGTTTTACCAAGTAGTATCGTGTTACTCAGTTAAGCAGTCGCTTTATGTAAAACACCGGTATTCCGCTGCATCTGGTTAGACTGGAAGCCGCAGATTGATTGATTAAAAGAGGCGTTTTGAAAATTGGACGAATATTAACTACTAGCACTTCGCCCGCGACTTCGTCCGCGAGGATTTCGAAAAAAAAAAACGGCTTCTAAAGGTAAAACATTTTTTCAAATCGGTCCTGTAGTTTCGGAGCCTATTCAATACAAACAAACAATCAAACCTTTCCTCTTTATAATATTGGTGTAGATGAATCCAGACCGATAATTAATGGATAACCTTGAAAGGCTTATATCAAAGCAAATTACCGTTCAAAAAATACATTTATAACAACATCTCTTTTGAAAATGGAAAATGACTCATAACGCCTAGATATAAAGTTTAGTTTCCGCTTTAACTTCAAGATTTTCAAGACGGTGAAATCAACTTAATTCACAGGCCAATAAAGTTGATATTTGTTCTCACCTGCCGTATCCGTACACGTCGCGCACCGGCACGAACTTCTCTTTGTAGATGTTGTCGAGGTACCACTGGAAGCTCTTGCACTTCAGCTTCTCGCGCAGGATCTTGCGGTGCGTCACGTCACCTATCTTTGGGTTGTTCTGGAACGAGGGGTTTACGTTTACAAACACAAATCATCATTTGCTTGAGGATGAGTTTGGAAGTTATCTAAACGAGTGTCAAAAATTTTTTTGTACGGAACCATATAAAACCATGTTTAAATTGCCCCCACTATAAGTATGTGATATCAGGGTATGTATGGTAAAAAAACATGTTTAAATTGTTACTACTTTAGATACCCCACGGCACCTGTACCGTTGCATGCGCCCACTATAAGTATGTGATATCAGGGTATGTATGGTAAAAAACGATATGATATTTTGTTTAAGTATACTTTTCTAGAGCAGGGTTGGCCCAGTGGTAACGGCCGCGACTTAAGAGTTGTAGGTCGTCCTACCAACCCGCACTGGGCCCGCGTGGTGGATTACGGCCCACTCCCTCTCACAGAGAGGAGGCCTGTGTCCCAGCAGTGGGAACATAATAGGCTGATTATGCTTATGCTATACTTTTCTAGTTGGCGTTTTTTTTTTTGGTAGTTGGGTTTAAAATTTTTCGGTATAAAGAATTTCTTCTCAAAAAGAACTCAGAACAGTTGATTTTGACATATACTGTAACAGACATGTATCGCCAGAGCACATAATTAAATGACACTGACCTTTAATTAAAATGACTTGTTTTTATTGTTTTGTTTTTAAATGCAACTAGCTGCGCCCCGCGGTTTCACCCGCATAAATCTTGATCCCGTGGGAATATCGGGATAAAAAGTAATCAGGTTATAAACTATCTGTGTGCTAAATTTCATTCAAATCCATTCAGTCGTTTTTGCATAAAAGAGTAACAAACATCCATCCTCACAAACTTTCGCGTTTATAATATGAGTAGGATTTTCATTTAACTTAATTGTACCCTTGTAAGTTGACATTTCGTTTAAACTTCAATTCTATGACCCTTAGAATTTGTACTTAATCAATCGTTTATTTTTGAATTCGATTTTTATTTTTATTATAATTCTGTGACCTTTATAATTATTTTGTACCTACTCATTCGCTTATTTTATTTATGAATTTTTAATTTATTTTATGTAATATAGTTTTATTTTTATTTATTTATTAGGTTCACCAACAACTGATTACACTGATACAAACACATTATTCATTTTTGGAAAGTAAAATAACAGCGCATCAGTTTCTTATAGATAAACACCACATGCATAAAACAATAAATTTGGTAAATAAGCTAACTTACTTAGTAATAAGCGCTAATATAGAAAAAAGTTACGTTTAAATAAAAGGAATGAAATTTTGAGTTTTAGACATTAATAATGGTTAAATTGATAACAATTAAATAAAAACAAAAACAAATGTAAAAATACATAATGTATGATAAAAAATTATAAATTGTTTAAAAATTGTAAAACAAATTAATAAGTTAGTAACAATAAGTAAATTCATAAAAAGTATTAACACGAAGTTGGCACGTATATAAAATTGATTGAATAAAATTAAAAAAAAAAATACGGTAAATGTAAAAGATAGAACTGATAAATTCATAACATTGGTAAAATTGACACAATTATATAACAATATCTGATTGGAATTAGGGGTTGGTTGGTAAACGATTAAGGGTGGCTTTCTGTTTAGCAAGCGAGTCAAAGTGGAGATCGAGAAATAAAACATTTTTGATTTTGATTTTTGATTTTTTGATAACATCACTGTAGCCATTTACTGCTTTACACATTCTTGGAAAAGGCGAATTGGCTCCCAAAACAGTTCTTCTAAAAGGTGGACAAAGGGGTGTCGAAAATTGAAAAGGGCAAGCAAGCTGGGACTTTAAATTTTATGCTTAATGGTTTTAAAGGCAAACATAACATCAATTACGTGTCTACGTTTTTCCAGAGAAGTCATGTTAAAATGCATAAGTCGTTTATTGTACTCGTAAGAACGTATTTTTTTTGCAATACCATTGGAAAATGCAAGGTGCCAAGTGAAGCGTTTCTGGACACGTTAAAGTCGCAATGAATGCGTTGCGTAGTGAGGACACCAAACTACACTATTATATTCCAGGATGCTGCGGATGAGACTGTTATATAGTAGTATTTTAGTTCTATTGGGACGAAGGTTATGCAATTTCTTAGCACGAACCCTAACATTTTCGAAGCTCTTTTTAAAATATTATCGAAATGTGGTGTGAAAGTTAACTTCTTATCAAAAATTACACCAAGATCCTTTATAATTGCTGCCTATTGGGATATTCCTTCTTGTAAATTTAACATGATAACATTTTTTGGGATTCAGTTCCATTCCGTTACTGTTACACCATAGAACGAGACGATTGAGGTCACTTTGCAGTAATAATGAGTCTTTCTCTGCCTTAATAATTCTCAAAACTTTAAATCGTCAGCGGACAAAAAAAAACGGAGAACGGGACAGAAAACACCTTGGAATATCGTTTATAAAATAGATGAATAAAACTGGTCCCAAGTGTGAACTCTGGGGAACACCGGAAGAAACGCATTGTAGAGCTGATTGATAACCATTAACGACGACAACGAAAAATCTATCCGTTAAATACGAACTCAGCCACTCTAACAAGGATCCAGAGATGCCGTAAGCGCGCAACTTTGCAATTAAAATTTTGTGAGAAACCTTGTCAAACGCTTTGCTAAAGTCTCTATAAATAACGTCAACCTGATAGCCTGCATCAATAGCCTTTGTGAGAAGTTCTGTAAAAGGTACCAGATTTGTACTAGTAGAACGGGTCTTAACAAATCCGTGCTGATGGTCACTTAAATACATTTTTAAATGATTCTGAATGTATGGGCAAATCATTGACTCGAAGATTTTGGCGAACGATGATAAAATTGAAATAGGCCTGTAATTGGCTACTACGTCATTGTCATCTGATTTGTGAACCGGAACAACTTTTGCGATTTTCCACTTTGAAGGAAAAATACAGGTCGTCAACGATTTGTTATATATCAACATAAGTGGGCAAACCAGCTCAGATGAACATGCTATAATAAATACTGGAGGTATTCCATCTGGCCCAGCCCCTTTTTTTGGATCAAGGTTTTTTAATTTCTTGTGGAGGGATTCACAAGAAATAACTGAGGTATTTAGACACAAACTATTATTTTCAAGAAGTTTCAGTCGCATAAGAGTCGCTGAGGACATGTTAGAACGAGTCAATTCCGACCCAACATTCATGAAACGCAATGTTACTGGTGACGAGACGTGTGTTTACGAGTTTGACATGCAATCTAGTCAACAAGCTTCGGAGTGGCGCCTTCCGACTGAACCGTAACCGAAAAAAACACGCCAAGTCATGTTGACTGTTTTATTTGACTATCGAGGTGTTGTGCACTCGGAATTCTTGCCGGAAGGTCAAACGCTAAATAAAGAATATCATTTGAGCGTTATGCGTCATTTAAGAGAGCGAATTCGACGAAAAAGGCCAGATTTGTGGACACGAAATTCTTGGAATTTGCATCACGATAATTCGCCTTCGCACAAGGCCATCATTGTGAACGAATTTTTGACCAAAAACTCAAGCTATACTATCGAGCAAGCACCTTATTCACCAGATATGTCTGCAGCCGACTTCTTTCTTTTTCCTAAATCAAATAACCAAAGAGCGTTAAAAAATGTTACTCTTGACGTATCACTCACCCTCAGGTCAGGCCGGTGTAGGTAGAACAGCTCCGCGTACTCGTCCATCCACACCTCCGCCATGCGAGCCGTGTTTATACCTGAGAAGCACACAGTTTAGTGAAACATTACATATCATAACACCTGGCAGTTTGAGTACTTTATGCGGCCTACACAAATTTTCTTTCGTTGGTATTGTTCGTCGAATCGTTGAGCTCATTTAGTTCTGAGTTGAGCTGCACGATTACTGACAAGTGCGTGTACTGACTGGACAGGTCCACTCAGTCTGTGTGGTTATTACCTCAAAAGACCTTGTCAGACACCGATCTACATGGTCTTCACATAATCTGACCAAGATTATGTCTGGACTTTAAAAGAGACTGTGACCTCTGAGTTTGTTTCGGGCTTTCTTCTCAGAGCACTCAGTAGTAGACTTGTTTTTACAAACCTACTTACAGAAATAAAAGCCTTTAATATTTACCACACCTGTTATTCTCGAAGGGTTATAAGCAGAGCTAGGGAGTACCGATAATACAGCCACATTCTGCCAGTTATGTTCAAATCCCATGTAATAGGGGACGAGAGTATTGCCATCAATCGGGCACAAACGCTAGACTCCGGGCTGCTACTGAGAAATTCCAGATAGAAAAACCAAATAACACTTTATCCTGGGAACAGAACCCAGCACCTCATGCTTCAGCAATACGAGTAGCCCTTGCGACCGCTAGATCAACAAGGCAGCAGAATAACGTTCATATTCGAATTAAACGCTAACTTTACATAAGCTTGGGTTTCCTAGAAAAGCGGTGACCGCGACATGCGTCCGTAATGTCCAAATACAAAGCCTTTTTTGACACCTCACTGCCAATTACAGGTGAAAATTTAAGATTTTCATGACGTCCGCTATGAATGTGACGGAAACTGTCTTCTAGAAAACCGTAGCATTAGCAAAGTCCAAAGTGCTGTCTGTGGCGCTTCTGTGAAACAGACACGACCTGAGACAAAGTAGAACGGATGTTGAAACTCAATGTTCCTAATTAACCGTATTTATTCAATAGGTCACTCAACGTGTCAAACTCAAACTCACAACTCAAAGCATTTATTTTAAATAAACCAAATACAGGCAGTTCTGAATTGTCAAGGGGTCGGTCGGTCAGAAATATGAAGCTAGTTGCCCATTCTAAAGCGTGGTAGGGACCTATGGAGAAGAACGGGTAAGAAACTGCACGTGCACATTGCACATTTTAAATCATATTATGGTTGCAAAATATTGGTTCCATCATTCCTGTTGAAATTATACATGTGAGAACGATGCAGAACGTTAAAAGAGTCCGTAATAAAAAGAAAAAACAATTCAAATCCTACTCATATTAGAAACGCGAAAGGTTGTGAGTATGGATGGATGTTTGTTACTCTTTCACGCAAAAACTACTGAACGGATTTGAATGAAATGTAGCATATAAATAGTTTACAGCCTGGATTAACACATAGAGTACTTTTTATAACGATATTCCCACGGGATCTAGATTTATGCGGGTGAAACCGCGGGGCGCAGCTAGTATTAAAATAAGCCGTGGCAGCTAAGAGTGGGTGTGCTAGAAGCTCGAAAGTCTGACAAGCAGTCTTACCAAGGGGTATCGTGTTACCAAATAACTGGGTTGTGTGTGGTCGCTCATGTAGCATACTGATGTTCAGCTGCGTCCGGTTCCACTGGAAGCCGACCTCGACACAGTTTGGGAAAGAACAGGCAGACGAGTTACCGTGAGTGTCCGTGTGCGCCGGCATGCCGTACGGGTGGAAGCTCCGGAACACGTGGCCCACGCGCGAGCACGGGACCGTCTCCAGCGTGCCGCCGCCTGCAAACATGTGAGTACGTAAACTGTTATAATACCGCTTGCGTAGTATGTCAATCTGCTATACAATACGTTACCCTTTTTTTTTGGGTGGGTAATAATCAAACGACTTCTCCCGCTCTGGGCGGAGCGGGAGGGCGTGTCAGACTTTTACTGACTGAAAACCCACCCGTGTACCTTCAGTTGCCTGTGATTTATTTTTAGATTCAACCTTTAAGCTTGGGTTTCCAAAGAAAGCGGTGAAAGAAAGAAAGAGTAACGTATATTTGGACACAGTTCGTGAAACACAAAATAAAAAATAATGTTTTAACAACAATGGTGTGTGCGTTACGGCCGCGCCAAAAACATTAATTACAGAATTTTAAATGGCAGACAGGTGCTTTTCTAATGAATATTTAAGAACAAATTCAACATACCTAATACATAATTTTTATATACATAAATAAATAAGCTATTAATCACATATGTCACATTTGTCATAAATCGTCCGCAAATTTTTTGCAATCATGAAATTTTTTAACTTTCATCGTGTCCACAACGTGCATCAGAAAGGTGTGCTCATATTTAACAGGCTGAATGCCGTAATTACAGAAATAATTAAAAAGCCATTGTGTCTCGAGTGGGTCAACGTCGATCAACAATAGTGCAGTCTGCGAGGACTAAGCTGAGCTTTGCATTTGGGTGAGTGATACTCAATATCTTTATCGCTTTACCATAATGTGTACTTAGATGGTAACTATTTTATTTAGATCAATAAGGACCCTGTATGGCACAGCAAAAGGGTAGGAGAGAGGAAGCCCTGTTTCAGGAGATAATCTAGTAGTTTTTGTGAGAGCAAATTTTTACTTTAATATAATCAAAGTCAGGAGATCGCGAATAAGATAATAACATTTCGATCAACCATTATTTTGTATTAATTTATCTGCAAAACGTAAATAAATATTTAACATTATTTTTAGACACCTGTGCATGTATTATAATTCTGTTATTTTATTTATTGTTTTCTTAGAAAGATGTACAAGTCGTTGAATGAGTGTAGCTTCTATAGTTTTAAATAATTTATGGATAAAAAATGTTGACGCCCTGTAAGTTGAAACATTTTAAAAAACCCTTAGATTTTGCATGCTATGTTTTGGTCTAAACTAAAGAATACTAACACTGCCAGATCCTGAAGCTCATCTCGAGATTCTCGCCGCCCCAGCCGCCCATCTGCTCGTCGTAGGCGCCGAGCTCCCAGAAGTACGAGCGACTGATCGCGAACAGACCGCCCGCCATCGTCGGCGACCTGCGGAGGCGGAGGAATAAAATATTGGTAATAAATGGTCATACCACGACGCGTCCTAGGACAGCGCATAGTACGAACGCATTACAAAAACGTATTAAATCACTTTCGTTATTACATGTATACATCGTATTTAACGGGGGAGCGTGGGCATGTTTGTTATGAAGTGCATTGCGCTGAGGCTCGAGGTGGCTGTAATTTTCGCTAGCCTAGTAGTGTATTGTAGCAACCGCCAGTGTTTTACGCACTCAGTGCATAGTAATCTAATATCTAAAGTACTTCGAAAAAATCTCTTCATTAGAACATATGTAAATGGGATTTTTGTGTCTTTTCTTGGCTACCCCCGAACGATGCTCAAACGTAACGTACGTGCAGTTATTTTTTTACACAGTGAACTTTATTGCTGTTGCAATAAGGTTGCTGCCATTGACAAGTCTGTCAAAATCACAATGATCTTTATAATCTTTCAAATAATGTTGATAATGGGTTGCTGCTATCAGAGGTAAATTAACTGGGAATGGACTGTAGATGTTCATAAGTAGCACACCTAAAAATGAACAGTGACAATCAAAAAGTGAGTGAATACAAACCAAGTAGGCGCTATATCAGAGCCTCGTCTCTTCTTCTCTCGTTCAGGCACATCAGTCCATGTGAAATGTCCCACGAAAGAGAACCCACCAACCTGCACGAGAGCATACATTAGTATCACACAGTATTGGACGAAAGATGTTGGTAGCGCTAAGACACTGGCGCCCCTAGCGGAGAACAGGCATAACTAGGATGACAGAGCAAGGCATAAGCACATCTAGCTTTAGAAAGAGAACGTCACACAGGCATGAGTGAGAGAGACCACGTTCTACAAACAGTCGTTTTTTTTTTATGAGCCTCCAAATACATAGAATTTTTTAAATGTCAGCAACATATTCTCGAAAAGCATTTTAAGCAGACTTTGGGTACCCAGGAGTATAAGTACTGAAATAGATACGGCTTAGATTATTTGTGATATTTTTATGAATATGAAAGAGTAAACCACAAGCTAGTTCGCAAATAGATTATCACCATCCTAGTTACGCCTTTATTGCAAGAAGTATATTTTATTAATGTCCTTTTATAACAACTGGACCTATAATTTTGTTTTTAAATATTGCATAAGTACTTATTACTTAATTAATTGATGTAACTTAGCGCTTCTTTTGCCGTCAAAGGTTACTTGTTTCAAAAAATAAATAATGACAAGGGCGTTAAAACAGGCACATCCGTGAAGCTACGCTTTCCAGCCAGCCTCTCTAAATTCTCAAAACCTTGCTGAACTGCTGGAAACTTTCACTACGGGCTAAGCCGTTCTTATCGTCAGGCGATACGACGTAAGAAGAATTGCTAAGTTTAGCCAATAGAGTAATTATAAGTATGTACAGTCGGGGAATGAAAAGGGTAAACACCTTCAGATAAAAATTTACTGACACTGAAGACAAAAAAAAAACGACTTTGTGCCGCCAACATTATGCACTAAAACCTTTTAATTCCTGTACTGTACAAGTCTAAATAGGTCACTGTAATGAGGCGTGAATTAACAATTAGTTATAACAAATGTTAGTATTTACATACAACACCATCACCCGACTTTGTCTACATTCCCAACTCAAGCGTGTAACAGTTATTTGCTTACATACTGATGATTTTAGATAGATATACATACAAGTTGGTTCTGTATTTTCAATAAAAGATAAAAATACCAATAGAAGAAGAAAAAAGTTTTACATTATTACAGTAATATTATACGCGCGTATTAATTCTCGGTATTTTCAAATGAACGAACAGTAACTACATTAAAATACAGAATTTGGATATTTTTAATTTGTTCTTATAGGAATCTTGTTTTTTTTTTAAATAGTGTATCTATAGGCTTTCGTTAAACTGCTGAAATAAACGAACACGCCCAGCGCGTAGACATCTCAAGAAAACTTATAAAGAGCACGCCGATGGCACAAAATATCGGTAAGAGACCTTTAGAAGCTCTCAAGTAAGTAGCCGGTATCCTTATGGGACTGGAGCAATACCAGTATATTTGGTCACAAGTTTCAACCATCACCGAGGGTTATTTGACATCCATAATTTGTTGGTTCAATGCGATGCTGAGAGAAAAAATGTCTAAATATCTGGTAATCTACGACAACTATGTACGACTGTCGACAACCGTCAACGATTGTCGACTGCCAACGACGCCCAACAACTGTCAACGGCTGCCGACAACTGTCAAAAACTGCCGACGAGTCTCAACAACAGCCGACACCCGTCAACGATTGCCGCCGATAGCCAGATGCTACCGCCGACTGTCAACAACTGCGACGATCGCCAACCACGGCCGATGATTTCCGCAACTTTTAATATCTACATTTAACCGACAAACAAACAGGATGTGTTATTATCACAAGCATTACACGTTGCAGCTTAAACATTTTATATTTCCGCATACAAATAATTAATCTTTATTATTTTCTTTCGTTATTTTATTAAGCATTTGTGTTTTGTGCTACACTGCATTCATTATTAGTTGTATTATGGGATTCTTCTGTTGCCGCAAGCATATTATTCTTATTATCATCTGTTCGGTCAGTTCCTGATCCATCAAGCATTTTGATTTTAGTATCATTTTCGGCACAAGCCATTCATTATTTCAACCTGGGCCAGTATTTATAAAGTATTAATGCCATCATGATTAAAGTCCGAAAAAGAGATAGTGCTATCGGTCGTGTATAGCTCCATCTTTTTCATAATCTGCCAGCCTATTCGGAACTATGTTGTGGTTGGTTTCCAGTCCAACTCAATGCTTCTGAATACCAATTTTTACATGTAGCCTATCTGCCCTTGACAAGCCAGTTACTGGCTAACACGATTGTCTTTGCAAGACTGACTTCCAGGCTTCGTACGTCTCTCTCTCGCACTTGAATCTTGATGGCATTAAAACATCATAATACGGCACCTGAAAAGTATCGGATGCTTCAAACTCGAAGGTGCTCTGGTCGATGACGTCAATGATGGGAGTGATCACGGCGTCTCTCTTGTGCTTGACGCGCTCGAGCAGAGGCCGCATCCAGTCCGCGCCGCCCTCGCAGTGAGCATCGAGGAAGATGAGCACGTCCCCTCGAGCAGCGCGCGCGCCTTTCAGACGAGCGAGCATCAGACCCTGGCTGTAAGATGATGTTACTGGATGGAAGACGGCCGTGGACAGAGGACGGTATGTGCTCGCCATCATTCGTAGACATCTGTAAGACTTCGCGATCTAGAGACTGGCGTCTCATGTGCCTGTACTGACACCGGCAGACGTACCCGTCACACAGCGAAGCTTGGCGGCAGACATATGTATGGTGGTAGTGCTTCCAGCCTCCAGGACCAGTTCCTTCACAAAGAGCTCTACTACTACGGGCAGTTGGACAATGAAGTATCCAACGTAGATTAAAAAACCGCATTAATGATGACGTTGTAAAATGGTTTGTTAAGAGAAATATTGCTAAAAGAAATTACTCTTTTTATTGTGCTACAAGGGTCTTTTGACGCTCGAATAACGTTGCCAGGGGGGCGCTGTTACACACGTTTGTGCAATTGTTTTATGAAATGCATTAAAAATAAAGGTGGCGTCGTTAGTTTCGTTGTGGTCACGCGCCAAAAGATCTTTGTACATCTATAATGTTTATTTTATTCGTCAGTTCAGTTATAAAACTGCTTGCAAGTTACTTAGAGCGAATTTCACCAATTAAACTGAACGCTGTCAGCGCATCTATATATTACGTTTAAGAGCTGTCAGTGTCATTATTTCATGGAATATTGACACTCGACAACTCTTGAACGCGTTTTAGAAGTGCTGATTGCGTTCAGTTTCATTGGTGACACTTTGTTACGTAGGATAGTGTATGATGGATGATTATTAAATTTTTACGCCAAAACAGTTCACAAACGCGCATGTTTTTAATGATTCCATATATAGTACCAAATAGGCATGCGATATTTTGTTATCAAGTAATCATAAAATTCTTATTCGTTTAATTAATGCAATAATAATTGCAATTTCATAAGATTAGCCTACCTTATTCAAAATATCGACAAAGTTTCTGCGTTTAAGTACCTACTCAGATGTATATTATATTAAATCATAATTTACACAATGTATGAACAGGTACACTCAAAACATAAACAATTTATGCAAAGCTTCTCCAATTATAATTTTAATAAAATAATAGAAATAATTAAATCGATGCAACCTTGGAATTTGAAGATTGAAAACTCAGGAACGATTGCCTTTATTGAGCCCATGAGGTATTTTATGACGGAGAAAACGATGTAGGTAATGGTGAATACAAATGCACAGTTTGTTAGAAAACACCATTTTAATCGATCGAAAATAATCATGAAGAGTTGGATGTCTTAGACATCTTTAACGAAGAGGGAAATAAAAACCGATTGAAAGGTACCCATAATTTTGATGTATAAAGGAGTGTGCATCAGAAATAAAATGTGTGCTCCGAGGAAACTCGTGTATTTATTGTAGTGAAACCGAAAAAGGCAGCAGGTCTATTATGTATAAATCTTATACTGAAAACTAATGTGAAGTGAGCTTGAAGAGAGCTGTCATGCCACCTGACGCTCGGGATTGACACTATTGGCAGCTCACTTCAAGGGAGATTTTTACAAATTACATAGACCGAGCATTGAAAGCATCAGGCAAGCCGCATTAATATAAGAGAGCATCAGAACCATAAAGCGAGATTAGATTGTGATAAAAAGAATAAAACCATTTCTTGAGACCAAAATCCCGACAGACAACCCTGAATCTAAACAGAAGAAAAATTCCATGGCTAGAGCTATAAACGTTACTTAGCTCCTGCTTTGACATATTCCCGTCTCTATCCTGCACTTGTAGTTTGACAGTTGTGCAACAGTGACAGGATACTGACAGTGACAGGTGTTAAGCAACGTTTATAGATCTCCCGCCAAACTAGACGCGTGCCTTACAAACTATTGTCAAACAAAACAGGCAAAGTCAATATCAACATTAACCAGGATATTATGAGCACTGGAAGACAGTGTTATAGCTGGAATTTTCTTATATTGTTTTTGGAAAACATCATGAGGAAACCGGCATGTTTTAGAACCAAAAATTCAAGACATGTCCGCGTGTTGGATAACATACCGCTCCCTCTCACAGAGAGGCCTGAGTCACAACAGTGGGAACTTTTTTTATTTTATTTTTTAGGTTTTGGTTTTGATTAAATAACCGGACTATCCTGTGGCTGCCTTAAGCGAAAAGCCTACAGCCAGGGGCGAAAAACTTCCATTACTAAGCGACTGCTCGCCCAGGGCACTCCTTTGGGGTACGGGCCACGGCTAGGGCGTCGCTGGAGGGAGGACAGCAAGATGCGACAGGCTGGATCAAATTTTGATGATTATTATTATAGGGGGAATTTAAAGCTACAGGCTCAGCTACGGCGCGGGCTGTGGCACTTCGTCGAGCAAGGGTTGGTAGGGGAGCTGTGTGAACATAATATGCTGATTTTTTATTGCCCAAGTTGGCCAATCATAGTTGCACGAAAATACAACTAGAGGGAAAAACTGGTACCGTTAACGGTTTTTCCCTCTAGATTTATTTAAAAAAAAGCCCGTTTTCACTAACAGTAGGCGACACCTAAATGAATGCCTGAATAAAAGCGCAAGCGTCACGACCTACAATCCGTCGTCTTATTTCTTTTAATAAAACACGAAAGTATCAATCAGACCAGCTAGATTTTCGACAGTTCCGCAAAGAAAGCCTAACAGATAATTAAATATAATTTAATTAGAATGAGTTAACACGCAAACTTGGCAGATACTCGCAGAGACCAAGGAAGCATGGCTCAAAAGGAAGGATGCCTGTATATCCACTGCTGACTGTTCAGCAGTGGATGCAACAAGGCTGCCGGTGTAGATGATGAAGACGCAAACTAATTCAAAACTCTTGAGAAAATTTCAAAAGCTTGAACAGATTTACAGTCCGGCGTGGAGAGAATGAGTACTTGACACCCGACAGTTTCCTACAAACGAATACGTGTTTTGAGAATTTGAAATGTGTTAGTTACAAAATTGTCGCCCTGGGAGGTGTCAGGAACGCATTCTCTCGACGGCCGGACTGTAGGCTATGGGACTGCATTTAAATTAAGATCCATTCTTAAATAATTGCAAAAAAAACAGTTCCCAAGATATCATTTCAGAAAGAGCGAAGATGCAATCAAAACCTGGTTGAATGAAACTTATAAAAAAAATCCTTTAAAATAAAAACGCAACTCAGCTCAAAGAAAGGTCGTTTGATGACGTTGGCGCGAACGGTAAAGTGCAGATAACAGCAACACGCGTGCAAATATAAACATAGCGCGCGACTACGGATATGATGTGGCAAACATTGTACTACCGGGTGTGTGGCAAGTATTTGGCTAGCGGTCGTCCTGAATTTCGACAGGACGACACCCCCAAATGGTTTGATCGGCAATAAAGATGTTTATTTTTGCAAAATCAATCACCAGTACCCGTATCGCAAACGGAACCTCAGTTGAGGTGAGTTAATCAAACTAGCAACAAAAAAAAACTATTTTCAATCAAAGCTAAAATACCTTGGATTATAAAAGCAAAAGCGATATGAATCGATATTTTAATTTATTTATCGCTTCTTTAATTTTGAAATCAATTACAATTACGTTCACTTACGATGAAGAAAGTATTGTGATTGCCATGAAGCATAGACAATTGATTTTAAGCACAGTTTTATGCATGAACCCACCGTGAGTCATAACTAACAACACACCATACATTTCAGCTGTCCCTCGACATATTCTTAATTTTGACGACTATGAATGAAACTGTGACGTAAAAGTTCCTGAACATACCAATATTTGCCACAACGCCCTTAAAATTAACCTGAAAAATGCTGGGGTCGAGCACGCTGTAGTAGAAATTGTTGGCCTCGATGACGTCAATGATGGGGACGACAATGGCGTGGGGGTAGTCCTTGATGGTCTGTAGGAGGGGGCGCATCCAGTCGGGCTGGGCCTCGCAGTGCGAGTCCAGGAACACGAGCACGTCGCCCGCGGCGTACCGCGCGCCCGCCAGCCGCGCTCGCGTGAGCCCCACGCTGCAGTCACGACAGAAGTCAATGGCGTCGGTGTCGCGCCAAACGAGTTACAGGGGAAGGTGACATCAGCCTCGGGATTTTAATGAATCCATCAAAATTATGCATTATTACCGAATATGTCTGATAAGATTTTGTTATAACGGGCGAATATGATATTTAGGTGACCAAATTACTAAAATCAAGATTTAAATACTTCCGAAGATTTGATAAATCTATAAGTCATTTGGGATAACAAATTATTGAGGTTTAATTAATGGCTATTGAAGCTAGTTTCGAAGTCGTCGAGTAAGGATGAGAACATTGTATGTAGGCCTTTGCGTTTTCTGAATACATATGGTAAAAAGTAGGTAAATTAAAAGACTTGTCTTTCGCGACAGATCCGAGGAAGAACAATAATCGTTATATCACAAAGAAACATCGATTACTTTTAACAACACGATACCAAATACTATTTAGAATTTCAAGCTGAATGAGCACATCATAACATTAGATTTTCAACTTAATCACAAGAACCACAAATTCTTAATACTTATTTCTACCTCGTCGCTTTCAAAGCTCAAAGCGAATAGGAAGTTTTCGTGGGAGATAACGTCAATGGCTGGGACGACTACAGCATCTGTTTTGTCCTGAACTCGCTGGAGGAGAGGCCTGAGCCAGTCGGTGACGGCCTCCGTGTGTGAGTCGAGGAAGACCAGGGCATCGCCGGTGGCGAGCTTGGCGCCTTCCAGCCGAGCTCGGATCAGCCCTGTTCTGTTAGAACAACTCAGTAGTACATGTTGTTGAAAGCGGTGACCGCCGCATATGGATATCTACAATACCAGAGGCATCAATGATGCCTTTTCATCCCAGAGATAAGGCAGAAATACCACATGTCTGCCTAGAACTGACCAGCACCCATACCCTTCAAACTGGAAAACAGCAACTCTGCTTGGCGGCAGAATAGGTATGATGGTGGTACTTTCCCGGACCAACCTTTTTTTTTTGAGAAATTATTTCTATTTCTGCGTATCCATGATAATTATTACGTTGCAAACGCTGAACTACACTCATTTTCATAAAAAAATCTTTAAGTTCAAGTATTTCGATATAATAACAGCGTTTAAAATTTTAGATCTTAACTGCATTCAAGATAGATTAATAAAACTAAAATCCTTTTGTTTATAAAATATAATTAATAGTCCGTAGTCCGTAGTCCGTAGTCGGATTATCATTGTTTGCATAAGATTCAATTTGAAATTAAATGGCCAGTGTAATTTGATTATTTTAAATGGGGTCCCACAAGGTTTTACTCTGAGACCAATACTGACAGTGTTGACCGGACAAATATAAGGAGCGACAAAGAAGATTTATTGATTCTGTCAGTCACAGAGAAACACATAATGATAACTTTTCACAGAGGTATAGCAGAGACACTAGTTCAGTTGGAATGTGCATTTGAAGTTTACCGCATTCGATTTTCAACTTAATAACACGAGACATAAGGTACAAACTAACTCTTTAGTCTACCTCATTGCTGGCAGAAGCTTGTGCGAAAACGAAGGTGTGTCCGTTGATTGGGTCGATGTTCGGGACAACCACCGCATTCTTTTTGACCTTTATTCGATGGAGCAGTGGTCTCAGCCAGTCAGTATCACCCTCCGAGTGTGCGTCGAGGAAGACCAGGACATCGCTAGTGGCCACCTTGGCGCCTTCCAGCCGAGCTCGGATCAGCCCTGTACTAGGTACCACAGAGTTATTGACAATCTTAAAGGAACTATTTTTATTTCTAGAACATCAAGAACTTATTCTTTGTTCTGTAATAGAAATGTTTAGTTTCAAAAGATTGTAAGTCTATAGAAAGATGATCCTACACACTTAGGATAAGAATTATAAAGCATCTCTAGAGTAGATGTTTCATACGAATATGAATTATTTCTATAAACTATGTTATTCGTATAATAAGTTACAAATTCATATTCGAATGAAACGTTTGAACATAGTCGTTTATAGGAATATGCGCGTTAACTCCTTAAACATAAGATTCATTTACGTATGAAACACTTCCCTTGAGTAAACTTAACTTGACTTGGATTATAGCTAAAGGATTAAAGCTAAGATCTATAGATCTTAGCTTTATAATCGCTTTAAAGTTTAAGCATTATGTGAGTATTTTTCTGTCACGTACCACAACTACTATTTTAGTCAGCAAACCATTCTACTTCCTAATAAAATAACATAACATCACGCCTTTAGAAGGGTAAGGCAGAAGTGTACCTACTAATCCACTTCCTAATAATCCTGCTATTATGATAAATGTGAAAGTTAATCTGTTGGTTTGTCCTTCTTTCAACTCATCGGAACAACGACGGTTCAACGCGTCATTTTTTGGAAAGAGATAATTTAAGGGCGGTAGAGTGACAAAACGTCTTAGGTCCTACCTATGACGTTTTATTCTTGAAAATGCGTGGTCCCTGTGGGGCTAACCGCGGATGAAACTTAGATATAACATCCAACCGAATTCACTAAGATTATTCAGTTAACTGTGAATAAGTTAAGGATGCCGATAAAAATCAATTATCCTAGTTGATTCAAGACTATCGAGGTCTTATTAGCTAGATAAAGGAAAGAAAACGCTGTCGAAATAGCCGAATTCTGGTCGAAGCTTATTTAAAATAAATAAAAGGGAATCATAGATACGACGAAGAAGAAGAAGGACCGAAAGATTTTAATAAACAAATAGTTATAAACGATTTGATTCATAACACAAGGTGCCATCCTAAACATACCGAATACAAAATAACTTTATTGGATGAAAGATATAGACAATGGTTCTGCTGTATGTTCACTAAACTGGAGCAAGTTTTATTATTTGCAAGCATACCATGAAAGAGACAAATACAAGCAACATATTAAAAGGTTCAATCTAAACTTGTATGTGTGATTTCGTAGATAGATTATAGCAATAGCCAAGTCACTAAATAATAATAATGCGACAAGGACACAATTATGAGATCCACTAGAAACAGTAAACAAGACACATACTTTATCTATGTCCTTCGCATATACAAACTTTTTGTCAAGCCCAACAAAATGGATGTCACGGTACGATTTCTTCGAATTTTGAAAGTACCTAATGCCAGGCTACATTCGTGATCATAGTACCAGAAAGAGAATTCTCGTACTTAAAAAACGATCAAATTCAAGCGCAATCTCATCTCAGCGACAATCAATGTCAAAAACTCATCAAAAATGTTTGAAAATTTATTGTATTTTTAACTTTTTTTTAATAATTTTATTTGAGATGGGTTTGCTCTTGACTTTAGTCTAGGTCAGAAGTGACAGAGACAAAGTCAACGATGGAGCGACCTTACCCAGAAGAAGCTTGTTCACTCTAACTTTGAAGAGAATCGGGTTGAATGCGTTCGAGAACACAGACGCAGGTAGTGAGTTGGAAGCGCTTAGTGCGAATTGGTGGAAAGGCAACTGCGTATGGATGGTAATTAGCAGTACGTCTAGATGTCCGATGGTCCGTCTAGATGGTCGTGGAGTTCTTGCGCACACTCACCGAAGTACAGTCTATAGAACACCGATAAGTAGGCAACCTTGCGGCGATGAGCCAAGCTGTGAAACATGGCATCCACCAGTTTTACGTTGCCAATGAGCCTCTTAGCTCTGCGTCCCACTGAGTCGAGCGCGGCGAGTTGGTGTTTAGCTGAGCCATCCCAAAGGTGGCTGCAATACTCCATGCAGGATCGGAGTTGCGCTTTATAAAGAGTTAAAAGCTGTCCAGGCGTAAAGTATCGCTTCACTCTATTTAGGATGCCCAGTTTTTGGCCGCAGTTTGGGCTTTGCGCTCAATGGTGGCGCAAAAGTTGAGACTGGACGTCAACTCCATGCCTAGGGGCTCGAGCCGATCAGTTACAGGAACAGATGTACCCTGAAAAGTAGGAGTTTGGTCGAAACGACTCCTTTTGCGGTGAAAACACAAGCCTGTGTTTTGGTGGCGTTAAAAGTGACCAGATTGTCATCACTTCATCACCTCACTGGGAGACAAGGCTTAAGGGCAAATCAGTCCGCTCTTCCATGGCCGCTCTTAAGGAACAAACTTCACCCCCGCTGGTTTTCGGGCTGGACAAGTATCTCTCTGAAACAGTACTGTCATCTGCGTACCCAGCAATACCAGGTTGAAGTAGTTCATTGAAGTGCAAAAGGAAAAGAGTTGCAGAGAGAACAGACCCCTGAGGAACTCCGGCTTCAATAGTCATACGCTCAGAGGAGCACCCGCAACGACTACTCTAAATCGATCGTTCACTAAGGAAGTCTGATATCCAGCTACAAAAATCAGCGGGGATGCCATAAGCAGGAAGCTCGCTGAGTTTACTTGCGTGCAAGACCCTGTCAAAGGCCTTCGAGATATCTAGCGATACAACAAGTACTTCGCCATGTTTCTGGATGGCTTCGCCCAGCAGTGCGTGACATATGCAAAAAGATCGCCAGTTAACCGGCCCCGGCGAAAGCCATACATTGACGGTCACTGAGGAGATCATTGTCTTCAAGGTAGGTCAGCAACTAACTACTCAGTACCTTTTCCATAACCTTGCACAAAATGGAAGTAATGGCGATAGGACGTCCTTTTTGAGCACTGGTTGTACATTAGCAAGCTTCCAGGATTTTGGCACCGTTCTTTTTTCAAGAGAGAGGCGGAACATGCGCGTCAACACGGGACACAGTGCAGGCGCATACTGCCTCAACACTCTCACTGGAATACCATTAGGCCTGCTGGCCTTGTTGACATCTAGACTGCACAATACTCTTCGGATCTCTTTATTATGAATTGCGATCTCCGGCATCGAAGAGTCACAACGAGGTACAGTAGGTGGTTGCTCGGAGCCAGCGTCTAAACCTGAGTTACTTGCAAAGCGAGATGCAAATAAATTAGCCTTCTCACTTGCAGAGTGAGCCCGCGACCCATCTGGTTTCATCACCTTACCTAGGTGGGACTACAGAAATTCATTTCAACTGCTTTGGACAGGACTTTTTTTTTTTTTGGGTGGGAAATCATCAAATGACTTCTCCCGCTCTGGGTGGAGCGGGAGGGCGTGTCAGACTTTTACTGACTAAAACCCACCCGTGTTCCTTCAGTATCCTGTGCCAGGGCCACGGTTTTCTCTGTGGAATAACCCGCGACCCTGAGGCGTCGGCCCTATCGGACCCCGTCATTTTGTGCTGACATCTCTTTGAGGCGCGCGTGGAACACAACGCGCCGTCGACCCGGGCCTGGTCTTTACCGGACGGCGAGCTACCCATGGCTCGCCGTCCGCAAGCCCGCGCCTACGGTGGCCGGGAATCTGCTTGCGATTCCCGACGCCCAGGGCGTCTCCTGCGGCGACTAGGGGCGTGTGGGCGCAAGGCTCTCTCCCTCACGCGCTCCGCCTCCTCCTTTGCGAGCATTACTGCTTCGCAGAAGGAGGTGACGGCTTTCCATTCCCTCTCGCTCCGTACCATGGCCTGGACCAGGGCCGGACGCGAGAGATCGCCGCAGCCAATCGCCTCCGCGAGGACACTGCGGTGCTCCGCCCAAGCTGGGCATACCTCTACCGTATGCTCCACCGTGTCCTCCGGGCGATCCACACAATGGTGACACCCGGGCGTTTCCTCCCGCCTTATGCGAAACAGGAACCTCCCGAAACAACCGTGTCCGGTGAGGACCTGTGTCAGGCGGAAGGTGAGGACGCCGTGGCGCCTCTCCAACCACTCCTCAAAGAGGGGACTTACCGCCGCTATTGTGGCGTGCCCAGCTTTGGACAGGACTGAGATTAGAATACGGGAATAGCCTGTAAATTTGTAAGTGACTGTCAAAGACTATCGCTATTTTATAAGGTTTACGTTGACTGCTAATATAGACAATAGTATATCTGCGAAAGTTTTCATTCAACCGTTGATTGCTCGCATTAGTTTTGTCTCTTTCTTTTTTAACATCTGTTTAGGTTACGTTAAGTCGAAATACAACAGAACCATTCCCAGTGCCTGTGCTTTGTGTTGCAATAAAATATTGATTATGAATTACAATCATGCCACGGGATTAGATGTTGTAACAGTCTTAAGTGCAAAAAAGCATTAGGAACGTTTCCAAGTGCTTTTTTTTACACGTAAAACTACATAGTAGAATATTGGTTATTGCAATTTCTTATAAATCGTTTAGTACAACACAGATTGATCTTCCAATTTTCAGAATGCAAAGCCTAATTTACAGCTACCTCATCATTCTCACTAGTATCTTCAAGCTTCAGGTTACATTCGTCAATAGTGTCAATGTCAGGTATGACGACGGCGTCTGCCTTCTCCTTCACACGTTGGAGGAGTGGCCGCAACCAGTCGGGGAAGGTCTCGCAGTGCGAGTCCAGGACGACTACGACGTCACTGGTGGCCACCTTGATGCCTTCCAGCCGAGCTCGGATCAGCCCTGTCCTGGGTGGACTAGTTTATTAAGCCTGAGAACTACTGAGCGAACGTTGACTTCAAGCTAAGCATTCGTATTGTACATCGTTAATGTCCATATTCGTACGAAACGCTTGATCACAGTCGCTTAAAGGATCATGCACATTAACTTCATAGAAATAATGTTTATTTTCGTATGAAATGCTACTATAGTAGAGTAAGCTCTATAGATTTCGTCCTAAGTGTGGCCAATATTGACCTTTACCAGAGATAGCGGATCTATGTAATGTATGTGTATGTATGTTAAGTTCAGGGAAAGGCTTTTTTTTATCACAACTTCACTTATTTTCATAATACTGCATAGTTTTATTATATTTGGGTTGGTGTAACCTTAATTTTGCACTATATTCAAAATTGCTTGCATATTAGTGTGATAAATACAATACAATGCAAGCTGTTTTAAGAGACAAGTAGCGTAAGTTAAGATGAATTAGACAATTACAATTTAACAAACAATACAAAAGAGCCAGTGATGATTTATGGCACTAAAGGCTCCCACAAAAAACTGTATAAGGATATTTTTAGTAAACATGACGATACGAAGCCTTTGTCATTTACTTAACAATACGGTGAAATTGGAATCATAATATTGACAAATTGACGACAGGTCACGGGGAGTGTATTGATAAGGTCAAAATGTGCGAGATACAGTTTATTTATTCATTAATGTCCCTCTGCAATCTGTCGTGCCTGCGACTTTAGCCGCTTTCCGCCCATTTTTAAAATAAATTACATTAAATCAAAGATTATTACTTAGTTACAATTCTATACAGGGTGCCCCGTAAGTTGACGTCAAGCCGGAGTCGAGTGATAGGTCGGGTCATAATAGATAACAGAAAAAGATTTAAAAATATATAAAAACATTACATTTTGTAGCGACATGAGTTAAAAGACCGTCACAGGCAGTAGATTTTCTCGTTTTTTTTTTATACGAGTAAATTCCTGTTTTTTTTTCTGTTAACTATTACTTGCCCTATCACCCAATTTCGCCTTGACGTCGACTTACTGGAGACCCTGTATACTTCCAAGTCGATTGAGAGCGTCCGGTCTGCACCAAGTGCAAAGGATTACTGATAGAAACCCGACAACTGACGAAACACGAAGTTTGCCGAGGGACATTCAGAAAATAGTTGTACTGGACCTGTTTTAAAATTTTAAGTTCACCAATAATACGATATATTATGGAAAATTAATGCTATATGTATTGTAGAGTAGAAGAATCAGCGAGAAGACACAGTAGCGCTTGCGACCACTAGACCCCGGCAGTCAATAGACGTTTTACATAATAAAAGAAAAAGTAAGACAATACTGTGATTCTGAACAAAGATGACGTTGTTCAAAAGGCTAATAGACTTATAACTATGGAACTGGGCAGGACAAGCTGGGCCCACATAAGTCCTACATTCCACGACCAACTTGACTACTACAGCAGAATTCGGCGCCAAATGTAACATAACTCCAGACTTCGGGCTGCTATTGAAAAAATAGACGAACGTTCGCGAATTTCCCAGCAGTTAATGTTCTAATAAAACTTTATTTACACGGCGGCAGAACACCATAAACATGATTGTTGATTGATAGTAGTATTACTTTTGTTCAGGATATTCAAGGCTAAATGCTGATTAGGCTAGTCTAGGTTTTAATACGAATCATAAAAGAAAGTTTGCTGTTATAAGCACCGCTGTGGGTGCTGCGTGAGAAGATTTGACCTAAGATTAATTTAAGAGGATAGTACGATGGAATAATAGAACTTAAAAAAGTCAAAAGCAGGCATCATACGCGGTCCCTAGTCAGGGCTTAAGAAGAATAGCTACTTTTAGCATCGGCGGTTAGCGATTTCGATTCGAAGATTATTTTTTTCATTTGTTTGCTATTAAATAGGTCTGTAGAAAACTCGAATTTCTTAGATATTAAGAAATATTATACAGACGATGAACCAAACGAAATATTTATAGTAATAGTTTTAAAAACGTATTAAATTACTACTGCTTGCTATTATTATTATTATTTCAGGAATCATACAATCTAATATCAATGTAGGTTAAATATGAAATATAAGTTTTTTATTTTTTAAAGAACTCTCCGCGACCTAGTGAGTACACCTTACTTACAAGAAGTAAACATAATGTTCAAGCTAAAACACAATTAATGTTTTTTTTAACAATGATTTAACATCAATATCAATAAAAATATCGTGTTAACAAAATTCACACGATATTTTTTATAATGTTAAAAGAAGAATGAGGTCAGAAATACGTAAAAGAGAAATTAGAAGTAGAACATAACATCACGACTGTATCCCACAAAGGGTTTAGATAGATGTGCCCCTACAGTACACCCACATTTCACCAGTTACGATTAACTCCAGTGTTATGGGGCGAGCGTATTGAAGAAGTAGAACAAGAATGAATAAGAAGAGATTATTGTATTCATCAATGAAATGGTTTGAGTCAACGAATTCTACGTTGTTAATTCTATCAACATACTTACTACACTTTACTTTAAATGTGACTGGTATTTGAAAACTAAATAACATGATTGTCTCCAAAAACTACGATACTGTCAAATTCTGCAAATAACACACGCTCAAAATCTAAATTACTGAATTACACTATCCACTGCGACTTATCTACCGTGATTGATTTTGTTAATTCTATCTAAACGGCAATGGTTGTTGATCAACGCGTTACACTTTTAGCAATTAACCGAGATGCAGGAGATCTCTTACCAACGAACATAATGAAAAAAGTTGACCGTTCCAAAGCGTAGTTTCGTTTGAGCGAATAAGAACGGGCAAGACTATAGTTACAAATGTCGGCATGGCCACGGAGTTTGATAAACCTTTGTTGGATTTTGTCAGTTAAATCTGTACCCAGCATCCCAATTGCGTAACACACATTCTATCACAATCCGATTTTCAAGAAAATTCATCTATTTCTTAATTAATTGTCAAAATGGCAGGATTTATAAAATGGCAGGATATTAGGATTGTGAGAGTATTAAGTGAAAACTTTACTGGATTGCCAACGTTCTAGTGTGATACGAACATTGTAAAAGATCTCCCGCACCCAAAGCGTCCCGAATCACCTCGAATTCTCTAATGTGTCCTGGTTCATACGCAAAGTTGTCATTTTCTATGATATCTATGAGAGGTGTGACGACATGTTTCTTGTCTTCCTTGATTCGATGGAGGAGGGGACGCAGCCAGTCTTCCAAAGCTTCACAATGGGAATCCAGGAAGACCATGACGTCACCGACAGCATACCGGGCGCCTGCCATCCTGGCTTGGGTCAAACCTATCCTGGGTGTTGTAGGACATTTTAGTGATACGCGAAAGACTGGACTCAGTGAAGAGATATTGTCAGATGTCACTTGATGGTTTATGTGGAAGACTTTAAGGGGTTTATGTTGATCAACACATTCTCTTTTTGAATACGGGTTTTTTTTATGGTGTGCATTTTGTTGTAGCTAGGATTTTCCGCCCATTTTTCCTAACCGTGCTATGCTCGTGTATTTCTCCAAACTCTAGTAGTGTAATATTTGTTATACAATGATGTGTGTGCCGATAAAGTCACGCGAGCGTCACTTGACCATCGTCCACACTCCGCTGGGTCCATTCTAACGTAATAATTTAATCATGAAGTTTCCTGCCCAGTCAAGGGCAAACATATGTATGTTTCTGCTTCACTGTCAATTATGTTATACTAGCGAGCCGGCCCTGCTTCTCACAGGTGCAATTTACTTAAGAAGGACTAAGCGGTGACACCGACACACACAAAAGTCTATAGTATGTACGAGTATGTTTAGATTAATTCTGTCAACAAATAGGTACTAATATGGTAAGTGAAATATTTCAAAATGTTATTCAAAGTTTTGGGAGAAAAACCTCGCAGTCGAGTTGAGCTAAGTGTAGGTATCAAAGTTTTGCCCTTGATTGTACAAATGTTTTGTCACTAGGTGCCAATGTCGAAAAGGGATTTTGTGTAGTAATTAATTAGTTTGAGTTTGTGGATTAACGATGACTGTATAATAACAAAACCAATTTAACTTAACATTCAATTTCAAAAAATTCAAATCGTAAGTAAGCAATTAAAAAATATTATAGGTAGATAAAAATACATATTGAGGTTCAAACCTCTCTACAGCACTGTTACCGAAATTACTATTTTACGAATTAACACACGCATTAAAGTATATCTTTTAACTACAGCATTAATGCTTCCTTTTTGAACTTTGAAGATTTATGAATCGTTTATTGACAAGTGCTCGATTATTCAATACGGTTCAATAAGTGAGGTAATCGTTTGTCGCGTGCTGGCAGTTGCCTTCAATGACCTATATGAACTTAGGTAGTGTTGACATAATAAACGGGAACACAATGGACAGATATAAAAACAAATGAAAAATATACGCAGACAAGAGTCGTTAATGCGCTTGTCAAAAGATTAAGTCAGTGTACAATATAATATTTATAATATTCTAAATGATACTAATTATTCTGTAGTTTGTCGTGTAGTATGTGAGTCTAGAAAGTTAATAATCCTGAAAAGTTCGCAGCATTGAACTCTCACATTATAACTCCTGAGATCTAATCTCGAATCAGACGTTCATCGCCCTGTATATTTCGAACGGAATAAGTAACCCTGTACCACTAGCAGGTATAATATCACCCTTTATAATTCACAGGCAGTAAGTCACACTGGATCACTCGCAGGTAAATAATCAAATCACCTTGTATTACTTACAGGTTGTAGACCTCCCTGAATAACTCACAAAGACTGTTCCTGTAAAAAATCAGCCTGCCTCCTCGAATGTAAGACTTTAGAAATGATGTAAGACTTAATTTTGTTATTAGTCCTGTATAAGTGTATGGAATAATATTTAAATTAAGACATCAGATAATACAGTTATTTCAAAATAAGGGACTAAACTCATTTGTATGAAACAGCTAAAAAAGAGATTTCATGAATGGCGCTATAGAACCCTTCTAAAATTGTACAGATTCTGCTTATGATCTTCTAAGATGTGTTCGAAGAAAATTTGGTCCGCTAATTCTTCTCAGCTAAAGCACTCGAAAGTGGTTGAGGACGGGCGTTGTTTTTTTTTTTTTGTAACTTGTGACGTCCAAAATGTGCCGACTTGCAGCTGAATTTTAATGGATGAATTTTAAGGCCAGATTAACAGAACGCACTTTATAAGTAAAGTAAGTGGAAGTGCTGTCTTTGAATCTTCGCTTCGATTTTGCCTGTCTTTAAACCTGTTTGCTTGGCACACAACCATTTTTGACGATCAACTATAAAATTAAAACATGTTTCTAAAGCCATTCTTCCATACAAATGCGTCCACTCCCCAAATTTCCCTACCAATTAAAGATGGGCAAGAATAAACCCAGTTATCAGGTAGCTGGCCATCTTACTAGCTACGCTATAACTTACCGGTCAGGCAGGCGCAGTATCCGGATGAGGTCGGGCGGCAGACGGGTGCGCACGTAGTGGCTGAGCTTTCCCTTCAGCTCGGGGAGCGTGGAGTTGTCATCCACCAGGATGATCTCCTTCAGGTATACCAGCGTGGAGCTAGGGTCCTGGCCGGGGTAGCCTGTGAGGGCAGATATTTATATGATTTCGGGCTCGTGCATAACATAACATGACGGAAAGAGTACAATTAATAGGAGGCAAATCACGAGTAAACCCAATAACACTATGCTCGTTATGGAGATTGAAGTCTCCACCCCATTCTTAGAGGTCCTTCTTATCAAAAGTAGTCTCACGAGGCAGTTAGGGCTTATGTGTAACATAACAAGTTCAGTCTGAAATATCCCCACTGCTGTGATTGCCTCCACTCAGTTGGAGAGAGTGAGATGACCACGCTGAAATGTCTCATGTGGGTCTTATTGCTATTTCTACTTTATTGTTATTGTCAACCATGTGCTCAAGGACAAAAGGCTCAATATTACTCACATGATTATTCACAAAGTTTACCCATATGTACAACGTCAAATCATCATCTCTATTAGGAGTACCATAAGGTTGCAACTCACCCGCAGTAGTGACCCTTCCAGTCTGTCTATCCACGAAGTTGGCATGCTGGTACCAGGGCTGGTTCCTCCTCGCGCTGTTTACGACGCTCCAAATAGTCCTTACCACTACAGAATAAGGCTCATTGTGGAATATCAGGATGACGGAGGCTGAGGGCAGTTCCGCATCGTAGACAACTCGCTTGCACGCTGGATTGCGGAAGTCTGCGAAATAATAAGTTTGATTATTACGAGTCACAAAAACGAGGAATCAGCTAGATGCGATGAATAAAATGATCATCACTTTCGATATCAAGCACCCCACGCTTTTTACTTTAACTTATACTTTTTTTTTCTACTTTTTAATTCGTTTGCTATTAAAGCGTGTTTTTTTTGTTTTTTTAAACAATATTTATTTATTTTTGGTTGATTTGATGGTTAACAGACTAACGGCTAAACCCAATAACCTAAGACAGATCGCTACTGATGATAGACAGTATGATTCTTTCTCTCCCTGTCAAACAAATATCTGTCAACAAGTTATTTTACACTTTTTAGTACGTTTACTTTAGGTGTTTTTTTAGTTTATTTATTATAATTAGTGGCTTAGTTTAAGTAAAAGTGCCGGGTGAACAGAAGCCGATTCTATAAACTCAAGAGACAATCCGACTCGGCACTACTGAGCAGTGAGCAGTGGTGGCCCAGTGGTAACGGCCGCGACTTACGAGTTGTAGCTCGTAGGTTCGAACCCAAACAGGCGCTTCACATTGTGTAAATGTATTTCATTACCACTGCTCTCAAAACGGAAAGGAACAGCGTGGGGAACTGGTATGTCCTTTAACCAAAAATTCAAGACATGAGACATCTACCAACCCATGTGACATCTACCACTGGGCCGCCATTGAGAGGAGGTCGCCGTCCCAGCAGTGGGGACATTATAGGCTGATTAAGGATTAAGGAAGCAATGTAATTTGAAAACGTTGTAAAAGCCAATTATTTCATAAAATAATTAAAGAGTAACCGTGTTGTTTCTTGCCGGCTCTTCTCCACAGGAAACGACCAAATAGAACCGTACACCTAGCTTCTGACGTTTCATAAGTGTCCTTGTAGGTTTATACATAAAAAACATAACATCACGTGTTGTTTCCCCGGGTTGGGCAGAGGTGTACCTGTACACCCACATTTCGCCAGTTATGTTTAAGTCCCATGTAATAGGGGGCGAGCCTATAGCCAATGTAGGTTTATGTGAAATAATATTTAATATTTCACATCCAATCTCGTGGTCTCTGGTGACTATCTTTCAGAGCAAATGTCCAGGAGGTCACAGGTCGACGTTATATACACTGACTACAGCAAATGTTTTGATCGAATAGATCATGCACTTTTAATGCGTAAATTGCTAGAGATTGGTGTAAGGGGTAGCTTGTACAGATGGTTTGTATCATGTTGAAAATACATGCCAGACTGTAGTACTGAACGGCTATGCCTCGAGAGCGATGTACATTCCGTCGGGGTTTCCCCAAGGATCCTTATTGGGACCTCTTTTTTTTTGTAAATTAAAATCTAAATTCTAAAATTTTATTATATGCGGATGACATGAAAATTCTGAGTGAAGTGTCAACCATTGAGGACGCACATCTAATCCAGGAGGATCTGGACTGTTTCCATGTTTATTGCGATAGAAAACGGTTGGATTTAAATATCTCAAAATATTACGTGTGTACTCGTAAGCCAAACCCTTAAAATTAAGTATGATAACAAATTATCAAAAACCTCACTTGCCAGAGTCGACGTCATCAAGGATTTTGGGGCAATTTGTGACTCAAAACTTTTGTTGGACTACATTGACAATATAGTCAACAAGGCTTCAAGGGTTTTATTTTTAGGGTCTCCTCTGAGTTTAAGAATGTCAATTCCTTTTGTCCGTAGCCATCTCGAATACGCTTCTCAAATTTGGAATCCTTGTTACAATGTTTATATTAATCGCCTTGAAAATATTCATAGGCGATATTTAAGATACACTCAATATCGTTATCGTTGCTATAGTAGTCGGTGTAAGAAATTTCATATTCTTCCTTTACAGGAGCGGAGAAAATTGCAGATCATGCTTTCCTATTTAGTATAATGAACGGGTCGACTGACGTCTCTGAGCTTGTGGCCAAGATTGGACTTCGTGTACCGTCTGTTTCTTCGGAGACCTCATCTCCTTCATGTAGGTACCCACTGTGAAAACAATATATAGGCAAAATTCATACATTTCAAGAGCATGTCGAATGTTCAATATGGTGTGCCGGGATGTTAGCTAGATTTATTCACAAATACATTCCAGAAATTTAAAAAAAATTAAGCAATTTTTTCTTTGAAGTGTAACCTTGTTGTGTAATGTATTTTATTATTGTTTGTTATCTTCAGTTATTTCTATGTTTAACTCTCACGCCGTTTGTAGATACCGTTTTGTCAATTTTATACATAAGTAATTGTAATTGGCCATCTTCTACTTATTGCTTCTGACTACTTGAATGTGTTAGCTGTTAGTTTTCTTAAAATAAATAAAATGTTTTGATTTTGACTAATGACTCGTACCAAGCTCGTATACACTACGTATTAGCCACGCACACACCACGCTACCATTTCACAGTAACGCTCTCCTCACATCATAATTCACAATATACTAGTGCACGCTCGATTAACGGCGGCGCAGCGGGTACGCTTTGATCAAACTTGATAAAAACATGTACTTCGTCTTTGTTCTTGAGGTCGCAGGTTCTGTGTTCTTGGTGACCTGATCGCGGGGTCTTGGGTTCTTTTAGGGATGGAATAGAATAGAATACTCTTTTGTTTAAGAATACATTTATTTTACATAGGGTGACACAAAGGGCGATAGCGATGTTTTAAAGACAACCTCTGGATGGATTCAAAGAGAAGGAGAGAGGGGTCGAACCCAAGACCCCACGATTCAGTCAGGTAAAGTGTTACTGTTATGGGTTCTTTAATCAGGTTTTTTTTTCAGTAGCCTCCAAGAGTCTGAACTTGTGCCCGGTTGGAGACAATAGGTTCGCTTACTATTGCATTATCTGCCGTAATAAATAAGGGTGAGCTTTACATCGGTGGGGTAGATAGATAAGGCGTCATGCTATTGTATAGAATCCAGTTCTTCTAAGTTGATAGACAGCTGTGCTGCTGGGCAATTTGTTGCGCCACTTCTTCCCAGCTAAAGCACTAGGAAGTGGTGAAGGGCGGGCGTTTTGGAGAACTGTCTTATGTTTCAAAAAGTGCTGATAATGATGTGATGCAAAGTTATTAAATGCTTCTTAAAAACCGGGTGTGTCGGTCTAATACAGAGACCTTTATGATACATTTTACGAGTATTATTGAGGTAGGTTAAAGTTACCACCTCAGTCAATATTTGTTAAGACATAAGAAACAAGGTACCTATAATTACCATAGAGCTAATTACAGACAAAACAATAAAATATCTACAAATGTCCCATTGACATTGCTAGAACCCGCAGCTGAACAATGTTACATATTTGTACCACTTCTTCATAATTGCTAATTATACATTAAATAAGTGACTTTCATGGATGAACTTTTGCCCTTTCTTTATACAGGTACGGTCAACATGTCAGTAACATTTGAACTACGAAAAATCCCCACCCTTATTGATATAGAATAAAGGTGCTGAGAAAGTCAGATGTGCATTTGACTGTAAAGTGCTATGTCAGGCAAGAAACAAACAGTTGGTTGCTATGCAAGCAATACTTAAACATAGCGCGGCAACGTTGGCAAGCGCGGCTACTGATGGTAGGGGTCAAAAGTCGATACCCAGGTTACAATAAGAGTTTTTAGCTTGAGCACACCTGGAGTCTGGATTTGGGCCCCTGTTAGGCAACGGGTCAACGGCAAGGCAATGGGGTCGCCCAGTCGGCTCTATTACGTAGATCTTAAAAATAGCTGGCCTAATGTGAATATAACTGACTTACCCTTAGGAGAGTACGCCTATATACTCTGAAGGCGTGTAGGCAGAGTTGGTAGTATCTGTACACCCATAATCATGGTTTACAATTTTATATTCAGCAGTAAACATTCTAAGCCTGATTTGTAGATCAATTAACTTATGTGGAGACTAGCTTCTGCCCGCCACGTGTAACTTGATCCACGTGTAACTTGTTCCCCCGACCCACACCGTCAAAAACTCAAGCGAAAACTCACCCCGTTGTATTGTTTATTATATAGATACGACAGGGTGAGTTTTCGCTTAGCGTTCTTTATTTGTTTTTGCCCATCTCCTAAGAGTCAACGCGTGATGTTAAATAGCTCAAAGCATTCCTCAAGAGTTGGGCTACCGAATGCAAAAAGGATTTTTCAACCGACCGGAGTTCCAGAGATTATACCTAGACACAAACTTACAAACAATCGCTCTTTATAATATTATAGTATGATTGGGATGATGACAATTTTTTTTATTTTTATCTCAAAATACTGTTTGTTTCCAAATAGCGCAAACTGTATTACAAAAAGTGTAAAAGCTTAAAAATTGCCAGGTTTGCAACTGCAACTTTTTAAGATGATTGATAGACAAGGCCAGCACTATCGTAGAAGTGACGTCACGACTATGTAACTTCATACTAGCGCCGTACATTGTCAGTACCGCGCGACAAGGACGGCAATAATCCCCTCCAAAAACTTTTAAAGCGTGTATCTTCTTCAAATTTACACCAATTTAACAGATTTTTTCGATTACCTCATTTTTACTATGCCTTCTTTGAAATTACAATATTTTTAAGAACATTTTTAATAATAGTCATCATCCCAATTATAGATAAGTTCCATAAACAGGTTAATTCTAAATAGTTATTCTACATAGCAGGTAAAAAAAATCATAAATCCATAACTTAAATTCTTTAAGCTGTATAAAACTGATTAGAAAAAATATTTATGTATGTTTGATTTCCCTCGGCTCAATCTGTTATCAAGTTGTTACAAGGTGCATTATAATTATACACACCGATTAAATCGCACTCTGATAGTGTTTAATTAACTACACCCTATGTTCAAAACTCAATTATTACCAAATTGTATTCTAATATTTTCTGTTTTATTGGAAATTTCTCACTACAGCCTGGAGTCTGGATTTGTGCCCGGTTGACAGCATTATCAAAATCGAAATCAAGTCATTTATTAAAACATCTTTTTGAGCATCAAAATGACATAAGACAGTCCCCCGGCACGCCCGCCCTTCACCACTTCCTAGTGCTTTAGCTGGGAAGAAGAAGTGGCGCAACAAACCCAGCAGCACAGCTGTTCACTAAATCATCATACAATATTCCCACTGCTGGGACACAGGCATCCTCTCTGTAAGAAGGACTGGGTGGCTACTGGGCTAGGTAGCTTTAAATAAAAAAGCAAATAGGGTATACCTAATAAAAAAACCCTTTGTGGAATACAGGTGCGATGAATATGTTAAAACAATTAGTAAAAAATGTTTTGTCAAACTAATTTTAAAAAAACGGTGTTTAAGAACTTATAACTTTTCATTCTTATGGTTATGCCTTACTATGTATATGCGGTTATGCCTCCATAGGTACCTACTACACTTTGGAATGGGCAACTAGCTTCATATTTCTGACTGACCAACTCCTTGACAATTCAAAAGTGCCTGTAAATGGTTTACTTGAAATAAATGCTTTGAGTTTGAGTTTGGAATATTTCATTTGTTGTATCCATATTTCTTTAAGATAGTTTAGCAATAATATTTTGAGTTTAAAAAGCTTGAAAATATTTTAAATTTGATTATGGCATATCTATTACATATATTTAAGTACCTACAAAAAAATGTTTGCATTCCAAATGGTAAAATGCACTTAGAACCATTAAACATAGTAACAATGTACCTAAATTCTGTACAAGTGAATATTTTTAATGCCGACTTTAAAATAGATCCTTCACAAGGGAAAGTCCTCCAAGAAATATCATTAAATTAATTTAAAATCTCCTGTCCAGTATTCAAATAATTTTTAATGATAGTTGTTCTTATTATTGGTTTGGCAATTCAAATTGAAAATTAAATTGACTACCAAATAAAGAGGATAAAATATTTAAGTACCATAAATTGAAATTTGAATCTATGTTCAGCTATTACAAGTACATAAAAAATACATTTGTTTGCTAGTCCAGCTAGTGTAGAATTATTGAGATTACGGCGAGTACATATAGAGCGTGGCTGTTCGGCTATAATAGTGTGTTAGACCAACATACTTTCACCACCAACTACCAACTGCCCAGCTACTACACATACTAATTTATACACAATTGCGAGCGATATTTCAAGTATTTACAGCGACAAAGAGTTTCTAGTATTTTTTAAGTGAGAATAGTAATTTATTTTGTAGTTTTATGTTATTTTTGTGTTACCTTTTAAAGTTCTGTTGTAGGGTATCCTGTCACTAAGATACACGTTGATTGCCAGCTTCTTCTCCGATTCCTCGCCCAACTTCTTCTCCTCACCGATGAGGTGCGCAGCAGCACCTCCTTCTCCCAATCCTGGGATTATCCTCGACTCGTCTTCTAATACAAGCCTCTCGTACTCAGCCTCAAGTGGATCGGAGAAGTCCGCTTTCGTATTCCTCTTCCCGCCTCGCCACTGCTCGAATAAAGCTAAGATAGTCACCACCAAAACAACCAGCAACACCAACTTGGTCGCTTGGTAGCACTTTCGCACCGGGAAATACACCATTTTCGTTTTATTTATTAAATTACACGACACCGCATCGTGCCGCTTTCGGCGACCGACTGATTTTGACGTTTCGATTCAACCATGTTTGTTTACAGTTTAACTTTTTTAAACAGGAAAGGCAATCGTAAACATGCTATTCAGCCTAATCAGGATAGGAAACTGTTTAGCATAATACGGTTTTATTTTTTCGATTTTTATTGGAACTTATCAGTATCACCGAGGAAATTATTCTAGTTTTACGGCAATAAGTATTCTTGTTGCTAAGTTTTTGCTTGCAATTTGTCAATCTTGTTAATTGTATTACATTTGCACATAACGATACTGGAAATATGAAATAACGTAAGGGACATTTTGTCGAAAATGAGTTATATATATCGTTGGATTCGGAATTTCTTGCTCTATCGATTGGTATATTTAAAATCTCTATATCTCAAAGAAAATGTCCTTTACATCACATATTTTTCGCAGGCCTAGACCATTTTTGTTCTTGAAACTTGCTGTATATGACATTTCAAATTAATATTTTTATAAAAACTACTGTAAGTCTCTCTAGACAAAGTATTTGGTATTTACGTTTAAACAAAATCGAGTACATTTTACAACCGGTCACATAAGTTATTCCATAATTTGAGATGTTTAAGTATTAGTACATTGCATTAGTGTTTCCTGAGTAGGTACAAATACCATGTCCCTTACGTTAAATTGCGACTCAAATTATTATAATCAAATTGACCCTTACAGTAATTTCTCAGCATCAAAAATAATTGACCTGTCCTTTACATCACACTGGACTGCGTGATCCTTACAATTTCTCAAAACTTATCTAAACGAATAGTCGTCGTTAACATTGTTTACGGGCGTCTAAAAGTAACAATAACACGGTTTGTGACACTACAAATGCTCATTTAAGTAATACCTCATCGTTTTCATTGGTCTAACTGCTAGTAGTGATAGCTTTATCTGGATTCTAAATATGATTGATGAAAAGTTATCATCACTTCTAAACAGCGCGCAAAAATTGATGAAAATTAGAAACCACATAAACAGGTAATTATTTCTTAATAAGTAGTTTCGGTAATTATTGTTTAGGCAGGGATGGAGATAAGAAAATGATCTATTTAGATAGAATAATCCTAATAAAAACAAACATTCCATTAGGCAAAATATTTGTAAGTTTGATGTATAATGTTGTGTAGTAAGAAGGTCATGTAAAAATTACAACTTATCAAGCAGTTAACGCGGGATGAATGAGTGTAGAAAGCGTTTTTTGTGATCGATCTAGGTTAACGCTTGCCACGTGTGTTCCGTGGATAGGTGACCATCCATTACATACCAAGACCCCTCCGTGCCTGGAAAAGCACGAATAAGTCGTCGGTTCTAGATGTAATTAGTAGTCGTAGCCACAAGACATTAAATAGATTTATTTGTAAGGGACTTTCTGGCTTACGTTACCTAGGTAAGTCCCAAATTTTTGCTGTTATAAAAACATTATTTTATTATTGTTATGACTAGAATTGTTATAAGAAATGCAAATATGTAGATACAAAAAATAACATTTAACACTATTCATTTCATAACGATAAAATGTGCTATTTTTTGTTGAAGTTACTTTAAATAATTTGAAACTCACAATAATAAGGTCCCTTACGTTAAAATTTTAACCCTAGTTTTAATTCACCGCTGTCCTTTACGTTGTAAATTACGCTTTTAGACGATGGTATTCATTTTTTTTTCTTGTTAACTGGTGTAATTCTTCTGTAAACATGAAAAACGTGCAGCAAATTCATTGAAGAGTAAAAATAGAGAATAACAATACAGAAATGGAGACGAAACCAACAAAAGCAAACGTCGTTATCCCGAGTAGTAATGAGATGAGTGCAAAATATAAAATTATAAATACGTCAACTCTTTCTCTATCTCGATCACATTCAAATGAATGTAAAGAAAATTGTGACAGTTTTGGATATTTTTTATGGAAAAAGGTATGTATCAAATAGTTCTACGTGTGGTTCTAAAATACCCTATTCTTACAAATCAGATGTTAATACCATTATTAAAAAAGGCACCTTTTAACAATAACAAAAAATTAGTAAGAAGAAAGAAAGAAAGAAAAAACGATTATTTAGCACAGACTAAAAGGCACACAAAGCCGGTAAAAATTATTAGAGTAACAATCAAAATAAAGATTTAAAAAAAAAACGTGTACAGTGCGAAGTAGGAAATGTGCCACACGGCTGCGCCAAAAAGGCCCAGTTCAGCAAAATAAATGCCAGACAACTAGTGCCTGACGCTGGTTTTCAACTGGACCTGAATTGTGAGGTAACGGATGTAAATCAGTTTTATACTACAATGTGACGCGTATATGCATACACATAAAAATAAAATTGTTTCAAATAATATTAGTGATGATTAAGTACATAAATAGAGTAAAATTGCAAAAAATATACTGTATAAATAAGTGAGACGGAAATAAAGCAATACTGCGAAAACGAGCCGCAACAAACCAGAAGTAACAGACATCACTTCCAATACTATTAAAAATCCGAAAATTCCAAGCGATTAACATCAACACGATAAAGACGTGGCTCCTGACATTGATATCGCTTGAAAATCATATTCCATTTACACTACCACACAATACATAAAACACTGCAGTATTTTTTCAATGCAAGCAGCCAATATGCATATGTTTGAACCAGTTGCATCTTCTGCTCATTTGATTCAGGAAGATGATAGTTTAGGAAACGAATATCTAGATGTTAGACCGAAGAAAAAACGTTGTGAGACCACAAAATTTACACAATAATGCATGGATTTTAAGTTTGACGAAGGACAAAACTATTTTTCTTCGGGAAGCTCAGACCTTTGGTCAGAAAAAGAAGAATTGTCAGATAGTTCAGTTAATAATAAGAAAAACAAGTGAAGAAGGAGGTTAAAGCAAGCTGTGAAAACAATTAGCCAAGAAGTAACAATAGTCAAGAAGATGTAGTAACGAAGAAGAAAACAAAACCAGAAATTTTTTTAAAGAAAATGGTCTTATGTAACACACATGTGGCATACAAAAAGAAGGTCGGAAGTTACAGGATAATCTGTGTGCACAGGCTAAACTTCTAAGACAATGTTACGAAATATCTGATGAAGGAAGGCCGTCCATATTTGATTATTACTGGTCGTCAAGTAATGAATAGAAACGCGATTGTAATACTGTAAACCTACACATAACATCACGCCTTGTTTTCCGAAGGGTTGGGCAGAGGTGTACCTATAGTGGCTATAGTACCACCCACATTTCGCCAGTTATTTTTAAGTCCCATGTGATAGGGGGCGAGCCTATTGCCACCAACCGGGCACAAATCCAGACTCCGGGCTGCTACTGAGAAATTCCAGATATAAAAACCCAATAACACGTTGCCCGACCTGGGAATCGAACCCCGGACCTCATGGCATAAACCTGAATCTTCATAATAAGAGTATAACTAAAGATAGGCTTAATGACATCGACGATGATGAAACTGATAAAGTTTTTGAGATTTTTTCAATTTCTCTGTAGGCTTTCTATGGAGGAAGAAGTCAATTTGTTATTTGTTTGAATATTTATTATTTACTTGGGAAGACTGATTTGTTGATTTAGTTTTTTAATGTGCATTTTACGTTTTCTTTGGACAATAAGTCTATTTTTAGTAAACCAAAATAGTTTTTTTTTTATTGTTTTCTATTTTAAAAATAATTTGATAATATTGTAATTAACACTAAATTATTAAATAATTGTTTTAAACTGTATTGTTTTGGTACAGTATGTCATGAATGTATTAAATTCAGTTTTTTATATTCGTTAACAGCATAAGCGATATAGAGTACACCATTAGGAGACCTTTACTTTGAAGAACTCTTAATGTTTATTTCCTATAATGTCCCTTACATCAATGCTGTTCATTTACATCTCAAATTTTATTAACGTATGCCAAACGTATTCATTATTATTTAACGTAAGGGACATGCTATCTTTAAAACTATAGGACTTATTGAATTTTAGCTATTTTAGCTTAAAAGAGTAAAGAAATCTAAGAAACTTTGTCCTAGACACTTTTTACATAAAACTTATAGTTAAAAAATTATACTGAGTTTGGTTGAGAAAAAAACTTATTTTTGCTCTCCTGAAAACCTTAGTTTTGTCCCTTACGTTATTTCATATTTCCAGTATCGATAATTTAAAATTCTAATATCTGTAAGCAGCGAATAATAATATACAGTACGCTAGGAGTATACGCCGATGCATATTCAAGTTTGCTATATTATAAGTGTATAACTAAGTTGCACCATATTATCCACTTAGGCATAAATACCTACGCGTCTTTGTCCTCATGCGACTGCATTTTATGCATTGTAGACTGGATCCCTTGCACTAGACATAGGCCATACAACTACCCGACCACGATTAAAGGCCCGGGCACAGTGGTCTATGGTCCCAGAAGATTCCCCGCCAAATCATCGTAAAATCATGTCATCTCGCATTAGTCTCAAGTAGAAATTGCCTGTGCTTTCATACCTAATCATTGAATATCAGGTACCTCTATGCCTTAAGCTAAGTTTTAGATGGATAAGGAGGTGACTATAATCGACCTCGTAACTTCTTTACCAAGCTAAGGTTATATGTTACTTGCATTGTATGCCATAAATCGTCAAGGTCTATTTGTTTTAGTGACACTAAAATAGTTTCAAACTTAGTAATGTTTTAATATGTGCTGGGAACTTAGTAAAGCAATGAGGTTTTTCTGAAATGACGTCCACTAGGTGGCAGCACTGAGACATCAGGTCCGGGCACCTGTCAATAGTGTCAAAGAGTCTATACTTACTTTGGTCATGACTGAATGATGAACGCTATCATTATATTTTTTATTCATTGTCGAAATGGAAGACCTCTTGTAAAAGTGGCGCCAACTGGTGGCGTAATTTTTTATGAAAACCCGCGAAGTCGACTGTACCCTGTAGTGGAATCTCTAAAAAACCGATGACGATTGCTATTTCTGTCAGTCCAAACTACAGTTCCATTCTCAAAAAGACAAAAAAAAAACAAATAGTAAGTACAGTTAATAAAAATGTGGATTATTTATTAGTTATTTCATTTCGTTATTGCACATTATAAACAAAACATAATCTAATAGTGGAATGTCGACATAATCACGTAACTTAAGATAAATACACAAACATACATAGTACACAACACATTTATACAGGTCTAATAATTAAACATTTAGAGAATTAGACCAAATAATTTAATAAATATAATTTTTAATTGATTTTCTGTAATTTTTGTCGGTCGCTTAATTATTTAGATACAAAAAGACGGTTAGACCACACACACCTGCACCACAAAAAGCTATAAAAAGCTCGAGCTCATGTAGATACAGCTTTACAAGAGATAAGGCCCCTTGCACCAAACATCACTAGATTCAAAATTCATCTTATCCCTTTGAATGACTGTTAAATAGCCAGATTATATGAACTTAGAGGGTTGTATTGATGATTTAAATGTTTATAATTCTGTAAATTCGTACTTGTTACGGTCGCGAATCGTATTTTGTTTAACATTCAACCTGACACTGACATGCAATTTTTAATTTCGTGGGCTACCGCGGCGCTCCCCCTATAAGGCTAAACATATTTAAAATATTATTCCGTCTCTGTCATCTTCAAAAGATTGACAGAAATATATAACGAAGTTTTTAAATGCGTTTAGTGTTGTATGTGTTAATGATCTGTGGTGCAAGCGGGCCTAAGTTTGGTTTATAAATTAACTATCAGCACTTTGAAAATAGCATTTTTTACAAGATCAACCTAGTTCATTCTTATAAAAAATCTTAATTTAATATTTAATTGTGATTTTCCTTTTATTTAACTGACAGTTAATTATACTAAGTACATAAAATATTAATCGTCTTATGCATAATCAAAGCATTCGCTTTATAATAAACCTATTTTAGCTACCGAACAGTTTTGTCCCTTTCTGTCAAACTTCATTTTAACTTGACAGAAAGGGACAAAACAGTTCGATAGCTAAATTAGGTTTTTATAGCGAATGGCTTTGTTATGAATAAGACGGTAACCATTTAACTAGTCACATTTAGACCACATTTTTTTAAAATTGCTAGAAATTTTGGTTATATTTAGTTCATTTTTGTTTCATCCGTTTTACTACCCAAAACCAGTTCTAACTTTATTTTATTTTGGTTATTTTATATTTGTGGTTACTTTATTTTAGTTATTGTATTTTTGGTTTTTATTCTGACAATCGTAAAGTTCCTAGTACAAAATTTACAACTAAGACTCAGTTCTAAAATTAGCTTTTTAATTGAGAAGCTTACGATCGTGAGAACAGAGTTTAAAATACAACAACTAGGTAGAAGGATTCGGCTTTTAATAAAGTTAGAAGGTTTCTTCCATACCCTATTAGTTTTTGACAGTCAAGTTTTGATACTTAAACAAACCTTCGCAAAGTAATTATCTCTTCACTAACTAACTAATCCATGTCAGCAACTCATTGATTAAGTACATCTAGTTCCCACATTGGCGTTCCCATTCACTTCCCTGCTTCACTATTAACATTCTTACAAGTTTCTCTAAACAAAGCGTCTAAGGAACTCTGTTGAGCTTTCGACAACTTTGCCCCTTTCATATCCAACACTTTATGAAACTCTGCCACCGTACACTCTGGCAGTAACTGCACGAACTGTCCCACAAAACCTTCCAAGTTCCCATCTAGAGGAGCCATAACCAATTTCAGTATCATTTCGGCTTTCGTCATCAATTTAATGACGACTTTAGTATAAGTCGCAGGCGCCGGTCGACGAACTTCGGAACCTATGGAGGGCAGCTCCAACAAAGCAGTTTTCAACATATGCGTGTCTAAAAGCAACTGTTCGGAACCGACCGTCGAAATTGGCTTACACTTGTAAATATTCTGAATGAATTTTGGGATGAAAGAGTTCGCGAAACGGATACAGAATTGGGTGAAATATTTTCGGGACGAGGAGAGATTATCTCGGAGATAAGGGACTGTATTTTTGAGGTGCATTATAATCTGTGTGACGTAAGAGCTCTGGTCTCCTACGTTGTCGAAGTTTAACCAGGATATCTTGGTCATGGCTTGCAGGGCTGGCTCGCAGGCCAGCTCTAGGTCTTGCTCCAGCAGCTGGATGCAGTTGCTGATGATCTTGTGGAACAGGTCTTGTTCTGGAGTCATGTCTATCTTTTCTGCGAGACCGGGGGATACCTGGAATGTGAAGAAGATGGTTGAATAAAAATGAAAACAGACGCGCGGGTCCATGACCGCGGCAAGTGTTGCTTATCCATAAATAAGCAACACTTGCCGCGGTCGGTACCCCTCCAGTTGGTGCCGGCTGTATTTCGTAGATCTTAGACAGTCGTTACGGGTCGTCAGAAGTCCGAAAGTGTGACAACCAGTCATACCACAGATAATATAATACTACGTACAGACACCCAATCCCATACAAAGAAATGACACCTTCCAAAGTCTGGCTATTGAGCTGGCTATTTTTCTTCGTCCAATTGTTCAACAGATGGCAGCATGATGACATTTTTTTTTGTCTCAAATGACTGTTTGTTTCCAAATAGCGCAAACTTTATTACAAAAAGTGTAAAGCTTTAAAAATTGCCAAGTTATAAACGTTTTAAGATAATTGTTAGACAAGGACAGCACTATCGTAGAAGTGACGTCACGACTATGTAACTTCATACTAGCGCCGTACATTGTCATTACCGCGCGACAAGGACGGCAATAATCCCCTCCAAAAACTTTTAAAGCGTGTATCTTCTTCAAATTTACACCGATTTAACAGATTTTTTCGATTATATCATTTTTACTATGCCTTCTTTGAAATTACATTATTTTCATGAACATTTCTAATATTAGTCATGATCCCAATTGCCAGAGACTAGTTTTACAACGCCTTTTAAAACGTTTCGTGCAATCCTTTTTGGGAGGTCCGTAGCTACTACGTAAGCCGGTGCTGACAAGGAACCGGTCTAATTCCTTGTCATCAGATATGTTGAAGCGTATAAGCAATCATATAATGGTAAAAATATATAAAATTTATAGTTCCGGGTTCAGAAAAACATGTTATTAGATGTCTTTTTTATTTCTATGTAAAGTATTGGATAAAGAATAAAGTAGTTTTAATTAAATTAGTAACGATAGTGGTTACTGTGATGACAGGACAAATTCAGTAAAACACTATCTTTTGCGAAGAGCTCTAAACAAATTGTTTAACAGATGGCTACTTTTATCATTCGGTTCGAATAAAAGTTAAAGGCTTCATTCATGTTTTTGTTGAAAATACGTGCATTACAATTCAAGTAACCGGCAGAAAAAAAGAATATTAAGTGAAACCTCAAAGTCGTGTCTTGATAGGCAAAGTCAAGTATTCTACAGGGATTGTTTCAATAAATTGGAGAAACTTCGCACACGAGATGTGTGTTTAATTATAATTTCAAGTTGAACCCGATATCATGTATTTACTTAAAATAATGAATTTGGAAATTAATGTTATTTTTGTTTTTTCGTGAAAATACGTACCACTCGTCTGTGAAGATTCGCCAATTAATTTAAAATGACGTTGTAGAGTAAGTACATGACATACAGACGAAAGCACAGACACATACAATGACATCGTGTCTAAGAAACGACTAAACCAACCTTTTCCTTCAGCTTCTGCTCCAAGTGTATGGTGGTCTCCAGGCAGTACTCAGCTGTCGTTATCACGCTCGTGATCTTCGAGATTTCTTGTTTAGTGTACCTTAAAAATTAGAGGAATGATTATTTCAGTTTTTTTGAGCCGATTTTATTTAAACTCCAGCTGCACCTTAAGGTTTCACCCGTATAAGTCTCGATCCCGTGGGAGTATCGGGATAAAAGTATCCTTTGTCCTAATTCAGGTCATGGTCTATACAAGTGCCAAATTTCATCCAAATCCGTTAAGCCGTTTTAGCGCAACAAACAAACATACAAAAAATCAAATCTTTTCTCTTTATAGTAAATTATTGATATTTTTACCTATGAAATTGCCGTTTAGTATACAACAAAAGTCATTTTTATATAAATAATGTTAATTTCTATCAATCAAAATATGCATTTTTCAATGTTCTTCTTGAAGCAGTCTGGTGTGGGAACCAACAAACTCTTCAAAGGCATTTTATACTGCCCTTTTGGGTGTTGAATTTTGTCACTGGCAAGAAGTTGTCAAAATTTTGGAAAACTAGGTCTGTCGGCGCAAGGTCTGGTGAGTACGGTGGATGACGCAAAACTTCCAACCCTAGCTCTTGTAGCTTAGAGACCGTTTGTTTTGCCGTATGAAGTCGAGCGTTGTCGTGTAGGAGCAGCGGAGACGAGCGATTAACCAATAACGAGTCGTGCGTTTGTAGTGTTCACTCCGTACACGTAATTAATGTTGCTAACGGTTTGGGCGGCATTGCCACCGCGACGGAAATCGTTTTCCAAAATTACTCGTATTTTTATCGTGTCCATATTGATGAAAAAGATAAAAAATGTAGTGAAAACAAAACACTAATCAATAAACAAATGACTAAATTTGAAAATAAGATATTCATTTGAATTTAGAATTTATTGCCGGTACTGTACTGTAAAACGGCAGCTTCTTATGTAAAGGCCATAAATAAGTTTTTAACTGGCGAAATGTGTGCACTACTTACGTCTGCCTACCTCTTCTTAATCTCTTCGGAATACAGGAGTCTCCTATTACATGGGACTTACATAATTATGGTTATATGGAAGTCCCCTTGTATGATCAGTAGAAGCCTTTTATTGCGTGGCAACCGAATCACCCATATGTATGCTCCGCAAATACTAGTAGTCTATGAGCTAGATTTTGTTAAATTACTTTTTCAAAAGTTCCACCTGACATCAGTTATTTATTCTCTCTTTTCATTGGACGTTTTTATCTGTTTTTTTTTGTGATAATTCATCACCATCACAGTGTTAAGTACCACCTAAAAAACCTTTTTTTACTTTTAGCCGTCACTTCTCCGGCCACCCTGTTTACTAAAACGACAATGACAAATCAAAACACAACTGCTTGTGGCAACTTGTGGGCAGATTTAAGTGACTTTTTTATGGTGTTTTTTTATTTACAGAGCAGAATTCCGCAATAGTGGCGTAGGTAGTCCTGAAGGGGCCTGCATCAGGGGCCCTAAAGGGCTCCTGCAGCCCGGGGGCCCGTATCAGTGAGACGGCAGCGACCACGGTAGCTACGCCCCTGAGTCACCCTCAGATTAGACTGCGAACGTTTTTAAAATACGTGAGTTGTAAGTCCGAGCGCACCTAGTATATCTGTTGTCGCTGTTGTCGTCGCGCAGCAGCGTGTGCAGGTTGGTGACGAGGCTGGGCACGCCCAGCGGCAGGCCCGAGCTAGCGCCGGCGCGCGGCAGGCTGCTCTGCAGGACGGAGCCGGCGTACGAGCGGAGGTACTTCTGGAAAACGCCGGCTAGTTCTGTGGGGAACAGTGGCTTTATAAAAATCTTAGATTGATAGAATATTGAACATCAAATACAGGACTTCCTTTTTTTTTGTTTTACTAAAGCGGTGACATAATGGGCGGAAAGTAAATTATAATAAAACCTTGTTTTACGAAAGATTGCCGCGTTCGTCTAGCGGTGACAAACGCGACTGTGGATTGATTGATGTTTTCCTGGGTTATCTCTCCGTATATGGCTAAGTACTCCCTGTCCGGAGGAAATTCTCACACAAATCCACGCTGGATTTGTACCTAGGCTCTTAATGGCAATTCGTTTTGACAATCCTAGAAATCTATTGCTAAACACGTTTGATAAATAACAACAAAAAGAATGCAATAAATATTGTTGAAAAGTCAACAAGAGTACTTGGGATGATGACTTATAATAAACATGTTCGAACAATTTCAAAGAAGGCATCTGTAAAATAAAATAGTCGAAAAAATCTGTAAAATATGTAATAAGAAGCTACACGCTTTGAACGTTTTTGGAAGGGATTATTGAAAGCCGTATTAGTCGCGCGGTACGAACAATGTGAGGCGCTAAGTTACATAATCGTGGCGTCACTTTTACGATATCTTGGTCCAACAGTTGTTTTATAACTTGATAATTTTTGAAGCTTTTACACTTTTCATAATATTGTTTGCACTATTTGCAAATTTTTTTATGTCAACATGCCTATTCTCATTCTGAGTTTGTTACGCAATAGGGTTGCAAACACTGATCCAAACACCAGACTTTAGAAAACGTTTAACAACGTCCTAAATGTTCGCCTCTCAAAAATTGAGCACATGATATTACACGCGTGCGCGCGTTACATGTTGTTGTAAGCTCGCGTGTCGTGCTGCACGTGCCATCAGTACGCGGTTGTTTATAGAAGCGCGCGCGCAACACACGTATGTTGTGACTTGTGATCGCTACACAGCTAGCAGTCTTATAACATCACGCACATATTCCTTGACAGGGTGCATGGGCAGAGGTGTTTATGCCACTCACGCAATCGCGCGCGACAAAAAGGCACCGCTTGTCGGGCGACGATTCACGTCGCGTGTCGCGCATGTTTGTCCCACGCACCTAGCTTTCGACGTATAATAAGTGTAGGTTAATGTAAAAATATATTGAATCATGTAAAACGAACGAGCCTATTATCACTAAGCGGGCTTAAAAATCCAGATTCCGCTGCACGAAAAAAAAGACATTGCTGGGGGACTTAGCATCTGGGGATCAAATCTAGAACTTTAAACGCTTCGAATAATCTACTCTGGGTCAAGGAGAAATCGGGGAGAGTAGTCGTTTTTTAATGAATATTTGTCAAAAATAATCAGCAATTTAGGTGTCCTAATTGTCATCATCACTTCAGCTAACAGACGTCCGCTGCTGGAAATAGATCTCCCAAGTGCCGTGTCCGAAGTGGCGATGCTTGTGACAAGCATCGCCACTTCGATCGGTTCTGTGTTTCTAGCATCCAGTGGCCAATATAACATATAACATAACATCACGCCTTGTTTCCCCGAAGGGTTGGGCAGAGGTGTACCTGTACACCCACATTTCGCCAGTTATGTTTGAGTCCCATGTAATGGGGGCGAGCCTATAGCCCATCAACCGGGCACAAATCCAAACTCCGGGCTGCTACTGAGAAATTCCAGATAGAAAAACCCAATAACACTTTGCCCGACCTGGGAATCGAACCCAGGACCTCATGCTCAGCAGTAGCGATTGCGACCACTAGACCAACGAGGCAGTCAGTCGTGGCCAATATGGATGATGACTTTTTGTTTAACTCAAAAAAACATTTGTTTCCCAATAGTGCAAACAATATCGTAAAAAGTGTAAAAGCTTAATAAATTGCCAAGTTGTAAACGTTTTAATATAAGTGTTAGACAAGGACAGCACTATCGTAGAAGTGACGTCACGACTATGTAACTTCACACTAGCGCCATACATAGTCCGTACCGCGCGACAAGGACGGGTGTAATCCTCTCCAAAAACTTTTAAAGCGTGTAACTTCGCTTAGCAATCGATATTTATATCGATTTAACAGATTTTTTCGATTGTCTAATTTTTACTATGCCTTCTTTGACAGTACATAATTTTTCGAAAAAAAAAAATCATATTCGTCACATCCCTATTTTACTTCAATCTACGAGTATTATACCTAAATGCAAAATGTGTTTTTATTTTGCCCATCTTTTGCGCAGCTCTAACCTAGAATCTACGTTATTTTTTACAAAAAGATATGTGAGACTGACATTTTATGGTCTGTTCCAAAACGATCTGATGAAAATGTAAACATATGGATCACAAAACGCACCTGTGGATGCAAATACGTAATGCCACTTAGAAGTTGAGTGCTTTGATTTGATTATTTGAATACTTATACCCGAAATTCTAATTTTTAATTGCTTTAAAGATGTTTTTTTATTTGATGGCTGAGGTTAACTTTACAACCTCAATTTTCGTCGATGATTTCCATCATCATTTCAGCCCGGCATCACGCACTGCTGGGTATGGGCGTCCCCTTTTATCTTCCATACTTCCCGGTTCCTTGCGTCCCTCATCCAGGTGTTTCCCGCAACTTCGACGATAACATCAACCCAACGAGCATTTTGGACGGCGTTGGTTTCTTTGATTTTGTTTAGTAAGATATTATTCTTCTAAATACTTCCTAAGACATTACGTAAGAATTTACACTTTAAACAGACATTTATACCGATATAAATTAAAGGTGCCTGTCATCTTGTGTGTTGGGGAGCGAAGTTGCAGGTAGAAGCTAGTAAAAGAATAAAGTATAGGGCACACTCACCCAGCATGGGCTCCCCGGTAGTGAGGCGGGCGCACTGCACGAGGCACTTCTTGTAGAACAGGAACAAGCATAAAGTATAGGGCACACTCACCCAGCATGGGCTCCCCGGTAGTGAGGCGGGCGCACTGCACGAGGCACTTCTTGTAGAACAGGAACAAGCATAAAGTATAGGGCACACTCACCCAGCATGGGCTCCCCGGTAGTGAGGCGGGCGCACTGCACGAGGCACTTCTTGTAGAACAGGAACAAGCATAAAGTATAGGGCACACTCACCCAGCATGGGCTCCCCGGTAGTGAGGCGGGCGCACTGCACGAGGCACTTCTTGTAGAACAGGAACAAGCATAAAGTATAGGGCACACTCACCCAGCATGGGCTCCCCGGTAGTGAGGCGGGCGCACTGCACGAGGCACTTCTTGTAGAACAGGAACAAGCATAAAGTATAGGGCACACTCACCCAGCATGGGCTCCCCGGTAGTGAGGCGGGCGCACTGCACGAGGCACTTCTTGTAGAACAAGAACAAGCATAAAGTATAGGGCACACTCACCCAGCATGGGCTCCCCGGTAGTGAGGCGGGCGCACTGCACGAGGCACTTCTTGTAGAACAGGAACAAGCATAAAGTATAGGGCACACTCACCCAGCATGGGCTCCCCGGTAGTGAGGCGGGCGCACTGCACGAGGCACTTCTTGTAGAACAGGAACAAGCATAAAGTATAGGGCACACTCACCCAGCATGGGCTCCCCGGTAGTGAGGCGGGCGCACTGCACGAGGCACTTCTTGTAGAACAGGAACAAGCATAAAGTATAGGGCACACTCACCCAGCATGGGCTCCCCGGTAGTGAGGCGGGCGCACTGCACGAGGCACTTCTTGTAGAACAGTAACAAGCATAAAGTATAGGGCACACTCACCCAGCATGGGCTCCCCGGTAGTGAGGCGGGCGCACTGCACGAGGCACTTCTTGTAGAACAGGAACAAGCATAAAGTATAGGGCACACTCACCCAGCATGGGCTCCCCGGTAGTGAGGCGGGCGCACTGCACGAGGCACTTCTTGTAGAACAAGAACAAGCATAAAGTATAGGGCACACTCACCCAGCATGGGCTCCCCGGTAGTGAGGCGGGCGCACTGCACGAGGCACTTCTTGTAGAACAGGAACAAGCATAAAGTATAGGGCACACTCACCCAGCATGGGCTCCCCGGTAGTGAGGCGGGCGCACTGCACGAGGCACTTCTTGTAGAACAGGAACAAGCATAAAGTATAGGGCACACTCACCCAGCATGGGCTCCCCGGTAGTGAGGCGGGCGCACTGCACGAGGCACTTCTTGTAGAACAGGAACAAGCATAAAGTATAGGGCACACTCACCCAGCATGGGCTCCCCGGTAGTGAGGCGGGCGCACTGCACGAGGCACTTCTTGTAGAACAAGAACAAGCATAAAGTATAGGGCACACTCACCCAGCATGGGCTCCCCGGTAGTGAGGCGGGCGCACTGCACGAGGCACTTCTTGTAGAACAAGAACAAGCATAAAGTATAGGGCACACTCACCCAGCATGGGCTCCCCGGTAGTGAGGCGGGCGCACTGCACGAGGCACTTCTTGTAGAACAGTAACAAGCATAAAGTATAGGGCACACTCACCCAGCATGGGCTCCCCGGTAGTGAGGCGGGCGCACTGCACGAGGCACTTCTTGTAGAACAGGAACAAGTCCGCGCACGACGCGATGACCGCGCCGCCCGCGCCGCCCGCACCGGCCGCGCCCGCGGGCGGAGAGCTCTTGGCGTCCTGCAAGATCAAGAGAGGACACCCTCAAATGGAATCCCTCAAGTTCTCATCTCATCTCATCCTTTCCTAGTTTGGGCAAAATCAAGAACTAAGACTCGCTAGGACCACAAATCACTAAACGCAATTAGTGCTAAACGAATTTAAAACGTAGTTCTATTCCTGTCAACCGTTTAAAAAAAAAAAATAGTCAGTCTCAACTCGAACAAATTATAATTTGTCTTAAAAAAAGCATAGTTGGCAGCATAGGTAACCATTATGAAATTAACAATCATTAAAAAGCGATATATGGCAGAGTTTTGGCTGAATTATGAATGGTAAAAGTCAAAACTTTCTTGTTTAGTGCTGATTTATCTATTTCCACTTCAACTTCAAGCCTTTAACTTCAATTCGAACCCTTTTATTGATAAAAGTAGCCATCTGTTAATCATTTTGTTTAGAGCTTTTTGCAATAGATGGCGTTTTACTCAATTGGTCCTGTCATGACAGTTTCCAATATTGTTATTCATTTATTATCAACAACTTTTTTTTTTTAAACAGAAATATAAAATAAATCTAATAATGTTTTTCTGAACCCGGAACTATAAAACATTTTATGAAAAGGATTGCACGAAACGTTTTAAAAGTAGGTCGATTCCTAGATGGCGTTGTAAAACTACAGTCTCTGGCAATTAGTAAGTCGCTGATGCTGCCATCTGTTGAAAATTTGGACTAAGAAAAATTGCCACCAGACTTAGGGAGATGTCATTTCCTTGTATGGGATTGGGTATCTGTACTTAGTATTATATTATCTGTGATACAGCTAAACATTCTGCAGTACGCAGCCAGTTCATCAAGGCTTGATGTGCCGTGTTACAGGCTGAGACAGAGATGATGCTTTATGAAGCTATCTCTGTCACTCATACCTGTGTATTTATAAAGCTTTATGCATGCCATATTACTCGGGTAATGGTAGTTTAAAGCACTAACACTCCTTGGGAAGAAACTAGTCTTAGGAAGTACTACCACCAATACCTGTTTGCAGTTTTTTTAACATGTAACGTAATCTATCAATGAAACTACTGATTTGAAGTAAACATTTCATAATAAAATAATAAAACCAATCGGAAAATATCAAAATTCAAGTCATTGAATTTACATACTATATGGGCGAAATTTATATTCTCTCTTCACTAAACCAAAGACAAAGTCGAGCGGTCATTGTTGTACATATGTTATACATACATCAGCTTTGTCTCTGTGTAGCAGATGTCCATAGACTCGGCGGTGACCACTTACCGTCATGTGCTGTATCACTCAGCCTGACGGACCTGACACTTCCATGGTCAGCTCTGATGCTGTATCACTCACCTGAACGAACCGATCCATGAGCTCCGCCAGGTTGGTGTCTAGCGAGCTGACGTATAGCGAGAGGTAGGGCTCGAAGCAGGCGCCTATCAGGCCGATCCACGCGGAGCCTGACGGACCTGACACTTCCATGTTTAAGTCTGATGAGGTAGCCTGGTGGACACGTACAAACATCAAAACTTTCATTACGGGAGCAGAAAATTGTCTAAAAAAAATATGAACTGAACTGTTCCTGAAAAAAACCCACCCGATATAAACATATTTATGGAAGTTATTTTCGATCATTCAGACTGGACTTGGTATATGTGTATGAGATGGGGTCCAGGGACTAATACCCAAGTCAACCTTAGTGTTATTTGAGTTTTCAACTGGAACTCCCCAGTAGCAGGACGCCGAAAATCCTAACTAATATCCCATTTATAAATGGGAAAGTAAGTTTGTTTGGATGTTAAGCTTTCATGCTAAAACGGCTGGACGGATTTGGATGAAATTTTGCACACAGATAGGATTTTTCATCCTGGATCGCAGATGAAGTCGCGGGCAACAACTAGTAGTATATGATTCCTATATAAACTACAAAAGAGAGTAAATAAGCACAAACTCACGTCTTTAGCGTCGCTGTCGAAGACTGGTTTCTCTACGTTCACTTCTGCAGGCTCCGCGCCTAGATCCGTGCCTGTACACAAACCAAACACCATTTAAACTAAACAATACTTTAAAATTTCCCGAAGAGGTTAGCCGTGATGTTCAATACACTCTAGTTTCGTCAGTTATGTCAAAATATTGTGATGAATTAATGAACGACCATTTTATTTGCTAGAATATTATAACATGGTAGCAATAATTTATTTAAGGTTTCACATAATGGTCACTCATGAAACAACTAACCAATTTAGGTTCCAATTTTGTTTTATATAAAATGATGGGACAAGAAACTGCATGGTATATAATCTTGGTGCATAATCTTGCTATGGTGGACTTATACTGGTTTTCTCGCACTCAAGTCAAATCAAATCATTTATTTCTTTGCAAACATGGGTAAAGTTAGTTCTCCATGTTCTGCCGTCACATGGTTGGTTAAAATGAAATCATAATCAATTAACATAACTTTAAATATCACTACAATCCCATTTTACAAATTATTGTCAAATCATTTGAATCACAATAAATAGGAAATGTCACAATAATACATGAAATGTCACTACCTGTTAACTACACTTGGGAGCAAATAAATCGAGCCACTTCCTTTTTCACGCATTATGGTTATTATTTTTGGTATTATGGAACGCATCGATTCGAAACATATATCGCCTAAAAGGGTATTTAATAACCTTTACAATGAGGGTAGTTGGTTGTCAAAATTTCATTTTAATTAAAGTTTAAAGGGTAGAATAAAATTATCGCATTTAATTTGCTTATGACATTTTTATTGTACTCTGTTAAGAAAAGATTAAATTTGAGGTTTTTGTTAATCATACTCATATTACTTGTTATTGTTGTCTTTATCTGTGTCTGTGTAATCAAAATAACCTGATAAAATGCATACGACACCGACGGAAGCTGCCCAAGTTGTAGCTTTACTTGAGGTTGGTCACGGACAACGTGAAGTGGCACGCAGACTTCATTTGAGTCGTTCAAAGGTACAGCGGGTATACCGCAGGTATCTGGAGACTGGTGCTTTTGTTCGGCGACCTGGAACTGGCCGACCACGGGCAACAACAGAACGTGACGACCGCTTTATTGCAACCAATTCGTTGCGCGACCGTGGACATAATGCTGTTCAGCTACAGCAAGCGTTACGTGACGTTCGAGATGTCGCAATCAGTAGGTGGACAGTGAGACGAAGACTAAAGGAACGAAATTTAACATCACACAAACCAGCAACTGGCCCAAAATTGACTGTTCTCATCGCCGATCTCGCTTGGAGTTTGCTCGAGAACACATTAATTGGACGTTAGAAGACTGGAGGTCAGTTTTGTTTTCTGACGAGTCAAGAATCTGTCTTTTTAGCAATGACGGGAGAAACCGAGTGTATAGACGTCCTGGTGAAAGATTTGCCCAATGTTGCATTCGAGAAACTGTGAGTTTTGGTGGTGGTTCTTGTATGGTGTGGGGAGGAATTTCTCTAGACGGAAAAACGGAACTTGTCTTCGTCGACCCCGCCAACGATGGCAGTGGTAGACGTGGATTAACAGCTGACCGATACATAACTGACATTCTTGAAGACCACGTAATGCCGTATGCTGGTTTTGTCGGAGAAAATTTCTTGTTTATGCATGACAATGCGAGACCTCATACCGCGCAGATCGTTACGGAATACTTGTCTGCGATCGGGATTCAACAAATGGTATGGCCAGCACGAAGTCCCGATTTGAACCCGATCGAACACCTATGGGACGAGCTAAAACGGAGAGTCCGAGCCAGGGTTCCCGCTGTTTCATCCATTCCCGAGCTTAAAGTCGCTGTGCTTGAAGAGTGGGAGAACATACCACAATATGTCATCGTAACTCTGATCAGATCGATGACTAATAGGCTACAAGAATGCATCAGGGCACGGGGGGGTAATACCAGTTATTAAGAATATTTTTTGTTTTTTATTGTTTTTATGGACTGTTTTAGCCCTACTAAATTTTCTATCAAAATTACCATTTTTCTTGCAGAGCCAATAATTTATCATTCAATAAGGTTATTATTCAATAATTTACCCTCATTGTTAAGGTTATTAACTTAACTTTTAGACGATATATAGTTCGAATTGATACGTTCCATATTCCCAAAAATATTTACCATTTTACGTGAAAAAAGGTAGTGGCTCGATTTATTTGCTCCCAAGTGTATGTCAATGGATCCTTTCATCTGTTAGAGAAAGACAGCAATAGTATGAGTAGGTGAACCAAAGGTTTCTGAAAATCTGTACCGGTTTATGAAGTCGAAGATTCAAACCCGCAAATACCTACAGAGTTGCGGTGTGTGGCAGTGTGGCAGGTTGAAGGCAATGTGTGAAAACTTTGAACAGCAGTATTTTGCAACGTATTAAAGCTGGTTATTCTACGGAAGGCCATCACAGGGTTCCGTCTATGAAAATATGTGTATGACTAGAAAGACCTTTAAAAATAAACTTAAGTGGTGTCAACAAAACGAAAATCAAATAAAAATGGATATCATTGCCAAACAAAGGGCCTCAGGGGATTTTGGGCGATTCTGGAAATCTACAAACAACTTATCCTATAAACCGAGTCGCGCAGCGAGTGTCAATAATATACAGGACCCCAAAAAGATCGCTGAGGCATTTGCAACGCAATTTAAAGTGACAGGTTCGGCGGGAGACTTGTGTACTGAGGAAGGCGGACCTGTACTTGGTCATCGTGGCCAGTCGAGTGAACATACCCTTTCCTTAACGATAACTTTAGACATGTTGCTTGATTGTGTACATAAAATGAAACGCGGGAAGTCTCCGGGGCACGATGGACTTACCTTAAAACATGTTATCCAAGGCGGTCCACAGTTAGCAGAAAAACTTGTGATACTTTATAATGCCTGCTTATCTCATGCTTTCTTACGTAAAGATTTTATGAAGTCAGTAGTGGTGCCATTGGTTAAAAATAGGAAAGGTGATATTTCAGATATTTCTAATTATAGGCCTATAACACTAGCGACAGTGTTGTCAAAAATATTTGAAAGATTAATAGAACCTCACATACAAAAATACATAAACCTTCATAACGCTCAATTTGGTTTTCGTGCTCAGCATGCAACTGACAGTGCTATATTTGCCTTGAAGAAAACAGTTAAATATTATTTAGACAGAAAAACAAATGTATACGCATGTTTCGTAGATTTAAGTCGTGCATTTGATACAATCAATTATAACATGCTATGGGACAAAATGTTCAAAACCGGTATACCACATGACATTGTTTACATCATGAAGTATTGGTATGAAGGCCAAGCTAACGCAGTAAAGTGGGGGGAAGCCGTGTCTTGTGATTATGTTCTCGGAACGGGCGTAAGACAGGGCGGATTAACATCACCCATATTATTTAATCTTTATGTGAATGATTTGATAGAGGAGCTGAGCGGAGCTGGGATCGGCTGTTCAGTTAACAACGTACCTGTAAATAATCTTAGCTACGCCGACGACATGGTTCTGCTCAGCCCGTCTGTCACAGCAATGCAAAAGTTGATAGGAATATGTGAGGTTTATGCGGATAAGCATGGTCTTAAGTATAATGTTAAAAAGAGTCAAACAATGTGTTTTCGCTACGACAACAGCACATTACATATACCGGACATATTCTTATGCAACGCTAAGTTGGAATCAGTCAAGTGCTTCACATATTTAGGTCATATACTGAATGAAAAACTAAAAGATGACGATGACATAGAAAGACAGAGACGTTCTCTTGCTGCCAAGAGTAATATGCTGGCACGACGATTTGCAAAATGTTCAAATCAAGTTAAAATCACGCTGTTTAACGCATACTGCCGGAACCTTTATACCTGTGCCTTATGGTACAAATACACGCATCGTGCTTACAACACTTTGCGTGTTCAATATAATAACGCATTCAGGTGCATACTGGGCCTGCCTTGGCGGTGTAGTGCGTCCGGCATGTTTGCTGAAAGCAGGGTAGATGACTTTCACGCAGTCATGAGAAAGTCGCAGGCCTCCTTTATGAACCGCATACATAAATCTGACAATGGAATAGTGAGGGCCATATACGAGGTAAACTGTTTCTTCGTATATGGCAATTAATATTCCAGCTTAAGTTATTCTTATCTTTTTTTTTTTTTTTAATGTAATGTAATATTGGTATTAATTGTATTTTCATATATAAATTATCATTAATGTGTTCTTGTAATTTTGTAATTTTGGTAATCTTGTAACATTTTGTAATCTTGTGCAAATTCTATATGGGTGTATACCTGAAATAAATGATTTGATTTGATTTGATTTGATTTAAACACCTGCACTGTTTCTAGCTATATTTGGTAGATGACTGGTAATTCTTTAATTGTTTTATTTTTTATTTAGAACTGGTGGTTTGACATGCAATTTTTTCTTACAAGGCATGTCATTGCAGAAAGATCCATAGAACAAAATGGTCAGTTGTTAGGCCAATTTATGCCGAAATTTCTTCTAGTGAAATACATTCTTGTATTCTTTAGGTGATTATTTGAGATTATTTGAAAGAAGTGGTGGCCCAGTGGTAACGGCCCCGACTTACGAGTTGTATGTAGGTCGTGGGTTCGAACTCAGTCAAACGCTTTACTTTGAGTCAATAATTTCATCACCACTGCTCTTAAAACATGTCCTAGAACCAAAAGTTCGAAGCCATGTGACACCTAGCACCCGCACCCGCGTGGTGGGTTACGGCCCACTGCCTCGCACAGAGAGGAGGCCTGTCACAGCTGTAGGGACGTTATACGATGATTATGACGATTCTTTACGTGGATTTAACCGTATGGTTATTAATTATTCCGTAATCAACTGGGTAAGTATTGTTTCTTATTTGTTCGAATTATCGTAAGTTCAAAAAAAAAAAACTCTCCATATTATATTATATTTATTTGTCATACGAATGTTCAGTGAACGCTTTTCTCCGAGTTCCCTACATCTATAAGAATATTATCTTCGAGAAAATGGTCTGTAAATTATCTCATGTATTCGATCTTTCATTTTTCTTCTCTATTAGTAAAAACTTAGATCACCTATTGACTCAAATATTGAACGTGGTTATGAAGCCGAATTTCAGTCTCAATCTCCGAGCTGATGTTATGGCCTATGAGTCGTAATAAGAAATCTCTCGACTTGCGACGAGACTACACTACGCCATCTTTGTCCCCGTCCCAGCATCCACATCAATCGGACGATTTTTGCAGCAATTTATACTTTTATAATTGGGATGAAGACAATTGTTTTTTTTTCAAAAAATTGTTTATTTCCAAATAGTGCAAATAGTATTACAAAAAGTGTAAAAGCTTAAAAAACTGCCCAGTTATAAACGTTTTAAAGTAAGTGTTAGACTTGGAAAAATCGAAAGCGGTGGGATGTGACAATATCACCCGTGCACAGTATTTCGCCTAGAACATGCTAGGTGGACAAAATTCAAGTTTTCATTTCCAGGAAATCTTAATTGCATAACACAAACAACACCCCCAAACTCCAAATTCCGAGAAAAAGTTGTTTTTCAAATGCTTAACTGATGAGTCATGGAGTTCAGAAGTCAGCTAATGAGTTTAATGCAAGCATTCCGGTCAATCAGTTGCAATTTAGCGACACTTTTGTGCACATCTCATAGTGGTTTATAGTGATATTGTGAAAGTTTTTTGTGATGGATATTAATACTGAGGGTATGTACTATTATTTTTTATCAGAATCTATTAAAATGAATGTTTTGCATTTTTTAAACTTAATGCATAAATTTTTGCGTAATTTTTTTCATAAACAAAAGTTTGAACGTTCAGGAAATACATTGATTCGCCTCTATTCGGGCTAGTTTTTAGATATATTGTAGGTATAACTGTGTAGTTTGTAAAAATACACTTAGTGTTCAGCACACTTCAGTACAACATATTTTTTTATATTTTTTTTCAGAACACGTTTACTCTATTTCAAGGGTAGCATTTTTTGAAGAGTGGTTGAAACACACGAAGAATGATAAAAGATCGCGTATTTATGACTATCTTTCTTCAAAATTTCACTTTGGTGACATTACTGAAAGCAGCCAAAGAGAAATAAAGTTGAAAATATCCAACTTTTCTACTAAGATTGAAGCCAAATGGTTGGCTTCGGGAAAATCGAAGGAGCGTTTTTTAATTAGAAATAAGACTTGGCTGGATGAAGGAGACATACAGTTTACTGTGAGTTCTTTAGCCCCACAACCTTCAACATCGAGTGAGGTTGTGACATCTGCAGGAAGACCTCGCAAAGATTTCGAGGAATCGTCGTTTAAGACGAAGAAACGTCGAGTCGTGGATCTCGTAGAATCTCGCAGCAGTCACTAATTCACTGGCACTTGCCAGTGAATTAGTGACTGCTGCCGAAATTGCTATGCGTTCAGCAGGGCAAAGAAAAGTTGCCCATGTGATTAGAGACATTAGTGAAAGGCCAGATAATATTATTAAGTCAAAAGAAAATACATGTTCCGTTAATCCTAGGCAGTTAAGTAGTGACGAAGCCTTAGCATACTATATAGATTCTAAGTCAACAACACATGCTTACAAACAAACTAGGAAGTGGTCCATAATGGCAGCACATAATGTGTTTCCGTCATATTTGAGTGTAGTAAAATCTAAAAAGGCCTGTTACCCTGCAGAGGATCACATTTCTATAACAGAAACTCGTGCTGAAATAAATTTGCAAGCCTTATTAAATAAAACAGCGGAACGTCTAGTAATAGCACAGAATGAAGTTATCAGTAGTGTCCTCCAAACAAGTCCAACGTTTACACTTGTTAGTAAATGGGGATGTGATGGAAGTTCTGGGCACAGCACATACAAACAGAAATTTGAGAACACTGAAGATACGGACGAATTTCTTTTTGTATTTTCTTTCGTTCCCCTTAAGTTATATGATGGGTCTAAAATTATTTGGCAAAATCCTCGGCCTTCATCAACTATGTATTGTCGCCCCATCAAATTTATATTTGCTAAGGAAACGAGTGACTTCACGTTAGCGGAGACAAATAGATTGTTGGAAGAAATTAATGCTCTTCTTCCAACACTTATCAACTTTGGTGATTCTCAAATCTCTGTGAAACACGAACTTCTTCAAACAATGATAGACGGAAAGGTATGTAACGCCTTAACGGAAACTCGTTCATCTCAAAAGTGTTTCATCTGTGGTGCCACCCCCAAGACGATGAACGATGACCCCGCGAAGTTTAACAGCAATCAGGAACATTTTGGCTTTGGTTTATCTACACTTCATGCTTGGATTCGTTGCTTTGAATGCCTTTTACATATCAGCTATAAGTTGAATATTAAGAAATGGCAGGCTAGAAGCGACGAAGACAAAGCTGATATCAAGATTCGTTCCGAAGAAATCAAGTTGATATTCAAGAACGAGATGGGACTCATTGTAGATAAACCAAAGCCAGGATTTGGTTCTTCCAATGATGGAAACACAGCCCGTCGCTTTTTTAAGAATGCTGAGATGAGCGCTCAAATCACAGGATTGGATGTTACTATTATCAAACAATTCGATGTTATTTTGAGGACATTGTCTTCTGGGTTCGAGATAAACTTAGTTGAATTTAATAAATTTTGTCTAGAAACTAGAAGACATTACCTTAGTCTCTATTCGTGGTACTATATGCCTGCTACTGTACATAAAATATTAGTACACAGTACTAATATTTTATGTACAGTACTCACGTGTTGCCACGAATAGAGAATTGCTGTCCATGTTAATAATAACATCTGACCCTTTGATCAATGGCCTTCGTGAGATTCCCCGAAAATAGCCGGAAAAAATATGTGCAGAACTATTAAAGTTAATCGTAAGCCCGACCATAGTAGCATCAAGACCGGAAACGTCATCATATTGTCGCACATTACCACTAAATGATGACGATTCACCAGAAGATTTTGATGATGATTCTGATGATTAGGTTTAGGTTAAGTTAGTTTGTACAGTAGGTATTTATTTATTTAATGCATTTTTGTTGTTTGTTTATTATTTTTAAATATTTTTTTCTGTTTTTACATAATTTTTTTGTTTTTTATTACAAAATCATACCAAAAACTATTAATAATGCCTCAACATGATTACTTACATATAAAAGCATCGTTAAATATCATAAAATAATATTGTCCACCTAGCATGTTCTACGCGGTACACTGTGCCGTGGTATGATTATACCCATTCTGGACCAACTCCTACCCGCGATTACCCATATAATAAATTTTTCCTTGTACACCGGAGTATTCCCTTCCCTGTGGCGCAAAGCCTATGTTCGCCCGCTACCTAAGGTTTCTAATCCCTCTCTTCCAACTGACTTCCGTCCAATTTCTATCCTTCCCTTCCTATCCAAAGTGCTCGAGGCCTGTGTCCACAAACAATTCTCCAACTTTGTTCATTGTAACTCAATTATTAGTCCTCTTCAATCTGGGTTTAGGCCTGGGCACAGCACTGTTTCCGCCCTTCTTAAAGGGACTGGCGATATAAGGGCAGGACTGGAAGACACCAAAGTTACTGCTCTGGTGTTGGTTGATTTCTCGAATGCCTTTAATACCGTCAGTCATGACATCCTGTTGGCCATTCTGTCTTATATTATGGTCTCTCCCGAAGCACTGAAATGGTTCTCCTCTTACCTTCAGGACCGTCAGCAGTCCGTTCATGTTGGGGTTTCTTTTTCTTGATGGTGTGATTTGGAGACTGGCGTTCCTCAAGGCGGTATACTTTCTCCTCTTCTGTTTTCCATTTTTATTAATCTTATAACTTCCGAACTTCAGTGTGCGTATCATCTGTATGCCGATGACTTGCAGTTGTACTGTCACGGGAAGGTTGATGAATTACCAGACACCATCGATAGATTAAATAGGGACTTGGTAGCCATAAAAACCTGGGCTGACAGATTTGGTGTAACAGTAAACCCTATGAAGTGTCAGGCGAACATCATTGGCAGTTCTCGTAGCATTAGTAAGGTGGATGGTACAATATTGCCACCAGTACTCTTCAACGGTACGATCGTTCCTTTTAGCACTGACGTGAAGGACCTAGGCTTGCACATTGATAGTACCCTGAACTGGCGTACTCAAGTTGCCCGGGTAAGCCAGAAGGTTACCGGAACGTTGCGGGCTCTGTACCGATTGAAAAATCTATTACCACCGAGTACGAAGACAATGCTTGTGCAGTCCTTAATTTTCCCTATCATCGATTATGGTGATGCGTGCTACTATGACCTGTGTGGTATTTTGTTACAACAAAATCACATCTTATAATCTATTTATCTATTTAACACCTGAGGAGCTGTTGTGCACAGTAATTCTTTCTATGATTCAATAAGTACCAAAGTTTTTATGAAAATTGTATGAAACTCATTTTACTTACATTTCTTTATCTGATAATTATTGTACTGCTGAAAAGCAAACCTTTAGATACATCTGGCAATTTTTCCACATCCTTTTATATCATTTCATGTGATCTCATATTATTTTCCTTTTATTGAATGTTGTGACATTTTGTATCTAACATTGTCATCTGTCAGTTTTTCTTTTTCTATGGTATAGAGCTAAGAGGTCGTCTATTTTATTATAAAGGTATCGTAAAATTAGTGTTAAGCCAGGTTCTCACTGTAAGCCATCTTTATTGTTCCTGGCCGATAATTAAGAAGTATTTGATTTAAAAAGTCACTTCTAAAACGATCGGCCAGAGTCTATAAAAGGCAACCGTTGGTTTTTACCAGGTTCTTTCTTTTCTGTTCGTTTGCTTGATACTCACCAGTCAATGTACTTCTAAAGCTTCTTAATATAAACGTGTTGAAA